>JAOTRH010000027.1:13928878-13952700 GCA_034768845.1 Heliamphora exappendiculata
AAACAATTTATTTAAATAATCTGGTTAAACAAGGGAATGTATTTTCCACTTCTTAGGTAAGATTAAGTAGGGGAAAACGAGCTTCTCCTTGAGTTTGAACCTAACAAACAAAACTTCAACCGTTAAACATTAGTAAGAACTACAAATCACTTATTATGTTTGGCAGAATTCCAAGCAATTTTGCTACAAGCCAACCACTCACTAACCAACCTTTAAAACTACACATTTTTTCAAAACAATTTATTTAAATAATCTGGTTAAACAAGGGAATGTATTTTCCACTTCTTAGGTAAGATTAAGTAGGGGAAAATGAGCTTCTCCTTGAGTTTGAACCTAACAAACAAAACTTTAACCGTTAAACATTAGTAAGAATTACAAATCACTTATTATGTTTGGCAGAATTCCAAGCATCATAATCTTATATAATTGCAAGAAAATGTACTATTCCACAAGCAACTTCAACGACAGTGATCATAGTCAAAGAAAAAATTAAAAATTTCTTATGTAACCTTTCAATCTGAAAGATTATCTAGTCCAATTTGTAATGATTACAAAGAGGCTAGAAACAGAGGCATGTAAAGAGAAATTGTGGACAAACTACTCAGAATGGTGCAAAAATAAAAAGACAAGGAACAAACCTTCACTTGCTTTACATAAGGAACAGGGACAATGAACTCGCCAATGTCCATATCTCCAATGGAACGTGAAAGACACAAGCCACCAGGCCAACATCTCAGAGGACCAATCTACGATGAAATCAGCACACTAGTGTGAGAACCTCATCCAGACCATGGTACCATAGATTTTAGAATTCTCTTTCGACAAGGACGTAGAATGAAGACACAGAATTCCATAGACAAAAAAGGTAATTAAGTACATAGAAAAAGAATATATGACAGGGAGTATTTAAAAATCGTGTAAACATTAATTGAAGCCAAACATACAGTTCGAAAGTATGTGTTCTATATGTATACCAGTGATCATCACTATTCAGAAAGCCGTTAAACTTGTGCTTTTAAAATCGTGTTACTCATTAATTGAAGTCAAACATACAATTAGAAGGTAAGTGTTTTATCTCTATACTAGTGATCATCACTATATGGAAAGCCCTTAAACTTGAGTATTTAAAAATCGTATTACTTATTAACTGAAATCAAACATACAATTCAAAGGTATGCAATTTATGTCTATACCAGTTAAACTTTAAAATACATTTGCTAAAAGAACAACAATTCCACTTGTTCAAATCTCATGGTTTTTGGTCCGCTGTAAATTAAAGCATTTTGTACTTCTACTAATCCATGATCTGTTTGCAGAAGTACATCAAATAAGGGTACTTAAGTTCGTGGCTAAAATGAATTAAAATAAACTAAAAGTTATACCTCCGTACCACCACCAGTATTAAGCCGACCAACCTCACCGCCACTTGCAGTGATACGCTCTCTCCTGATGAATGATTAAGAAGTAAAGCCTCAGTAGAAGGTGACCCTAACATGATGCATAGGCATAAATTAAAAAAACACAACTTACTCTTCTACACAACATTCAAGCCTATGATCTGCTGACAGATAATATAATCCACCATCAGCCGATTCAAGTACGCAACGAGAATCACCAACAGATGCTACGGTTACGATCCACCCTTCAATAATCACGAAGGTGACAGTTGTACCCGAAGTTTGTGCTGATATGAAATCATATTGACGTGTAAGCACCATATCTACAATTTTTTTCCCAGAGAGAGCGGGGTGGGGGATAGACCTATGAACTTCCAATGTGTAGTCACAATTACCACGCAAAAAAATAACCAATGTACTAGCAACTAGAAACAACTAAAGAGAATAGGCATATATTTACAAAACGCTATTTCACAACAGACATTTACTCAAGCATGGATGCTGATTATATCAAGATGACCTCAAGGGAAAGTTATTAAACAATGAGTATTATTATTGTATCATCTCTCACAAGTGTGGCATCAATGTGCATAAAGTTGGGTGGGGTGAAGAAGCTAAATAATTTTCCCCCATTTGACAAATGAAGTCAGAAACACATCAATTGTCATTACCAACTTGAAACTAAAAACTGTATTGCGCCACAAATATAAATCCGAGATACTTGTTCCAACACCTCTAGACATCTAAGTAAAGAACACAATGGATATATAAATGCATCTGGCAATGATATGTCTAGACAGAATTGGGTGTTCCATTAGTGCACATGAACAAAATATTCTTCAAATATCAAACTCTGGCCATGTCACTGTAGTAAAAAGCAGAAAGCCCTCTAGTCAAAGCATAAGATAGCATTTATACTTTTACTCCAACAGTTCAAATCTAGCTACTTTCTACTAAAATTACAATAATATCCATCGCAACCATGAGATCACCACACCACACTACTCATGCCATGTCTAGTGGTGTTTCATGATGTACATGTATAAATGCATCTGCGCTTATAAACCTAAATGCCTTGACATGATTGTGTGTTTCATAAGCATCTTGAGCATTATAATCTACACCAGGCAAACACTGGAGCATTTCATTGGCATAACTACCAGAAGCTCACATGTGAAACTCTGGGTCATTTCATTGTCATAGCTACCTAAACATGATTGGCAGTTCATGTTTCTTTCTTTCTTTCATTCCCCTTTTTTCTTCTTTTTTGATAAATAGAATTCCTATTTCTATTTGAACAGCTTGAACTTAATTCCTCTCTACTAAGCTAGATGATGGCCCCAGTGCCATGTTGATAAGAACTAACACAGAAACAATTCATACCTTTCTCTTGAAAATCCTTGTCAGTTTTTACAAACCCAGCAACCAAAGCCCTTGGCAGTGCCGCAACCCATTCATCTCTGTTGAGGTCTGAAGGAATAGCAGCCAAAACATTATTTAGGAGATTTTCTTTAGAGTATATGGCAGCTGCAGACCCATTGTGCCCATCAAATAGCTGCAGAATAAGATACAAACCACAAAAATGTTAATCTAACAACGAGGAAAAATGAAGTAAAGACAGGCAAATAGAATTAGGGATGAAGACTGCACAAAGCCACAAGTCTCCGTCAATTGCTAAAGTGGGTTATAATGATTGATCTCCTCTAATAAAATGCACAAGCAAATAATGGAAAAAATAAAATCGGATGATCAGGCTGATTGCAGATAGTAAACGAACTATTGACTATAACTGACTATACCTTGCCATCATACTGAAAATCAAATTAAACAGGAAGAAGATGATAAAAACCCCAAGGGTGGGTGCAATAGAGAGGTTGCAAGGACAGACCTGGAAATAAGAAGCCGTGTAGGACGTAAAAAAAATAGGCAACAGGCACGAGAAAACAGATAGAAAAGTCAATATGCCTAACCACTAAAATTCTGTGTTTGACTTGCGGGGTTAAGATGTAGTAAAGGATTGAAATAATTCACCGCACAGAAATAGAAAGGTTGACAATTAACGACAGTGTCCAATAGGAAATTGCACCTTTTCAAGTTGGATAGTTTGGAGTTCCTCCTTACTTAGGGAATCTCCAACACTTCATTTTTTTAATCGAATTTAAATTGGACAAAAAATCTGCGAAAATTTAAGCTCCAACCCTTTCATCAAACATATACCAAATTAAGAAAAAACTTAATTTTTCATCAAATCAAGGAAAAAATAAGTTTTTCACTAAATTTGGTGGAAGAACCTTAAGGGATAAGTTTGGACTTCTTTAAAAATATTTGATAAACTGATTAAAAGATGAAGGGTTGAGCATTCAATTTTTTCATTAAAAAATGGTTAAAATGTGTTTTGTGGACAAGTTGGAATTTTTTTAAGAGATTTGATGAAAGATTTGCTTGTGACCATTGAACTGTGTAGTATCAAATGAAAGCTTTTAACCAAAAAATTTACTCGAATTTGATGAAAGAAAAGATGAAGGGTTGGAGATGGCCTTACTCCCTCATCGTTGATCATTAAAAATTTCTGCCATTTGTCCCCATCAGCTCAACTAAACATTCATAGAATATGTGAACATGCAACCCAAGTTCAATCCACCAGCCTAATCATCTACCAGCATACATTGATCCCCACGTTGATGTCTTGGAAACATTGCTCTCTCTCTCTCTCTCTCTCTCTCTCTCTCTCTCTCTGTGTATGTAGGGGAGAGGCATAGAACTAAAAACCCAATACAAAACTAATCACCCAATGCAGAACTAAAAACCCAAGCATTATCACTGTCTCTGTACAGGCTAAACCTCCAGTATTGACGTCATAAGCCTTCTTTTCGGGTATCCTACTATAATAGACAATAAAATAACCAATAAACATACATAGAGTGCATAGAACAATGCATAAAAACGCAAGTATTCATTGAGTGCCTCATTAACCAAGTTGGTTTAGAAACGCAAGAATTCCCCTACATTATAGAAGACAACAAAACATACCCCGAAAACAGAATACGTAGAAACCCCATCTCCAGCAACGCGTTGGCATTCCGTCTTGAGTAATGTGAAGTCCTCCCCTTTCTTGCTTTGGCTGGCCTGACCTTGAGAAATTTCCGGCCTTTCAATCTTCTCATTTGCCAATTCACGCTTGAGCAACACCGAAAGTGGGACCGTCTGATGTTCACCCTTGGAGGACATTGTTCGGCCCCCTTCAAATCTAAGCGAATCCTGTTGTGTCAAAGAATGTGCCCACCCTCTAATAATCCTCCATGCGCTATTCTTCCAAATTAATCCCGAATCAAACAAAATTCTTAACCAAACATCGAAGAATACATCAGAGAAAAAAAAAATCTCGGCACGCAATTGTCCAGATAACCAACCAAATCACATGGCAGACAACAATATTGATTGAATTAGAAACTGATCGAAAAAATCATGTAACGGAATTATCGAGATCTTCAAAGCAAACAACTTTACAACAAATACAAACAAGCAATTTCATGATCAAGATGCATACAAATAATTCTCAAAATAATAAAAGTTTTTAATCAATAGAGATGGATATCAAAGCAAACGATTAGAACAAGTTCGGAAACGCATTTTGAATATGTTTTCGCTTTCCAATGTAGATAATATGTCTTCGTTTTCCAACCATGGATGAAAGAAACGATGAAGACGGAACCGTACGCATTTTGAATACGCGAGAATCGAGAGAATGATGAGGAAGAACGAGAAGAAAACGGAGGAAAATAAAAGGACAATGGAAGGGAAAAAAGAAAAACTTACAACAGAGAGAGGTGTTGTCGTCGGAAAGGAGAATCGGAATTGATGATTAGTTGCCGAAATCGAAAAACGCGGATCCCGACGTCCGCTGCAAAATCTCCATTGGAGAGAGAGAGAGAGAGAGAGAGAGAGAGAGAGAGGTGCGGAAATGAAGGTGTTCGTCTCTTTTGTTTTTGTGCATTTTCCTTTTTTTTTTTTCTCTCTGTCACGTGCTGACGTGGCCAAAACGCACCGTTCGTTCGTTGCGAACGCTGAAGTGGAGAACGTGCGTCGTGGGCCCTACGTTAACTGGCCTGCGCTTCTTTATGTTTTTTTGATCGTGAGAATGGTATACCCAGTGGAATAATTGTTTATTTATTTATTATATTTTATTATTATTGTAAATTTTTTTTTAAAATGTGTTAGCTTTTTTGATTTTTTATTAAAATTAGGTTGGAATAATGATTCAAACCTGACAATTTGACCACGACGGAAGTACAGGAGAAAGAAAGTTTTAAAAAGGAAAAAATAAATTAAAATAAGTTAATTAATTAAATTATATGTTTTTTATTTTTTTTTAACAAATTTTTTTTATCAAATTATTATACCTTTTTCATTCCTCTTATCAAAAAAATTTTAAAAAATAAAAAATTTAATCACTAAATGGAAAAAAAAAATTTAAGATAAAATTAAGAAAAATTATATTAATTTTTAACTTTTAACTTGTAATTTAGCAAAAATATCATAATATCCAAATAAATCTGTTTAAACATGCCATTCTAATAAGTCAAACATAACCTAAGTTTTCATTATAATTCCATTGCACTTGTTTCAAGGGTCATAAATTCTTTCAAATTAAAAAAATACATGATTTAATTGAGTAATTATTTGGTATTTTTATATTACTATGTAGCAAGTTTACGTAGTACTTTCACATAATATGATAGCGATAAATTTTATTGTAATTATATAATAATTTATATTTTTTAGGTGATTAAGAGACAAATAATAATTTAAATTGTATAAATTGTGATAATTTATTTATTAAAAATATCACATAATATTATCTACATAATATTTCAGGAGTATGTAATAATTTGAGAAAAAGTTGTTTCTTTCGATACGAAAACCATGAAGACAATTAAACACATGCGTGAAAAATGAAAAATAATATGTTTTATTTATTTATTGGAAATTTTAGTTAGAAGTTCAAAAAAATAAATTTTAACGCGTAAGATCTATAAAAAAAAGTTTTAATGCATAAGGTCTATAAATAAAAATTTTAACGCGTAAGATCTAATTGCGTAATTTCTCTCAAAAATACCCTGCAAATAGATAAATTTATCTATTTGTTATGTAAAATATATAAATTTATCTATTTGCATATCAACACAGATAATGTAAATAAATAAATTTATCTGTATTATTTATACATACTTTTAATAAGACAAGTAAATTTATATGTATTCTTTACACATACTTTCAATAAAAGACAAATAAATTTATATGTATTCTTTAGACATATTTTGAAAAAGTACAGATAAATTTATCTGTATTTTTTATATCTGTTTTCAATAAGATAGATAAATTTATCTGTATTCTTTACAAGTGTTTTTAATAAAAAAAATAGATAAATATATCTGTGTTCTTTATACATATTTTAAAAAGATATAGATAAATTTATTTATGTTCTTTATACATGCTTTCAATAAGACATAAAAATTTATCTGTATTCTTTATACATGTTTTCAATAAAAGGCAGATAAATTTATATGTATCCTTTATACATATTTTGAAAATGTACAAATAAGTTTATCTGTTCTAAAGTATTTTTGTTCCAAAAGTTCATATTAAAATTTTTATAAAAATAAATTTTACTCGTTAAAAAATCTTATACTGGATGAAAAACAGTAAATGACGTATATGTTCATCAATTTTTTATTATTTATTTATTAATATAATATACTCACAATTATTTATTATTAATGAGATTTATATGAAACCCATTATGTCAAAAAGTTATAAAACAACGTGGTAAGTGTAGTATTGTATTTATTTTATTAATCAAATGCAATCTAATTAATACATACAATATTATGTTTTAAAAATTATTTATTTATTTATTTATTTAACGTACTTTCAACCCTTAAATAATATTGAATTTTTTTTTTATTTTTCTAGAATTTTACTACCTAAGGTGCCACGAAGAAAATAATTTCAGGACACAAGTGATGTTTGGAAAAAATTTCTTAAATAACTTATTTTTATTTTTGATTTTAAAATTTTTTGTGTTTAAATTTTTATTTTTAAATTTCTATCATGAAAATAAAAATTTGAAATTGATTAATATAGAGAATAACTCAGTAACAATACAAATAATATGTAATATAACTAAAAAATAATTTCTTAATCTTTCTAAAAAACTAATAATGAGTTCCTTAATATGTAGAAATTAATATTTTTTTGGTTTTGAAAGTTATATATTAAAAGTTATAAAATTTTGAAGTTTGTTTAATAAAAATGCAACTAACTTGCCACGTTGAAAATGCTCAAGTAAATGAAAATTTTGCATGCAAAGAATATATAAATAATATAAAATTGTGATAAGATTGTAATTTAAACAAACATCCTGTTAATCTTCTTCAACTAGGTTGTGTTTAATAGGTTAATGAAAATTTAAAAAAATTAAAATATCAAAATACTTTTTAAGATTAGTTTTCCATTTTTAAAACACTAATTTTCAACAGTAATTTTTTGACTTTTTGGTTAGAAATACAAAAAAAATTAACATGACCCGTTTGGAAAAAAATTAAAAAATAAAAAAATAAATTAAACTATTAATTCTTATAATATTTTATTTAAACTCTCATAACTTTTAAAAGATAATAATATTTCTCATTAATAACTTATTTACTATCACCGCTAATTACATATAATTTTTATTTTTAATCATATAAAAAGATAAAATTATTCAATTTGAATAAAAAATAAAAAATTAACTTTTTATTCAAATAATTAATTTTTGAAAAGCTAACTTAAATAGTACCTTACTAAAAAAAAAATTACTTTGAACCAAAATAAAAATTTTAACTGAAAATATAAAAAAAAAAAAAAAAACTTTTAAACTAATCATATTTTTTTTTATCACACGAGGAATTTATACTATCCTAATATAAGGAAAAGAAAACATGAATTATTCTCAACGGCCAATCAGGAGGCTTGAACCGGCAACTTTTATAATGATTGGAGGCTTGAATCGACAACTTTTATAATAAAAAATTATAACAATGCTATTAAACTACAAAAGCTTTGGCATTTGGCATCTAGTTGACAATAGGCTAAAATTGTCATATTTAGGAATACTAACTTATTTTATTAAATTTATATCTTAAATGATGTACTACTATCACAATTGTAAAATTTAAAAAATATATATATGAGGACGATTATATCAATAGTTGTGATGAAAACATATTATTTAATATATTAATTTGATAAAATAAGTTTTTATATTTAGTTTTATTGGCCTTAATTGGGTAAAATTGCTTATTTATTTATTTGTTTATAAATCAAAAAATAAGTCACGTCGTTTGAGTAGTCAAATAAGTTAAAAATAAATAAGTAAATAAGTTCACCTGGATAGCTAAATAAGCAAATAAACTAATAAGCTCGTTTGGATAGCTAAATAAGAAAATAAACTGACTTATAAATCAAATAAGCTCGTTTTGATAGGTAAATAAGTAAATAAATTTATTTGAATAACTAAATAAGTAAATAAATAATAAATAAATAACTCCACTTAAACGAAATAATTTATTAGCAAATTAATTTATTTATTAATAAATAAATAAGTAAATAAGTAAAATTTCCAAACAGGCCATTAATTGTTTGTTGTTATGTCGCGGAGTTCGTGGGATTGGTGCGTCTACGTGGGGTTGGTCCCACCTGACACTTGGGGCACCGTTTCTCCGCTGTCCTTTCCGAACCCACCCATTTGCCCTACGGAAGATGGGACCAAACGGGGAGTAATTATATGGTGCATTTGGAATATTATGTGATAAATTTATATGTATTTTTATTTAATATGGTAATAATAAATTTTATGGTAAAGATATAATAATATATTTTTATTAAATAGTTAGAAGACAAAAAAATAATTCATATTGTATATATTAAAATTATTTATTTATTAAAAATATCATATAATATTATTTACATAATACATGGAGAGTATCTAATAATTTTCCCCAAACGGGACGCTCCCTTCGCCCAAATCCTCGGCGCCAATTAAGCCCTTTGGAGGGCCCTATGCCCACGCGCGCTCTTTATGCGTCACAATCGTTATGCTTTCCTTCCACCCAAGATGTTTTTGAGGATCAAAAGTCTGTGAACCAATTGGAAACAACTCAACTGGATGTTTATAAGTTGGGTTGATTTGGTCTAATTAAAGTAATAAAATAATTTTAAGTTTAAAATTTTTAAAATCAATTTAATTAGTTTAGTTTTTGAGTTTATATCTTTTTAAATTAATTCAACTTAAAACCCGAAGATATATATTTTGTATAAAATAAATTAGTTAGTGTAATAAAAAGGCGCAATAAGGATACGAGACTTAATTAAGTATTTGTTAAGAATATTTTTAATTTACATATTTGTTTGAAATTAATTACTATTATGTGAAGATTATTTTTTTATTTTATTTTTTATGTGATGTTATTTTAATTCTTGAATAATTTGGATTAGTATTAAGATAATGATCATGCTTGGATAACATAGATTATTGGTTTATTTGGTTTATAAATTAAAAATAAGATACGTTACTCAAACGAACTAAATAAGCTAAATTTTAAGTTAATAAACCAAATAAATTAAAATTTACCCAAATAAAGTGGGTTATTTAAGTAAATAAGCCAAAATAAGTTAAAAATAAACAAAAAATAAATCAAATAAAGTGACTTATTTGTGTCACCCAAACTAAGTAACTTATTTGTGTTTTGACTTATTTACTAATAACCTAATAAGCTGGTCACCCAAACAGGACTTATGTGTTTGATTTGTGGATAAATAGTACTACAGTTTCACCACAGGTAATCCTAGGTTAAGGTTCGTAAATCAATCACTTTAGCCTCCAGTTTCTAGGATAATTTTTAGGATCCCAAATCTTTTAAACCTTTCATATAAGTTTTGACATTATTTTTTTAAACATCTCAATTAAAAAAAAGAATGTCTAAAATTATTACTTTGTCCATATAAAAATTATTAGCAAATTTTGCTTTTCAATGAACAACTAGTCATTAATTTAAATTGTAAATATTTTTTCTATATTCAAAACTTCATATTAAGGCCAACAATCAATCATCAGGTTTGTTAAAGGCAAAATTATAAAAATAATGAAAAAAAAAAGGTTGAGGGATTTGATTGCTAGGTAATAGTATATTTGTACCTAATTGTAAGAAAAATAATTCTTAATTAGTAGTTTTAAATTATTATAATGAAAGGTAATTATAAGTGCTAATTTTCTTGATTTTACTTTTTTTATAATTAATTTTTGAGTAATTTTATTCTTTAAATTTATTATTCGTACAAATATAGTGTGGTCCAATTTTAAAAGTTCACTTTAAGCCTTATAAAACTCATAACCAACACTGGATTCCAAACCATGTTAATATGAATTTGGTTAGAGTTAGTTATGAAATATAGATAATTCCATTTTGGATCTACACTTTTAAAATCAACGATCGTCAGTTCGATTTAAAATTAAGCCTCAAACCAATATAGATTAACTCATGCCCACCCTACTTCCACCTACAATGAGTTGGGTTGGTATTCTGAATTTTTCCAAATACACGTTAAATAATATAATCATATTAGTTTTACAAATAATTAAATAAAAATTAACTTCTTGAAAAAAAATCAAATTACTCTTTCCTTATGTACTAAAAATAAATGCATTGAACTTATTTCACCTTGTTTTACTTTTTTTTCACAAATTTAAAATTGAATAACTTATCTTTTGTTTGCAATTATCAATGCCAACGAGTCGAAGCCAATCAAACCAAGTTTTTACGAGCATAAAGAAATCTTATGATATTTGGCTTGATTAAACTTCGTTATTATTGTTCGAGATTAACTCATATAAAAATAATTATATTTAAGTATCACATCACAAACTCAACCCAAATAACGTAAACGAGTTAAGTCGAGCTCAAACTAATAATTATATTTGAGTTTTTATATAAGATCAAGTTTAATAGAAACTCTAAATTTTATAAGCATATTTATATATACGACATTAACAAATCTATATAAAGCCGTACCAAATTGCAAGCAACGGTGGTGGCACATCATTTATAGTGTCGCAATTCATTCACCAAAGCATAACTACGAAATGAGTGCAACTTCTTGTATTATTTGGTGTGATTGTTTGGCTTATTCTTTGGCCATAAATTGCAAAATTATTAATACAATTATACATAATTGTTGAAATTTAAATACTAATTTCTGAACGCGAATTAAAGTAAAAAATATTGCACATACTAAAGAAAAATACGCAATAATATACGTGGTTCGGCACAACCTGCCTACATCTACGGGTGAGAGAAACAATCAACTATAACTGTAAAATGTATAAACTCGAAATCAAAAATACCCCAAAATTCAACACTCACAACTCGAGCCTTGAAACAAACCTCGTTTCTCGCTCAAAAGCTATTCCTATGTTCCCGGTATTTTTTCATCTCTCCCTACATTTCTACTCCCTTGATTTACTCTCCACACAAATAACTAAAATTATAGAGTTTTATTTATAGGTAAATTCTAAAATTCTAACCCCATATAATTACAAATCTTATATATATTAGACTCCTTATGGATTCATAACTCCAGCTCAGCCCAGTCCAAATACATGTAAATAAAATTCTAATTATACGGGTCCACAAGATACAAAACATACACCTAACAATAATGTGTTTAATAATGTTGAAAAAAATAATTTAAATCATTTTCAAAGTGAATAAAAATTGATTGAAATGATAATTAAAAAATTACATTATAGGGGGTGTCTTTTAGTGGCAGCTATTCAGTATGAATAGACACGTATATTCGCTTTGTGACTATTTTGAATAGTCACGAGTTCCTCTCTCTCTCTCTTTTACTCTCTCTATATATATATAAATTGAGTTCCTTTTTTAATTTTGATATAAATTTTGCATAGAGTACATTGTATGTATAGAGTCAGAATTTGTGTAAAGAGAGTACAAAACATAAATTCAGCTCCTCAAGCCTATCGATTGCAGTGATTTTTTTGTAAAACTCATATTATTTGTATCATGTGAGAAAGATATCCTAATTCTGTAAACACCGTAGCGAGTACGGATATGTCTTAAGGCCACAGTACACTAGTTTTGATATATTTTTATAATGAATTTCATGCGATCTATAAGTCTAGCGCTTTATAGTTTATTTTATTTATCACAAATACACAAAAAATATATAATTTTTACAACAATCTTAAGATAGGTTCATTCATGCTACCGTGTTTACGCTTATATTTCAAAACACAATAATATGAATTTCACAAGAAAGCATTACAATCAATGGCCTAACAAATCGAAATATATTTTGTACTCTCTTTACATGTTTCATGACTCTATACATGTAATTTATTTTATGTAAATTTTATATTAAAACTAAAAGAAAAAACTCGATATAGATAGAAAAACTTGTGACTATTTTTAGTCACGAATCAAATAGATGCCCCTATTAATACCAAATAAGTGCAACGGAAAGATACACCCATATAATGGTAACTTTTTAATTACCATATTCAATAAATTTTCATTCACTTTTAAAATGGCTTAAATCCTTTTTTCCAACAAATAATATTAAAAAGTAAAAAATAGTATCTCCAGTAATTTTTTACAGTTAGAATAGCTTTTTTTAATATGTTTTTCTTTTATTTTTAATGAATATTTTCAAGGTTAATCTAAATTGATGTATTTTCTAGGTTTATCAAGGAGAAATTAGAAACTAAAAAATATGAGGCGATGAAGGATCAAACAAGGATAGAAAATCAAGCTTAGGCAAAAGATAAGATTGATGAACAACCTAAAATCCTACCTCCAATCTAATAAAATCAATCCATTTTTTTATGATTAGGTCTGTCTCATCATTCAAGCAATTTTTCATTTAGATAAAAAAAAGTCACTTAAAAGCATTGAACTTTAACTAAAATAGTTATACTTTTTAAAATTCTTATTATGAGAATTTAAAAAATATATGTTTTAAACTAAAATATTATAAAGATCAAAAAATACAAAACAAACTTAAAGACCTACTATTTTATAAATATTAATATATTTTTTTATTTTTAAAAATCAATTAAAATTACCAGAGAATTAAGCACGTGTCGTTTATGAGCTTTGGACCGCATGTAAAGGTTGAGTCTTTCGTGTAACATGGTAGTTATCAGACAAAAATATCTGCGTGAAAAGTTGTCCATTATTAATGAAGTCACGATGATGCGTACTTTAGGCCTATTTGGTAAAAATATATTTTTGATTTTTAAAATTAAAAACAATAAATACTAATTTTTTTTAATAAAAAGACTAAAAAGCGAACCAACAAAATTATTAAGTAGTTTTGGTGTAGCAAATCATTGGTTAAAAAGTGTGATATCTACTATTGCAAAATTAGAGCGATGTGATTAGATTACATAGGCTTTGACCATTTCTCTATATAAAAAATTATTAAATAATTTTAGAATAACATGCGGTATTACATATATAATATTATCAGTAAATAAGAATGTGTGATGCGTATTAAGTAGATTTTTTTTATTTTTTACCAACCTAATAAAGGTGGCTCCGCCTTGTAGGATTACCGAATAATTATTTATTTATTTGATTATGGCAGGGGTGTTAAAAAAAATTAAAAAAACAATAGTGGTTGGGTTGGTGAGAATGGGAATGTTTGGCAAAATTATTCCTAATAGTTTTTAGTATTTTGTTATTAATTTTAGTTATAAATTATAAATTTTTTAAAATATTTATAATTCTTACTACCACTTATAATTATTATTTTTATTTTAATTACAAATTGTAATATTTACTAAACACTTATAACTTTTACTATAAATTATAATTTATAAACTATTAATTTTAGTAATATCAAACACCACCAATACACTTTTGGTAGTTCATAAAATTTAAAAATATAATATTAATAAGAATTAAAAATAATTTAATAAAAAATAATAGTTAATAAACTATTAAAACTAAAATATAAAAAGTTAAAAATAAAAATGATAAATAACTATAAAAACTTTATATGTTAGTTTATTATATTCTTTTTGTCTCATTTATTATGGAAATAACGATACGAGACTCGTGGAGGGAGCCAAAAAATATTGCCGTTGCTAATCTCAAAGTCATTTTGGACCGTTCGATCAACGGGGCCTACAAAAGCAAGGGTTAGACGACGGTGGGATCACATAAACTACCTGAGGTGTTGGTGTTGATAAGTAGGGGTGCCCAATAACTGAAAAATCCATAGAGCCAACCCAACTCGTGATTCATGGATTAGGTTGGTTTGGTTTTTGAGTATGAATCTTAAAAATATTAAATTGATATAATTAGTTTGATTTTTAAGTTAAAAGTTTTTTAAACCGATCAAATTCAAGATTTAAAAAATAATATATAAATTACATAAAATTATTATTTATATTATTTGTACCTTTAATTATAGTTAAAAATATATAAATTAAAAATAAAAAGAATAAAATTTAAGTCTCTAATATTGAAATCTTATACAAAAAATTAAGTCACTCATAGAATAAAACATATATTATTACTTTAGAATATTTTATTAAAAAAATATTTAATTTAATTAAATAGCGGTTCCAATTCGAACCAACTCGAGTTTATTTATGTTGAGTTGAGTTGATTCTAAAATATGAATAATGCGATGTTGGTTTAACATTTTAAAATCGACATTGATCAAACACGTTTTTTAGTCTCACTGATTTAATAAAGAAAGCGCGAGTACTACTAACGCTTTTGTGTTTAAATGATTACTTCAAAAGTGTGTTTAATAAAAACGTTTTATTTGAAACAAATTAAAAACATATTTGCTAAAAACGTTTTATGTATTAAAATAAAAATGTATTTGTTAAAAACATTTTATGTATTAAATTATAAAACATGTTTATTAAAAATGTTTTTATATTATTATTTTTTATTCTACAATATTATATGAAGGATAAGTTTGAAGGGTGCTTAGTAAAAATATTTTTTTATTAAAGTGTGATTGCTAAACATACTTTTACATAGATTAAAAATAATATTTTTAAATTTTTATTTAATTAATTAAATTTAAAAAATAAGTAAAAGAGGCACAATTGAGATGCAAAGGCAGGAGCTGGACGGGGTTTATCTTTGCTGGGTCCAGCTAGACACATCAACGTGTTGGTATCAACAGGCTGTCCATCCCAGCGTACCAACGTCAACTTCCAATCATGTCCCAGGATACTGCTGTCAATGGTAATTAGTTTTAAAATTAAATTTTTTTATTTTTTTATATTTTTAATTAAAAAATTAAATTAAATTTAAAATAAATTATTTGGTAAATTTATTTTGAAGTTTAACTTTTTTTAAAGTTGACTATTTGAATAAAAAATTATTTTTTTAATTTTTGTTCAAAATTAATAATTTTATTTTTTATATATTTGATATTAACAATTATATGTTATTGATAATGATAATAAATAAGTTATTAATAAAATATATTATTCTATTTTAAAAATATTAAGAGTTTAATTTGAATATTTTAATAATTTAAATTTTAATTTGACTTTTTAATTTTTTTGTTTTTTTTTTAATTTTTTTACCAAACAGACAAGATTAATTTTTTGTAATTTTAGCCAAAAAAAAAAAACCAAAAAAAGCCAATCAGGGCCTAAATGCGTTTTATTTAGGATTTAAGAATTTAATTGAAATATTTTATTACTAGCAATTAATTCGTGTTATGCACAAATATTTTATAACTCCTAAATGCGTTTAAACTGATTTTAAGAAAACAATATAATTTAATTAAATACAACATGTAATTTGAAGTCTAACTATTTTAATAAAAACACAAATATAAAATGGCTATAATCTTTTAAGCGTTAATCATTCTACCACAAAAAAAAACCGAAATTTTAAAATCATATCAAAATTTAAACAAATAAAACAAAAGGATATTTACATGATATATTTTGTTGGTAGACAAAAAAAATAAATAAATAAATCTTTTTTTAAAAATTCATGATCTTATTTTACATTTTATAATTAAATATTTTTAATAATATTATAAATTGTATATTGAAAGCTTTTATTTAATAAAAAAATTTGTTAACGCTTTCAAACTTTGTAATCACTCTTAATATTTAATTTATTCTAAATTTTTTCAACTTTTATTTTTCTAAAATGTTCACAAATGCTATATTTTATTAAATTAATTCTCATCTCTCCATCGCCCCATCTAATAATTAGATAAGAAAATTATTTTGTAAAAGGTGTTTTCAATAATTCTCCTATACTATGCAAGGTTAAATATAAGAATAAATAAAATAAATATTTTTACTGGGTTAATGACATCGCATAATTGGTTTACACCCATTATGTCACTCATTATTTAAATAGTATAAATAATTTGAAAGAATGTTAATTTGGACCAATAAAATTAAAATAATTTATCATATATAATTACAAAGTATAATAAAGAGTATTAAAATGATAGTACTTTGGATCATTAAAATTAGAGCACACAATTTTTTAGTATTAAAGAAACTTGAATTTGGATTATGAGAATTAGACAGATTTCAAATATTGAATAGATAGTTAGTTGAACAATTAAATTGTAATACATGATTATTCTATATTATTTAAAAAATTTTAAAAATAGTAAATTGGTTCAATAAATAATAACACGGAACTATTGGATTTTATTAGTATTAAATAAATTTTATAATTTAAAAGGTTTTTAATTCAAAGTTGTAGTTTTAAAAATAGTAATCTGAACCGATAAATGATAAGTTTATATTAAATTTTAAATTTAAAAAGAACTCAATAATGTTAATAGATATAGATTAATATTTGTGTAAAAGTTTACTAATTAAAAAAAACAAACAAACAAAGCTCGATATTTTTCGTATATACTCAACTATGTCACAAAGTTTTATTTTATTTTATTACAGAAGTATAATTAGTGAGAGACGACATTAAAGTAGAAATAACTTAATTGTTTTTCTCACGCTAATAATTTGTTTATTATTTTTTTACTTACTTTTATATGTAATATTTACTAAGATAGAACTTAATTCATATGTAATATTTATATTAATATATTTGTAAAGGTTTACTAATAAAAAAATAAACAAAAGCTCCATCTATGCTTTGTACATACCATGTTCTATTGGTAATTTTGTCTATTTTGTTATTATCATTTCTAACTCCTTCTTTTGGCTTTGGATTAAGTGTTTGACCAATCGATATGCATGTTCATTGTTTGAGAAAACATTGATTTGTTTATTATTATTTTTACTTAATTTTAATGTAATAACCATGGATAAATTAGAAGATGCAATAAATCATAAAGAAAAAAAAATAGTTGAAACTTGATCTTAAAGTAATTTTTTTTTTGTTAGAATTGGAATTTTAGTTATGCTTTGTCATAAAATAGTGAAAAAAATATTATTTTTTTCTTACCTCGGTCTGTATATACTCAATTGTGTCGGTAAATACTCTCCTAATTAAGAAAAATGCATTTGTCTTTCGAAAGCTTTGCGCAGTTGTATTTAAAGTAAGATATCGATATATATTAATATTAATATTAATATTATGTAAAAATAATAATATCCATATATATACACTTACTAATCCTCAAATTTGGAATCTTTGCTGTGCTTTTTCATAAAATAGTAAAAAATACTATTTTGTTTTTTTGACTTAAAGTTACTACATACTTTTTCCAAATAAACTTTTAATTTTTTGGGCTTAAATTAGCTTTAAGCATACTTAATGTCAGAAGGTAATTCTGAACTATCACGTAGATGATATCTTGCAATATTTTTTATAAATAAAAATATTTTATGCAAATTAAGTGAGTTATTTTTATTTTTTATTTATTTAATAAAGATAAACTAATGTTGTCTCACTTAAAATAGTTTACAAAAGAGTCTACTGAAAGCCGAGTATGGTCACCTAGTTTTACTTTACTGGACACCGCCTCAAACTAATTAAATATTCCTAGACCTACGTAACACAAGCATAGATATTCTACATTACCTCTCCCCACCATAGGTGGTTCAATCATGCCCAGTGCCACAAAATGATTGAGCAATACACTATGGTCGAAATGTATTTGGTTCTTTGTATTCAATATGTATTGTATGACCAAATAATTTGAGGATGGGCACACTATAGGGAAGGTTCTTTTTGTAGTAGATGATTTGTCGGGGCTATCGGATCGAGATTTCTATGAAAAACATTCTATAGCAATGGTACATCAAGCTCAAAAAGTAATAACAAAAATGACTAACCCAATAGCGTCTTACTAATCAACCTTCTCCACCAATCCAAGAGGTGGATTAGAATAAGTCAGTTGAATTGTAATGATCATATGTCTGTAATGTATTGTATCGACGAGGTAATAACTATTCAATCAAAATCAAAAGGCGTGAATCATTAAAAGTACCTATTAAAACTCAAATTACAACGAGCCCCTGCTATTACCGATGACTATTTTCAGTCTTGACTTTGTAGGCGATTTTGTTCAATAACGTCTTAACTATATTCAAAAAGAAATTTCTCTTGTTTAATTATTTACCATATGAATTTTTTTCATATCTCTTTACAATAACTGTATGATACTTTTGTTTACTAAATTCACATTGGGAGCCCCAGAAATAAAGATGCACCTAGAAAACGAGACAAGTCTTATTGTTGGCAATCATACTTTTCAAAGTAGGTACCCTGCATAGGTAAGGATAAGAAGGGATGAAAATAAGCTTAGAGGGCGCCATTAGACTATTTTGTTTCGCTAGGTTTATGGAATTCATCAAAGACCTACCTATCATAGTGATCATGTGCTCCCGCAAAGTCATTCCTTAATTCTGGGTTGGAATCCTACTCAAAGGTCCACCAATAGCTAATTGTATATTTGGAAAACCCAATAAAAATGTTATTGCGTGACAACAAATATGTAAAGAGTGGTTTGTCTGTCGAAGCACATGGGGCTGCACATGCATGCAATCACCTGTTGACTGTCATCTTGTTTGACAATGGCAAGGAATGTGCAAATTATTAGTGAACTCGTTTTAATTTTTTAACCCGTCTATATATATAATTTGATTACAATGATATTTTATTTTTATTGTGAACATGTACTATACTTCGGCACTTCTATTGTTACTAATATTATTTTAATTGGAGATTTGGATAAAAATGTTATTGGTTATGTTTAATGCACTTAAAATTTGTTATGCTTTTTAGAAATTTAAAATTTATTTAAAAAAATTATTCTTGGTGGAAACCTAAAATGTGTGTGTTATGCTGGAATATATTAACAAAAAATGCTAAATTTAATGAGTTATTTGATTGATTTATTTTTTTTAACCCACCAAATTGCTTAAACTCCTCTAGGTTGAAATCTCTTAAAAAAAATCAACTAAGCTGCTAATTTAAAAAATATATGGGTTGGCGATGAGTTGTAAAAAATCTCCACCCGCTAAAGATTAGTTGAGTTAAGATTTTTTCACAATCCAAACAAATTCAATCCAACCCAACTCAACCATGCACATCGAAACATATTACATGTAATTATTTGCAAACAATTAAAATATCAAAATTTAAATACGTCTCGTTTGATTTAAAGTCAAAAAAGAATTAATAATCAAATTACAATTTTTTCTATGTATGTTGGCTTGTCTTAAAACCACTTTTTAATTAAATAAGCCTTTTAATTAGTTGATTTAAAATAAATAAATAAAATGTCTAAGTTTAAGCAATGTTACCAAATGAAGCCATAGTTGATGATAGGGGTTAGTTTGCGAATTAATTAGGTTCTTCACTTTTAAGACATTCTGGGTCTTTGTTCTCTGCTCCCTTAAATTTGTGCAAACAACTTTTAATCACGCCATTTTCAAGATAAAACAATTAAAATTTAACGCATGTCTCAATTTTTTTTTTTAGCACGAAAGAAAATTGAAATACACAACAGAATAAAGAGGCTAATGGTTTTGATTAAGAAATCCAAATCAATTAAGTTCATTGCTTTCTTTTTAGAAGGTTTTTTCTCTAAAAGCTTTTCGGCTCAAGTGGGCCAATTTTAAAAAGTCCTTTTTAAAACCTTAGATTTACCAAAAAAAATTTAAGCCAAACCCGTTTTAATAATATGCATGTGCATCTTTTAGTCTACTTGTTAACTCTTATTAACATTTTTCATTGAAATTAAGACTTCTGAGGCCAAATTCTAGAACTAAGTTGGCCACTTTAGTGGTAGCTCATATATGTGTGAGAGCCCTTTTTATTGTTAACTACTACCAATTCAATTTAAGGATAAGTTATTAAGTGGATAGAGAATATGATGTATTCAATTAATACATATACATTATGTATTTTCTTAATTAAAAATTATACTAACCGTACAATAATCGTTGTTCACCTAATATGACTATTCTCTCAACTTACGAATATACGGCATTTGTGTATTAATTAAATACACTACATTAACGTGCTGACTTGATCTCTCTTACCTACTAAATTTTTTTATTTTCTTTTAATTTGGAACAAGGATAGAATAAAAGCACGAGTTTTAAAATAGACATTTTCCCAACAACAGACTTTTTCTTTAATTTTTTTCAAATCCGATACTTTTTTAAAGTTCCATCAATTTAGTTGAACAAAAAATCACAAATTTTTAATTAAAGAATTCTAAAAACCACTAAAAACGGAAAGGAGAAGAAAAAACAAAAAACACCAACTTCTAAGACCCGACGATTGGGTTTGCCGGCAGTCCCACTTACATGTAAAGGTCCAAGATTAGTATATTGTAAATTTCATATATTCTTTTATATATATATAAAAAAAATATTATAGATAAAATTATGAATATAATACAAATTTTGATTTATAATAGCTAAAATGAGATTAAAAAATGCGACAAGAGTAGTAAAATTATTTTTAATTATTAAATAAATAATAATAATAATTCAAAACTCGATACTAATAATATTAAAAAACTTGATATTATTAATATCCCGAATGAGAAAAATACCAATCCCATTATTAATATCCCGAATGAGAAAAATACCAATCCCACAGTCATAGAACTATTTACCCAATTTTGCAATACAATGGCGATACAATTTGTGATGCTGAACGGTCGGCAATTAAAGAATTAGTATCTAATAAGAACAAGAAATTCCATAATAACCATTTAATATCAATTTTTATTAATCAAAATATGCTCAATACATTGAAAGACACTCTTATTTATAAGCTCAGCCATAATTTAAAAAAATCCTCGAATTCTTAACTAAAGTAAATAAAATCATATAATATCCTAAATTATTAAAAACAGAAATGATATTTAAATAATATAATATAATATTTTACTAATATAAGAAGAACGTATAAAATCTAAGAATATAATGCCATATATTATCTGGATCAATTTGTCTTGAGAGAGTTACAAAACAAGATCCGAGCCACCAATATACATGTAGAATCCAATTGTCCCACATGTATATAAATAGCAGAGATTATTTTCTATAATTAGTCTGTAATTTATTTGTGTAAACTATGAAACATAATTCGTTAATATCGTGACAGACAAAAACAGACACAGAAACAAACCACAGACCAATTACAAAACACGATCTGAGCCATCTATATACATATAGGACCCTAATCGTCCCAAACAGATCTAAAATAAATAGCTGAGATTATTTTCTGTAATTAGTCGGTGATTTATTTCTGTACTAGTATTATCGATACGGGTAATCATGGCAATTTATTTCTGTACTAGTATTATCGATACGTGTACGGGTAATCATGTATCGATAATACACCCCAATCACAAACCATCCTTCCTTCTAGTATTTTATCAAGGCCAAGCTCTTCAACCAAGGGAGTACCTCTGCTAGACCTTCTTTCAAACTTCTAGGGTTATAGTCCAAATCTGTCTTGGCCTTCTCACAAGAGTAAGCCCACTGATGTCTCAGAACACACACAGCCTGTTCAAGAAATTGCATAACTGAATTCAGAAGAAAGAAGAAGGCAATGGTAGTCTAGTTTTTGGGGAGTTTTAAATCCATATTGATGCTTACCAGAAGAAAAAAGAATAACATAAAAAAAAATGGAGGAGCCCAGCTGGAAATCGGGCTGACAGCAAACAGCTCTATCATAATTTATGTTCATTCAGTTATTTTCCATTTGGTTACCGGCTAAAAGCCTGGCTTAAAAAGCCTAGAAAAACATCTTCACATCATTTGGCAACTTCCATCTTTTTGTATTTTTGCTCATTGACTTGTAATTTTTTTGCTATTTTAGTTATATTTTAAACAATGTCATAACTTCTATTACAGACATCTGTTTTTTATAAGAATTATATTTTTGAAATTTATTCATCGAAATTTATCAAAGAAGATCCATATTTGAATATAAAATTATGTAAAAATAAAAAATAATAAATATGACTTCTTTTTGACTTAAAGCTTTTTAGCTTACTTTTTTACTTAAAGTCACTTTAAACTAACTAAACTTTTATCTTTTAAGTCACTCCTAAAAGTCACCAAACGAACATTTTTCTTTTTCGGCATAACATGACTTAAAAGCAAAGTTTTGGCTTAAAATCAAGTTGCAGAACCAAGGCTTTGTATAGATTCTTTACTTTTATATCCCATAAATGATATGAGAAGATAAATTGTTGAACAGGAAATTTGTAAGCTGACATTTTAACATGGATTCAAACATCATCATATGCAGTTGTTTCCAAATTGCCTACATAGTGCTTAAAACAGATGATGCTCCTATGAATTCAAGACTAACTTCAGGAAGGAGAGAATACCGGGGGGCTGATCAGGGGAAGCTTTCCTGTCATTCTAGAGACGAGAACAGATATCCATCCATAAACCTCGATGATTGATAAGGGTATCTTAAACCGTGGCTTTTCTGTTTCGGTAAGGGCGGCAGCTATATCAAAAACATCCATGAATGATGCATTTTCTCCTGTAAGAAGAAATCTGTCACCTGGTTGACCTTTTTTCAAAGCTGCAATATGCCCCTCTACTACATCATCAACGTGACTGAAAGATAACTTGTCATTTCCATTGCCTATATATCCAGGTAACCGACCATTAAAGCGTTCAATAATCTGATAGAAGAAATATAAAGTTTTCAATTCGATTATCAAGTTCAATCATGAGATGAGACACACATCAGAGTTCCAAATACTAGCCACTACAACAATGGCGGCAAGAAATGTCCTTTCTAGCCATCACAACCCTGCAAGAGTGATTATTAGTAATGAAGGCGCAAATAATTAATAATCATTGTTGTAACGACTCAATATTGTCTCGAAAAACAAGACCAT
>JAOTRH010000027.1:13952800-13977916 GCA_034768845.1 Heliamphora exappendiculata
GGAATCCCTCCCCTTGAAAAAATACCATTTAAACTTATGTAAGTTCACCCCCCCCACCTTTTTTCTGAATAGTTAATAACCGCTCTCCTAAGATTTTCACATTTAGTTTGTTTTTCTAACTCACCAATTAAAAATATATTATAAAATATTTGTAAAAAGACAAGTAGAGAATCCATTATCTTAGGTGACACTATCTTCGATGTAACTTGTTATGTATTAAAATATCTTGAATGCAGTGCATCTAGTGTCTAGTACAAAAGCGCATGATAAAAGATATAGAAAAGGTAATTGGCTTTATTTGTTGGATGATGTCTTACTATTTTCTGAATAAACATTTGATATATACTTCTCATATGAGTACTCGTTACAAATCCGATAGAAGTCATGTTTAGAGTGATCACATTACTATTGAGCATCATGATTTTCTAGGCAGTTATTTGCTCACTTGTATTGAGAAAGACATTGCTCGAGGATTTGATGTTAACTCAACTATAAAATGCATTTCATGCGATGAAAGATGGTTGAGCACAATTTTAGATCAGTGACTTTGGCAAAATTGATAGAACACTAGTTTCTATCTTTTGCTTTTAAATAGATGTGGATGCAGAAAGATGAATCCAATTGTATATGATTATATTTTTTAGTTGACTAACCACTTCTATTATAATATTTTGGTAATATTTTTGTAAGTTGTGTTGGTACTGGTACAATATATAAGATGGCTTTCACAGATTTGTTTTACAATTTTCCATTACACATACATTTTCCCTCCCTTGACAAATTTTTTGCATCCGTCTCAGGGTTACGGGTTACTGTATTACATTACAATATCTGCCTTGACATAATTCTTGTAGTAATAAGTTCTCAATGACCTAGAAATTGATACACAATCCCTTAACAATTTGCGTTGCCTAACTCTAAACTTGAGTTAACAGTTCGATCCGAACAGTCATAAATGCAACACCATAAGGACTCCTACAAAATGGCTCGAAGGTGTGTCTAGTGTACGAGACTTGGTTACAAGATAGGTGGTGCCATCAAATGTGTTGGAAGTGCCAAAGAACACAAACGTTGTTGCGTACTGTGTTTTGGATGAATATTCATAGGCAGCCAAAAGTCAACAACATCAATATTAATTGAATCAATTATGATGACCAAATCATTTTATCACATTTTATTACCATCTCATCCGTTTTCAGTTTAACGGGACCGATCACTGGTGTGTTACCAATATAAGTGTGACAAATAAAGTGATAGACAAATATAGTAAGATAATTAGGTACATGTATCTAATTGCTACTAGTGTCACAATACTGAGTTCACCAAAAGTAAAGTGATCAATCTATTACCAATTGTGTATGTTACCAATATAAATGCAACAAATCAAGTGATAAACAGATATACTAAGATAATTTGGTATTTCTATCATAATTGCAACTTCTTTCACAATAGTGAGTTCAGCTACAGTATAAGTGACCGATTTATTACCAATCGTGCGACGGTATTTCCCGACGTGACCTTGCCAGGACCATACACAACCCCGGGATAAACTGCCACAATAGGCACCCCCTCGGAGGCAGCATCTAGTGCGATCTTATCAGCAACAGCCTTGGATTTCTCATACTCCGTGCAGAAGAATTTTCCATGATGAATCTGCCGCCCGGGAAATAAGTTTCTAAGAAACAAAATACAGTTTGTTATCAAGGTCAATACCTATTTGTGATTGATGACACTACCTGACTCTCGTCTGCAACATATCCGTCTGTCGATCCCAAAGCAAAAAATGACGAAGTGTATATAATCTTCTCTATTGTTTCCATTTCCTTGTACGCTTGCAATACATTCTTCAAGCCTCCAACATTAACCTAATGAAACAGATAAGAATAGAATGAAATTCCCTAACCAAACTACGTTTTTGTTCTAATTAATTGCAGTTGATTACATAAATCTTCTTACATCATTTTGCTCTGGTAAGAACCATATTTTCAGTTAGTTTTAATAACTTCACATATTTTCTTTTTTTGGGTGATTAGATACCTTTCCTTAATATGTCAATAACGCCATCATTGTCAATTTAGATCCACCATTCCCTTACTGTCCCGTTACTCACAATGTTATTATTTTTCTTTACTACTACATTATAGGTGTCCAAATCACTTTTATCTATTTTTTTTCAACTTGTTCCTAATTGATATCATCCCTAACATTTTACAAATATTTTAATTTTTAATTTTATCTTTTATAACTTACTTAACACACATCCACCATAAGAATAGCAATAAGGCAGAATGAAACTGGGCGGGATGAGATCTTTCATCTCCAATCCCTATTTAATGACGGCAAGAATAGAAAAAATATTAAAAAAATAGCGAGAAATGAGACGGGAACAAAATATTTGAGGAATAATTTCTAAAATTTATGGGAGTAATACTAATAAGAACTATAAATAATATAATAAATAAAAAATAGTACAAAATATAAAAATACAAAATATAAAAAATAAAATTAAGAGATAAATATAATAGTTTAAAATTTAAACTTATTATATTTAAACAAAATAAATTTTATATATGAATTTGTGTATTTAAAATATATTTGGTAAATTACAATGACCTCTCCTGAGATTTAGTAAAATATCAACCACCACCCCTATAGTTTCTAAAATGTCATTAACCTCCCCTCTGATTTAGGTTTTGCATCAAATTAATTTAATCATTAAATTTTCGCTCAGTTGTGTCTTGTTCGGCGTGTTTTTTGAATCAATTTTCATGATCCAATCCGTTCATTATGTATAACTCGTCGAGTTTGTTAAAAATATAAAAATTCAGATTCATCTGATACCTATAGCTAAGTGATTGAGTAATATTTGTTTAATAATATTTTTTTAAATTATAATATTTATTTATTTATTTATTAGAAGATTTTATTCAATCATTAAGTTACAGATCTCGGATGAATTTAAATTTTAATCTGCTCAACAAACTCGACGAGTTCTACGTAATGAACGGATTGAATTGTACAAATTTATTCCAAAAACATACCAAACAAGGCACATGTGAGCGAAAATTGAATAGTTGGACTAATTTAGTGCAAAACCTAAATTAGAGAAAAAATTAATAATATTTCAAAAATTATAACGGTGGTGGTTGATATTTTACTAAACCTATTGTAATTTACCCAAATATATTTATTTTGTGTAATTGGCGACGGCATCAGCGAAACGGGCGAAAAAAAAGTAAATAACGTTATCAGTTCATCACCAAGAATAGAAAAACCCTGCAGAAAAGTACAGAGCAGGACAGGATGAAAAAATTTGTCATCCATAATCCATTTTAACGTTCTAATTTTAACAATGTGGCATTCCGTGAAATTCAAAGTTTGAAATTCAGTTTTGGAGGATCGGAATGAGTGGAGAAGTATGGATTACTTACCTTGATGAATCTAGAGGGATCTGGAAGCCAAGGCTCAACGAGGGCAGCGGCGTGGAAGATGACGTGGCAGCCGGAGCAGGCTGCCAGGAGGGACCGGTAGTCGGTCACATCTCCGTAAGCGAGTTCGAGAGCGCCTCCGCCTCCGCCGCCGTCCGTAGGCGATGGAAGGCAGGAGAGGTCGCTGGTTCGCCGGACGAACGCCCGAACGGAATAACCTCGTCGCAGGAGGGCGTGGCAGAGCCTTCCGCCCAAGTAACCGGAAGCGCCGGTCACCAACACCTTCATTCTGATTTCTGTCCTCTCAAACAATGAACGTCAAACCACTACAAAGGTCCTGATTGGGATAAAAAAGTTGTCTTTTGTTAAATAGTCCAGGTTTTAAGTTAATTTATTTGAATTAATATGTTTACATAAATTTTAAAATAATTAAAAAATGATAATTTTTTTTTCTAACATCTACTCTTTTAAATTATTACAAATATTTTTATTATTTTTATTTTTTTAAATTAAACTTCTTAAAAATTAAATTTAAAAACTATCACTTAGTCAACTTTTTATCTGCTATATAAAGTGATAGCCAAGTCAGAGCCAAGATCTCTACCATATAGAGTGCTAGCTTGGGCAAAATTCTCAAATTATATATATGTATATTTTTTGTACTTAATAATTATAAAAAATAATTAAATTAAAGTATTAATCAAAATATTTATAAAAATTAATTTTATAATTGATCATAATAATTGTTTATACATCAATTGATGATTCATTTTATTACAAAATTGATCATTTATAATTTTTATAATAAAAAATATTTTTTTTATTATAATTGTCGCAAGTGATAAAATAAATACATAAGTTAAAAGTTTGTAACCAATTGGTAGATTTTTGATAGTCTTAACTATTATTTGAGCAAATTGGTTAATTTTTTTTAAATTTAAAATTTTAAAATTAAAACGTAGATTTAAGATAAAATTTTTAAATTAATCAAAAAATACTCATATATTAGCATTACAAAAGTTTGAATAACGTATATCACTTTGTTCTTATTAATTCTTTTAAAATTCAAATCGATACTGAGAATTAAAAATGATAAGTGATGTAAAAATAGTATTTTTTTTCTTTTTTATATAAAAGAGCAAAATGAATAGAAAAACTAAAATAGGCAAAAAAAATTTACTCAAAAGAAACAAAATTATAAGTCATTAAATAAATATAAAAACTTGCAAAAATTTTGTGGTCCTTAATATCTCCATCCATGATGATAGCAATTTATTGCTTTAATTGCTTCATTTTGTATGAATTTTTTCCACTATTAGATATTTATATTCTCCTTTTTTTTTGACTTATTTCTAATTTGATAAGTTATATAAACAATATTAATATTTTTTAAAATTAAAAAATAATATTTTCCATTACAACCCTGCTCCCGTCCTAATCTGTCATTTTCTTAATTATTTTTCTTTAAAATCACTTCGCTAATAAATAAAGTAAAAATGAAATAACACACCCCGGCACCACTAAACTATAACAATTTAACACATCGCTAAACTATAAAAAAAGTGGCAATCAATAGGTAAATAAGTCACCAAATTTAACCATGATTTAGCTAACTTAACCATGATTAACTGTAAAATACACTGTTAGCCGCAAATCACATTCACACCGGGTGACTAGATATTTGGCCTCTTTTTTTTTGTTTTTTATTGGGTAAATGAGTTAAAGTTTAATTGTTAGTTTTTTAGTTTAAAATTAAAAAAATTAAAAAGTTTTGTTTGAAAATTTAAAAGTTTTTAGCTTTTTAGTTTTTTAGTATTTTTATTATTTTATATAAAATAATTTTAAATATTTTTTAAAAATATTATAATTTTTATTATACACATATATTTTTTATAGATATTATATTTTTAAAATTTACTCGTCAAAATATATCAAACAAAATTCATACCTCTGCATAAATAAAATAACATAATGTATGGAGCAATTTCTAGATCTCAATTCTACTTAAGGAAAGGAATAATGGAGAACAATGATACACATTATGTTATTTCATTTACGTGCTTAGGTGTTTTAAATTAATTTATATATTTATCATTCTTTGATTAAACAAAAAGTCATTTTTACCTCCACTAATAGTAAAAAAAAATGTGAGGTGGCTTCACCATATTGTCATTGCCTTTAATATTTTTTTTATTATAATAGTATTATAATATTAAATAAAACGTATATAAAATTATGTAAAAATAAATTTTAAAAAATTATAATAATTTTTTTTTGAGTTAAGGCTCTTTTGGCTTAAAGCCACTTAAAATCAAATTTTTATGTTTATTGTCTTGTGGCTTAAAGTCACACATAAGATTTACCAAACGAACTTTTTAAATATTTAATTTAAACTAACTTTAAGTCAAAAAAATTGTCTTAAAACCAAATTGCCATAGTCCAACTCACACCGAGTTTAGGGAGTGGTTTGAGTTGAGCTATGAAATTATTTATTAATGAGTTGTGGTAGAAAAGAGTTTGATATAAAATTCATAAAAATTACATATGAAAACTCATTTTTGAGACACTTGGTGACGTGCGTTGAGGCACATCTTCAGATGATAAAGAATAAATTTTATGAGAAATTTGTTGTTCAGATACTCTAAGACATATTAAAACAGACGCATATGTGAATTTAGGTTTTTAACTTATGTAAACTATGATAGTCATTTCATCTCTGATGAAGTAGATTCATAATTTAACAGTCTATTGGATTGAGGATAAGAAATATGATGACTATGAGTCTTCTGAAAAATATACTTCTAGTTAAAAGATTACTTGGATCAACAAAGGAGATTTCAATATCTCCTGATAAATTCTGGATAATCTAATCAATATTACTGTCCAAATTGGTCAATGCATAACTGTACTAGGGATATTCCATTTTTGGAAAACTTGATTTCATTCCACTAGATTAAATGGAGTCTGGCAATTTGTGTGATTAAAAGATTATTTTCAATCACTGTGATTTTGCTAAAGTCACTACGTAAAACAGCATTAAGACATAAAGTATTTCTAACCTTATAATGTATACGGTAAACAATAGGAATGGTTTCTGGTTCGGAAAAAAAATCATAACCATGCGTTTGTAAATTTAAAGTTATAATATTCAAAAGATTTGCATCTGATAACGATAAATTTAAATTCGAATCAATATTAAAATAGACTGGTCCATGACATAAACTAATCTGTACAACACCTATATGAGATGAAATAAAATTATTACATCTACCATCCCTTAAAGTTGCATTAATACTACCATTAACTCTTAATAGGGTTAAAGGTTTAAGAGTTATTTGAATTAAACCAATATGTAAATATTGATATTTATGAAAATAAGCTTGTATGTCTCTTAAACTAATAAGTTAAAGAGTTTGTTATTAATTATCCAAACATATAGATTGCTCAAGTGTTTTTATAACTTTTTGATTCTTAAAGTCAAATAAGCCTACCTTGTAGATCAACTTTGATTCACCGAAAGTATAGTCCATTTATTAAGTTGGTGAGTTTGAGAAAAATATTTTTTACAGATTTATCTGACTTAAAACGAGAAAGCATAATAATGAAAATATACTTATATGTTAAAAGTATTAATATGCTTTCATACTTCTTTATTAGATTATACCTAGATTAAAATACTTATCAATGTGTTTTGGTTACACATTATAATACTTATCCCTAGTTTGATAATGGTATGTTACTCAAGTAGCGTTTAGTTAGGTTGTAAGATCCATATACCTATATATATATATATATATATATTCCTTCAATCCGCACGCTATATTACCATTGTGGCAACAACAATGGAGCATTTGCAAGTAGAGTCGCTCAAGCTTCAGACAAACAAATATGTTAAGGTAAGAGTTGGGATTCCGGGGGCAATAACATCTTAAGCCAATCCTAAATATAAAAAACTTGCTCCCACTTGTATAATACAAGCGAATTACCTGTCCTTAAAAGCACTTTTTGATTTAATATGATTTTAATATGATTTTATGCTACTTTCCTATCATTCACTTAAAAATCAACATTCCAGAGAAATTTGAATAGACCATTTTGTTAGGTACATGCATGTAACATTCTTAGATTACGCTACAATATTAAATCCTTATTAATGTTAAAAAAACAAATTATTCCTGAACTAAACATTAGCAACTAAAAAACTTAATGATTTTAACAATATAAAAATAATTGAAAAATATTGAACTCTTACATTAGAAAATCCAAGCTCTAGTTTTTCCTGCAAATCATGTAAATTATAAAGCTTCAAATTTGTAATAAGTTTAGCTATTCTAGTATATTAATTCACAATAACCAAATTTATTAAGAAAATATATCGAATAAGTAGGAGTAAGATATCAACCAAAGTCCATAAGGACAAACAAGTAGAGAAAATAAAAAAGAAAGAAGAGATATCCTCATTCAAATCTGTCATAAGTATGGAAAAAATAAAACCAATGGTAGGCCTACAAACCTCTATTTTTACTATTTACAAACCAAGATTTACACACACATTAATAATCAAATGGAGAATAACCAACTTAAATTTTGTGAGTCTCAGTACAAATATATGGGATGGTGGTCACAGAGGCCAACAAATGGTGTTGGCACTGTTGCGGTGGTGGCTCTAGAGGTGAGTAGTAGCGGAGGTGACAGTATAGAAGTGGCAATAGTGGCACAGCAACAACGTCGACAGCAATGGTGTAGTAGCAGCAGCGATGTAACAGTTGCAGGAGGTGTAGCAGCAGCATAAAAGCGGCAATAGTGGTGTAGCAATGACGTTGGCGGCATAGCAGTAGCGTGGGTGGCGGTGTAGAGTCACAACGACATAGAAGTGGCGTAGAGTTGCAGCGTCGACGGCGGCATAGCAATTTTTAGGATTTGAAAAGAAGCAGCCAGGGAAGGAGATGAGAAGACATATTCTTTAGGTTTGGAAGATGAGCAGCCTTTAAGATTTTAGAATGAACAGTAGTTTAGACAAAATACAATCTCAGTCATAGAATTTTATATAAAAAAAATCTTAATTATTCAAACGTAATTTGTTTCTAAATATTTTAAAAAGACTAAACTGTTTTATTATATAGATAGCCAAGTATATAGTCCCATCTTGAATTATACACCCACTAAAATTTAATGCACCAAACGTGAGATATATAATGCTCACGAGAACACATATCCAATTCAATAGCAAAATCTTTTAAACAACCGGGACCTAAAAGATGTCAATAAAACGTAAAAAATACAAAAGATTGAGAGTTCCAACTTCCAATACAGTCCCCATGGACATTTTACAAAATTCAATGCAGTATTAAATATTCTTAGGTACTTTCCAACACTTCCAAATACTTTTTGCATACATATTCGGAAACCATGACATTCCTAAGGACTGTCACTGGCAGTTCTCTTTAAAAACTACCACATATTGCTATGGGAACAAAAGATTTTCAAAATCATTGTGCCTTCAGTTCCCTGTCAACATATTTACAATTGTTCATGCATCAAAACTGATGCAAAAAATTTCAATTACTGAAAAAAAAATATAAAAAACATAACAATTATTATCATTCCGCTACCTCACATTTCACAACATTTTCACATTCTTCTAACATATTTCACAGTTATAACATCTCTACGCATCTGACAAGCATTACTCAGTATGCACACTCTTTAACACTAGAATAGAGAAATCTGGTAGCTATATTGTTATGTAATATTGCCCCTCCAAATATTATTATTATTATTATTATTATTATGCCGAAAGTAGTTATAAGAACCTCATGCTACATATATGGATGCATCATCTTATTTCCAACACAAATGAAACATATTCTACCCTGAAACTCTGAACTAAAACGTAACTGTACATTTCAGTAGAGGATTATGTAGAACCATAGCAAACCGTCATTGCCAACATTACTTCGGTTGAGATTTCACCGCTCCCACCAAAAGAATTGCTCGAAAGTAGCAACTCCCTTGAAGCGAAATGCCGAGAGCACAATTTGCACACCATAATTCGTACGCTTGTGTATAAATTAGGATAGGGTAGAGAGATTATAACCTCGAGCGACGAATGCATTTAATTGGATTGAAAGGTGAATGCCATCTTGAAGAAGAAAATGGTGGCCTATTCAAGGAGGGGGATGACCTTACATCCCAGCCTTCAACATTCTTGGGAACACACACATCAAAAAGGATTTGACCAAGAACCCCATGAGCATTAATACTTGGTGGGTTGGGTAGATGGATCAAGCCTTGTTTAGGTTCATCTTGCACCGACCCGACAATTCTTTCCTCGTGATACTCCACTGAACTGGGCACAAAGAAGTGGTCATTTAGATCGAGAGCAACTCTTTGAAAGCTCTTTCTTGAATTTATTGCTGCTTTCTTCAACTGGTAAAATGGTTCGGAGATCTCAAACTGTGAACCCTCAAAGCCCATTCCCTCTCCTTCAAGTTGCCTAATTCTATGAGAATAAATTGCAGAAGCCTTTCCAAGTAGCTCAGTCACAGCAGCCTTGTAGTCGATTGGATAATGCCGATAATGACCTGTGCAATAGCAGTGAAGCAAGTGAAGAGAATATATACTAAAACCTGACAGACTTAAGAAGAATTTAGCCAACGGAATGAGCACAAAGCAAAGTTCCAACGTCATGGAAACAAAGCTTTTGCTCACGGAGCAAATTTGGCTGATTCAAAGAAAAAATGTTCATATGTAAATAACATCAAGAGGTTGAGGAACCCAGTACTGGGATGAAACCTTAGGATATCTCAACACATTCACAAGTGCTAAGAAAAAGGAATGCCAGTCTGGGTTTTCCTCTTTCCAAATATCTAAGAAATCTTGACACCAAAAAGTAATGAATGCTAATCAATCAGGTTTGGGTGTTTTAATGAGTAGTCAAAGCACTGCCAAAATGGTTGCGATACAGTTTCAAATGACAGTATCACAGCTCTTCACCAAGATTTGAAAATCATTGTACATCTTCATTAGCCCCTTGGCATTCCTCTCAGACCACTTTCCAACAAAACCACCAATATGCCCGAGGGGAAGAAAAATGAAAACCAGAGATCACTGGCACATTCATTTTGTTACTTTTATTTCTTCAGCAATTAAATCTTCATTTCAACAAATATTGAGAGCCTCAAATATTTCTTACTTCCAATACCGTGTGAGATAGCAACCAATACTTAAACCACGTTTCACAATCACCATAATTGGTAATCAGGTAATAGACTTGCAAAAACAATTAAAATAACAAATAATAAGGTTAAGGAGCAGACCTACGTGAGGAGAGCTATTCCATTTCACCAGTTTGACATCGGCACCAAGATCTTGTAGTCGTTGGGCAAAATTGCAGATTATTTCATAAGGAGCAAGATCATCATCTTCTGAACAGAAGATGAGATATGGAGCCCCCATGCTCTGCACAAGAATAATATTGAATGTCAATCAGAAGAGGAAAGCAACAATTTTAAATAGCAGTGCATCTTATCAGTACTTACCACAGAGGAATACAGAGTCTGCCAATACTCAGCACGATGTGATTCAAATCTGCTAAGAAAGAGGGAGTCCAAACTGGAAGCAATGCCATTTGCAATCCATGATACTAGTCGCGGAGGATGGGACATCTTAAGAACAGTTGGGTGTAGAAGAAACCGAGTGCCCAAATCACTGGTAAAATCAACTGGACTCGAATCGTAAATGTGGCCAGCAACACAATCTCTGACCAATCGATACTCGTCCTTCACAACAAAAAGAAAAGAAAAGAAAGAGACAAAGCCAGATATAGTGAAGTTTCAATTTTAAATTACAGAAACAATAAACAAATGATTTCCTAAAACTAACAGTTGACATGCTAGTCGAACACCAAGTTAAGACGACCCGTTGAATAGGACACAAAAACAGCAATGGATGCTGATATGAAAATTCCACCAATCCAACTTAGTGAGCTCGAATGAGTGATCATGGAGAAACAAAGAAAGGAGGTGCGGGGGGGGGGGCGTGAGCATTCAAAAGCGAAGCATACCACTAGATTGAATTGTGCTTCACAATTTCCCTCAATTATCTGTAAGAAAAGAGAAAATTAGAAAAAAGAAAATGTTAAATTTAATACACAGATAAACAAGAAAAAAATGTCAACACTCACTTTGAGGCACATCATCATATGAGCAACCAAGTTAGAAAACTCACCTGAAGAACCTTGTACATGCAAGCTTTTGGACCACCAGAGAAAGATGCAAAGACAACAGGACATGGCCTAATTTTAAGCTCCTTCACATATGAAAAAAAAATAAAATAAAATAAAGCACCATTAGTAAGTTTAAACTGATTCATATTTCAAAACAAAAAATAGAAATTTCATTGTTGAGTTTTTATTGACCAAAAGGCCTTTTGCATTCAAGAAGAAACTGCTCAAATCAATTTATATACGTCATTTTAAGCCCTCTATTCAAGCCTCAAGGTGCTTCAACCCTAGGTAACTTTATTATAGACAGTCCTTCAAAATATTAATTGATTAAAAGCCATCCAAACATGGTTGGTTAACTTTCAAATCACTTAAAACATGGGAAAATAATAAAATTAAAGAGAAATTGAGAACCAACCTCAACAAGCTCATTAAGAATTTCAAATGCCAATGAGGTTGCCTTGTCAGGGAAGAATCTGCAAATACCAAAGATGTAAGTCTCTTGACGTCAAAATATACACAAGTAAACTACTTGAAACTTTTTTCCAAAATGGTGAACTGTTCCTCAAATCCAATCCAAGCAAGCTAGGATGTGAATACATGAAGAGAAGAGAAAAATCTGACAATCAATTTCAAGAGTGATGCTTTTAATACAAAACCCCCTCATTTAGACAAGTCTTGTTTGCAAACTTTCCCAGTGATTTAGGAATACTTATAATCTGATATTGCTTCCTGTTTTTTGGGTATTTGTAGGGGTTCTTTCAGCAGCACATGTTTCACTTTCACAGCTTTCCTGGTCACATTCTGCCTATCAATTTGTATAACATCCTTCCCAGTGGGATATGATCATATATGACAACATGTAATATCTTCCACAGCTAGAGATTCCATGTTTTACCTGGAACTGCAGTTTCAGACACATCACATACATGAACAGTATCCTCTTGGCAAATATTTTAACAGTATCACACCTTGAATTAAACTTCTCAATATGGATCTCATAGTTGTCAACAGACTCAGAAAAACCAGTATGGACATGAAAAAGTCAGTGAAATACTAGTATGGCATATGCCGAATTCTAAATTGTAGGTTGGGGAATTCTCAAAGAGGCACAAGGGCATTGCATTGACTGCATTCCTATTTTACATTTCTAGAAGGTAAAGATTAGTACATCCTACCTTGTAGACATAAAATGAGCTATTGTAAAAAATATTGATAATAATAATAATTAAAGTTTTCATGTTTTTAGATTTATTTTAGAATGCTTTCACCTTAAACATTCAATAACAAAGCATTAAGAGAAATGCTATCCCAAGGTATTCCTTTCTTTTCGAAACTTTTAGTGCTAATAACTGAGAATTCCTTTCTTTCCTAAACATTCAATAACGCAGCATTAAGAGAGATGATATCCCAAGGTATTCCTTTCTTTCCTAAACTTTCCGTGCTACTATCTGAGGATTCAAGCGCATTCCAAATACAGGCAGCCATGTCTATAATTCCACAAGGTATAGCTACACAAAGAAAGGAACATCACTGTTCTTCTTCCTGATAATGGATATGCACAGGATCAAGATTTTGCAGCTAGCAGCAACCATCGGCAACTCCAATTCAAAACACCACATGCGGATTCAGGGATCTACATGCCATCTTATATTATAAGACGCTATACTTATCCACAACCAGGAACCAAGCTCCCAATTATTGCACTTCCAGCCACACATTGAGGCATTTGATTGATAACATTAAACAAGATAATTAATTCACATTCTTCAGCAACTTATTCCATCAAGTGTCTTCCTTGATCTTGACAATTATGATTCAACGATCCCACGACTTAATTGGACGCTCAACCTTCAATCGATGACTTATTAAAACATTCCTTCTGATGAGCGCTCACTGGGCTTTAGATAATAGTCACATAAGGATTTTAAAATAAAAAAAAGTTAGCATCAATACACTTTTGAAAGTGAGACCCTCTACTTTCACAAATATTAATAAACTTTACACGTATTAATATACTTATTTCAAATATCAATATACTTGTTACCAATTGTTCACTGCCCGCTTGCTTCAGCATGATCCTTATTAAAAAGAGGAACAGTCACTGAATCCATACACACGTCACCTCCCCATAACCGCAAAAAATAAAAAGCCCACATACCATGCTGCAAAGAGGGTGTTCGTTTGAGCTTAAAATTTAGGTTTTAGCGCAAAAAAGTTTGGAATATGCAACCGAGTGTGCTTATAGCTTGTACCTTCTGGTCTACATCAACAAACACGAATACTATTACTTGAAGCTATAAGCTTTCAATTTTATCAAATACTTGTACCTTTTGTTTTAGTGACTGTTTGAATAGGGTGATTTAGAAAGGAAAAAACAAGAAAGAAAAGAAAAGAAAAGAAATGATTAGATTATCACACCAACCACTTGTTTTGTTTGGATAGTTAATAAATTGAGAGAAATAAAAAAAAATTGCGGGATTTAATTATCTCTTAAACACATTTTTGAATCTCTCCAAAATTTGAGAGAATTATGTAAGACACTTTATTCGTTTTGCTCTGATTAAACTAACCACACAAAAAAAGAAAAAAATAGCAATCTTTCCTCTCCTATTTATTCAAACAAGATAAAAAAAACACAATTATTTTTAATTTTTTCGTTTATTACTACAGTAATATTTTCTTTTCTTTACTCTCGTAGGTTCCCAATCAAGTTGTAAAATTATAATTATATCTTTTTAATTATAATTTATAAATTTATAATTTTAGCAAGTCGTAATTCACAAATTCCAAAACCCACCCAGATAAAAAGTACGGTCAAACTTGATCGTACTCAAAAGCGCATTCAAAAGAAAAACCCTGAATCGATCAAAAGACAGAAAAATAAAAGCCTCACCAGAAATAAACAATACAAAAGAGAATCGGAATCAGAATCAGAAAGAGAAAATTGTGAATCCAGAGGAATAGAACTGACAGATTGAGGAATTCGGAGTGGCAGACGAGGGAATTCCAGCCGAGAGAGGAGTAGAGCTCGACGTAGTTCTTCAAATGCCTCTCTTGACTCGACATCCATGCGAATACAACCAATATTCCTTCCACTTTCCCACGTTCTCTTCTTCCCCAATAGTATCTTCCCCCAAATCCCCACATCTTCACAGCCTTTCCTGTCTTTCCCAAATTCCCAGAAAAAGAAAAAAAAAACTGAATCGATTTTCCAAAACCTAAAGCTCCGAAATCCTATAAAGTTTCACTAAAATTCGGAGAAAAGAGCAGAGCAAATGGAGTCGTGGGCCAGATCGGGGTATTTGATCGATTGAGATTATTACTCGCAGTCTCAGCTTTATATATATATATGTATATATATATATATATAGATGACGATGACGATAACGAGGACGACGACTGGATTATCATTGGATTAGTAATTGGCCTGTTTGTGTTAAATTGCAGAAATTTTGTTTATTTTGTTTATTTTTTAGTTTATTTTTGGTTAAATTATTTTATTTTTTTAAAAGTTTTCTTACTAGTCAAAATAAGTAAAATAATTTGATTAAAAATAAAAAAAATTTGACTAAAGATAAAAATAAATAAATAAATAATTATTACAAACAGAGCTATTATTTTGTATTTACGGATCATTTTGAATTTTTAGTTAATTATGTAATAAGAAATATTTTGAATAAAATGGACTTAAGCTATGTTTGGGACGATTAAAAAAATTTATTTTTTTAAATTGTTTCGATAAAATAAAAAATTTTAAAAAATAAAAAGTAAGCTAAAAATAAGTTAAATTTTATGTTTTTTTTTTGTCAATTATTTTTGTCTTTTAATTAATTTTTTTTATTTTTTATCTCGTCTCGATAAAAAAAATCAAAAAATATAATAATTTAATTAAATAATAAAAAGTTAATTAAAAATAAAAATAAATAAAATAAATAAATAAACAACTATCTAATATAGGACCTTAACACGCATTAAATTTTTTATTTATTAAAATATTACTCAAAAAATGTGTTTAGAATTTTGAATCTGAATTTGATATAATTGCACAATTCAATAAAGTCTTGCTATCATATAAGCTAGTATTAAAAAATGTATCATATCATGCGTATTTTATATTTGTAGTAAATTTAATAAATTTTTATCTAATTTAATACACTATTTAAAATATATATTTTTTATTTTTATATTATTATTAATTTAATATAAATTTATACAATATTTATCATATAAAATTAATATGCACATATTTTGTGTCACTGTAATAACATTCATCCAATAACTTACATTAACACAAATATCAAAATTATTCCAAATATCATATAATATATATATATATATATATCATATTTTACACAATTCAATATTGTTATCATTGCATTCGGTAACTGTTCTCTACCAGCATTGGTTGGCCTTGCAATCCCTGCACTAGGTCCATCTACATAATGCCTGCCACGTCATTGGGTTTCGTTTTACAGGGGAAAACCCCCGACTTACGCAACGTGGTTCGTTTTCATTTGTTAATCCGTTTACTTTGGGTAATCAAGTAAAGGTGTCCAAAAGATTCAAATAATTTATGAACTAATTTAACTCGGTTTTTATAAGTTAGATTAAGTTGGGTTGAATTAATTTGATTCTATCAAAATAATGAATTGATTTTGAATTTATAATAATCAAAATTAATGTAATCGGGATAGTTTTTGGATTGACAAGTTTTTAACCTAATCTAACCCGAGACCAAGAGGTATATATATATAAATTAAATTTAGTTAATTTTTAGAGAGAGGGACATTGGCTACTATTACTTCTTGAGTGTGAGCCAATGAAGGTAAAAGTGACACTGTGAGAGACAAAAAGGAACCTTAATTTGTTACTTTTTCTCTAGAGTCTTAATTTATTGTGGCGTCGTCTCTTTTTTTTCTCTTTAGTTCAAAGTTTGAAGTGAACCCAAATCCATCACTTTTATTTGCGATCGAACCTTTGAAAACAAGTTGAATTTTCAGCTGCTTTTATTTGCGATCAAATTTCACGGCTTTATTGACTAATCAGCCAACAGGTGAGAGTAATTTCAGAGTTTTTTTTTTTTTTGAGTTACTGAAAAAATGAAATGCTCATACGTCAAGCCCGATGAGCATTGTAGTTTCAGAGTAATTTCTCGAAGTAATTTTAGAGTTTCAGAGTACTGCGCGCTCAAATTACTCAAAATAACCTCAGTCATTCCCCAGCTTACACCTTAGGGAGGAGAGAGATTCTCTTTCTTTTCTTTTTTTTTCTTTTGTTCCAAACATGAGTTGCAATGCAGCTAATGCTGTCTTTTTGGGATTTGAAGTAAGAATTTTTGATCTGCAGCAAGAATTTTTAATCTGCAACAATTTTGGTGTTTCTACTTTGGAATTTGGATATATTGTTATCAATATTTTGATGATCTGGTTGCACTTTTTAGATAATCTGGTTACACTTTTAAGACGTAATTTAGATGATCTGGTTGCATTTTCGAATGGATTAAATTTCTCATGTGCTAATGTCATTCACTTTCACTTTTAAGTTGGCAATGTCTTATTTTTTCTTATAATGAAAGAAAAACGTTGGAGACGTTGGGCCATCCATGAATTGAATTTTGAATCTTACGTAGAAATGAGTTAAAATGGATTAAAATGAATTGAAGTTTGAATCTCAATTTCACTTTCAAGTGGGTAGATAAAGGAATTGCGGTTCAACTCGAACCAACCCGAGTTAAAATAGATTGAATTTGATTGATTGTAAAGTATAAATGGTTTAATTCCGAGTCAACCAATTTTGTTCAGTTTGATTTTGAGTTATAGTTCAACTCGTTTCAAACTGATCCATGCTCACCCGTACTGTAAAGTGATGCGTAGCGAGCTGAGATAGAATTACTAGGTCGTTTTCTTCTATTATATGTTTGCCCTTCGGTAGTTTTTTTTTCACATTGTATAAGTTTTATTTAACTTTTTTTGTTTTGTTTTTAATCCTACAATATAAGAAAAAGTCGGCTGCTTCATTATTCATCCAATGATCCTTTTTTATTCTATTTTTGTCTTTTGTTCCTTTTTAATTGAAATGAGCTTTATTTGAACATTTTTCTCCCAATATTTAAATTCAAACTCAAATTTTAAAAAATATTTTTTACTATTTATTTCGTTAGTTAATTTTTAACATTTAGTTTTTTTCGCCTCTAACTATTTTTTTTTCTTTTTATTTTTTAGGGTAAATTACAGTGACCTCCTATGAGATTTAATAAAACATCAAACACCACACATGTAGTTTTTGAAATGCCATTAACCTCCCATTTCGTTTAAGTTTTGCATCAAATTAGTCCAATCATTAAATTTTTGCTTAGTTGTGCCTTGTTTGGCGTATTTTTTGAATAAAATTTTATAATCCAATCCATTCATTACGTAGAACTCGTCCAGTTTGTTGAGTATGTCAAAATTCAGATTCATCCGATATCTGTAACTTAATGATTGAATAAGATTTCTTAATAAATAAATAAATAAATAAATATTATAATTTTAAAAAATATTGTTAAACAAATATTACTTAATCACTTAGTTACAGGTATCAAATGAATCTGAATTTTTATATATTAAATAGACTCGACGAATTCTACATAATGAACGGATTAGATCATAAAAAGTTATTCAAAAAATACGCCAAACAAGGCACAGCTGAGTAAAAATTTAATGGTTGGACTAATTTGATGTAAAACTTAAACCAGATGAGAGGTTAATGACATTTCAAAAATCACATGGGTAGTGGTTGATGTTTTACTAAATTTCAGGAGAAATCACTATAATTTACCATATTTTTTAATTCAATTACTTTAGACTTCTAAATAATACTAATAAAAATTATACTTTGGAGAAAAAAATTTTGAGTGCTATACAAACGCATTAAATGTAATTCTACCATTTTAATTCCTTCAATTACGGTAGAATGCAAATTCTATATAATTGACTATTTTAGTGCAACATTTAAATTTTATTTTAGTATAGTGTTTTACTTTTTTGATTTTTTACTATTTGCAGAATGAGTTTAACATTTTGTATCGTTGTTGCCTTTCATATGTCTTACACTTTTATTAAAATATTTTTTAATTATTTAATTTATACAATTTTTTTTTTTAAAAATATAGAACGAGAAGAACTTGACTCTATTAATTTTGGCATTGTACACAGCCCATTACACCCAAGGAATTAGTTTCACCCGAAGCATCAAACCAATGGGGAAGAGAGGGTAGCCATCGGCCGATCATCCAATTCGCTCTAACAAACAGTAATAGTTCTGTGGTCAGAGCAACTTCGTCATTTTCATGAATTGTGACACTAATATTTACATAAAGGGATATGTTAGTCACAATAATCCACCAAAAAGTAACTAATAGAAGGATGAGAATAAAAAAGTTTCACTATCAATATATTTTTACAGGTAAAGCTTATTAACTTTATAAATATTAATATATTTTGTATAGATATCTATACACTTTTATTTATTATCACCACTCATTAAAGTAGGAACAATTATTTAATGCTTTTGGAGAAGAGAAATAATCCACCCCAATTATTAAAAGACACATCTTTTATATTGAATGAAATACCAACAAAAAAGTGAGAGAAATTCCGTTAGAATTATGATGGCTCGATTTTGTTAAGTAGTTAGGAGACAAAGAGCGATTTACATAATGTAAGTTGTAATAATTTATTTATCAATTATTAAAAGACACATCTTTTATATTGAATGAAATACCAACAAAAAAGTGAGAGAAATTCCGTTAGAATTATGATGGCTCGATTTTGTTAAGTAATTAAGAGACAAAGAGCGATTTACATAATGTAAGTTGTAATAATTTATTTATCAAGATTACTACGTAACATCGCTTATATGGTACTCCAAGAGTGCCTAATAATTTGCCAAAAATTCATGGACCCCATTAAATACACTAATAGTGAGTAATTATTCGGTGCTTTTGGAGTACCATGTGTTAATTTCACGTAATATTTTTGTTTAATTTCGTGATAACAAATTTTACAATAAAAATATGATTACTCATTTTTATTTGTAATTAAGAGATTTGAAATAATTCACATAATGTAAATTGCAATCGTTTATTTATCGAATGTACTACATGAAGTGCCTAATTTCAAAAGTACCTAATAATTTACCATCCATAGTTATGAAGTTGGGTGGTAATTAGCATTTTATGACCCATAATAAGTGTTGTTGCGATTAAACTCTTTTCTATTCTTTAAATATATAAAAAGATCTTTATTTATATTTTATGATATTTTTAATAGTTAATTTTTATTATCCCGAACCATTCATATTACAAATTTTACTGAAAATAACATTTATTTTATAAAATTAAATTCATTAAATATCGATAATTACATAGTCAGAACACGATTATCTTAAAAAATATATATAAAGTATAATTTTAAAAATAGAATGTACAACTTAAAAAATTAATGTGATCCAACTATTTTGTTATCCATTTTTTATCAATTAAATCATTTGCATGAGTAATCTTCTTGATAAGCTTTAACAATACGAATGATTTGAATCATCAAGATGGACCTATTGGTGTTGTTGGGCATTGTTGAAACTAATAACTTATATATTGTAATTTGTAGTAGAAGTTATAAGTATTTAGTAAAGATTGTAACTTGTAATTAAAATAGAAAAAAATATAATTATAAATTATAGCAAATATTATTGGTGCTTGAAAAAATTTATAGTTTAGAGCTAATTAAAATTCGTAATAACTAAAAGTTACACATTGCCAAATACCCCATTACACCCCATTACAAAACTATAGGAAGAAAATAGAGAGGCATGTATTTTTCTTAAAAGTAAAAAGGATCTAAAAATGCTTGTGTGATACTGATGTGAATATGAAATATAATATGAAGTATAAAATAAAGTGTGTAACACCATTATTTTTTAATATTACATTCGCCAATATGTTTTGAAAAAGAAACTCGGAAAATTGTAAAAAGGGCCTGTTTGGTTACCCTTTTATTTTAACTTTTTAGAAAATTGTTGTCCGAAAATAATGAAAATGCATTTGTTAACAATTTTTACAAAATGATTTTCAAAAAATGAGTTAAAAATAGCTTTAAAATAGAAAATTTTGAAAACAATTAAAAGTTCTTTTCAGTTATTCAAGTATATTTTTTTTTCAAATCTCTCAAAACACAGAAAAATCCATTACAAACTCAATCACCGTCGTCATTGAGCTAGATCCCAATTATCGTTGTTGGTGCCGTCGAGCCAAATCTTTCAGTCGTCCTCATCGTCGTTCTCTTAAAATCAACGAGCCAAGTCTCTCAGTCGTTTTCATCGTCGACTCTCAATCATCCTCATCATCGTCCTCTAAAAATTAACGAGTCAGATCTCTTAATTAGTTGTCGTCGTTCTCTTATCAGTCGTCGTCATCTCTCATCCTTCGTTCGCGTTCTCTTCTCTCAGTCGTCGTCGTCGTTCTCTCAGTCGTTCTCTCAGTGGTCATCATCTCTGTTGTCGGCGACATCTCCGTCGTTGTCGTCTCTGTCGTCAATGTCTCAGTGGTTCTCTTCTCTTTCTTTCCTTGATTTGGGGCCGACAAGAGTTAGGGTTAAGATTTCTAAAAATAGTACACAAAACACAATTTTTTTTTTCAAAATATTATGAATTTATTTCTCAAATTCATTTAAAAAAATAAGTTTTAAATTACAATTTTACAAAATGCAACCAAACACATATATTTTTCAAGCAATAATTAAAATATATTTGGTTAGTCCTATTAAAAATTCTAGTTATAGTTTTTTCAGTTATTTACATGACTAATAAATTTTTAACATACTTGATTGGTCAAAGCCACAATATTTGTACTGAAAATTTATCAACTAAAAAAATTAAAATAATTAATAATTTAAAGTAAAACCATTTAAAAATTTCATTGTAAAAAATAAAATAAAAATATAAGCACAACCATGCATACAAATGTGTTTTATGAAAAAAAATACTTAGTGTACAAATTCGAATACAGAATTGACACACCCCTCTTATCTGGTGTAGGTTTTATAATTGTGCATAACTCACTGCATATAAGAATAGTGTATCAAAATTCAATAAACTTGTATATATAGTAGAACTCGTATTTAATGGTGTCATTGTAATAATCAGGAACGAACGTAAAATTTTAATTTAAGAGAGATGAATTATTTTTATAAGTTATTAAGAAAACATATGTTAAGTTTTCAAAAAAAAATTAAAAAAATGAATTTATATAATTTTAAAATATTTTTAAATTAATATTATTATAATAATATTATAATAGTAAAATTTTCAAAATTTGGGAGACTCAGAAGTTGCCATCCACTCCCCTTGAGTCTATCCATAGTAATAATGGTGTGAGATGTCATCATGCTTTTCTTGCCCTAATTTTTCTTATTTAACTTACAATAATTTGTCTAAATTACAATAATTTAAATTAAAATAATTTCTTTTTTTTTTTATGGCAACTGAAAGCTCCAGTGCCTTGATTTTTTATCATGGCGCAATATCAACCCGTCGTGATTTTTAAAATTTACCAGAAATTTATAATGATGATATTTGTTTGAAATATAAATTTCATATTTTAAAAGAAATAAATATTTTAATCTAAATGAAAGTTTTAAAATTAAAAGAAAATGAAAAATAATTAATTCTCATAATTTTTAAACTACCTAATTTTTTTATTAAAAAAATCAACTGGGCCTACTACCTTTCCCACTTTCCTCCTGCATCCTTTTTAATTGATGGGAGTGTTTGGATAAGTTTTTGTTATTAATTTTTAATTTTTTATTATTAATTTTAATTATAAATTATAATTTTTTTTAAATAATTATAATTTATGTTATAATTTTGAATTATTTTTTTTATTTCAACTATAAATTATAATATTTATTAAATACTTATAACTTTTATTACAAAATATAATTTATAAGCTACTAGTAATAATAGTATTCTTAAACACTTCTTGTATAAGACAAAAAATATATATATATAAAAAAGGAAAGAAAAATTAGGCATAAGCCGATGTCTCCCCCCACTAGCAATAGGCTCCAGCAATTACCAACTTTCAGTGTCGGTTAGTTGCTTCTTTTATATATATATATAAGCTGTGGTTGGTTACACGTGGAGGCAGGCAAAAAATAAACAATTTTGGAGATATTTGAGGGAAGTTTGGAAATTTGACACGATTTTTGAATAAATTTTTATAATTTAATTGGTACGTTACATAAAACTTGTCTTTAGTATATAAAAATTTTAATTTATCCGATATCTAATCATTCGATATATGTAGTTAATTGTTTTAATAAAATATCTTAATATTATTTTATAAGTAAATAAATAAACTTGATGAATCTTCATATATCAAACAAATTACACAAATTTTATATAATGAACGAATTAAATTATAAAAATTTATTCAAAAAAATATACCACACATACTCATTCGAGGGAGTGAAAAAAAAAAAAACAAAAGAAAGAGAAGGAGCATTCAGAAGAACAGAAAGGGAAAGAGAAAGAAGATTCCATGAGCAATCTGGAGAGAGAGAGAGGTACAAAACATCTCTCTCTTTTCTCTCTTTATATTTCTTTTTCTTTCTCTCCCTTCCATTTTTCCTAAATTGTGTTTGAAAATTAAAAATTATTATTTGGAATTTGTTTTATTCAAAACAAAATTTGTTGAATAATGCACTATAAGAAAATGCATAATTTGCAATGTATTTTGGCAACGCAAGACAATTTTAGTTAGCAAATATAGTTCTTTGGCAACAAAAAAAGATGTGCATCGAGAAAAACCAAAAAGATAATCTTTTTTTGCGATGATAAACTACTTAGTTCGCGAATATTGTTGACAAATATTTGGCGCCAAAAAATATTTTCCTCCAATTGGAGATAAATATTTTACCTACACATCTTTTATTTTTGGCGACCACTGAAGCAATGGTAAAATAAAATTTATTAGCAACGAGTTATCTATGTTGGCAAAAGTCAAAATACATATTCTGGCTAACATAAAACAACTAGTTTTACCCAGGCAAGACATTTTTAGTTGGTAAATATAAACTTTTGGCGACTGCAAAAAATGCATTGGCAAAACATCTAAAAATATTTTTTAGATGTTTAAAAAAAAAAAACTTATTGGTAAAAGTTTGTGAGAAAATTTTTGCAATACCCACATATTTTTCTCCATCGAGAGAAGACTTTTTTGCCTGCGCATGTTTTAATTTTGTTGAATAGTAAATCAGTAAAAACAAAAAATTTCTGCAATTGACTATTTGGGTTAGATAAGTCAAGCACGTCATTTTATTAATTACTTTTTATATAAAAGTTTAGTACATAATATTATATAGGATAAATTACACTGACCTCCCTTTAGATTTCTAACAAAAACACTAATCACTCGTGTAGTTTTAAAAATTGCACTAACACCCCCATCAAGTTTGATTTTAGCATCAAATCAATCAAATTCCGTTGAAATTAACAGAAAATCATCCCAAAATTACCATCAATACCATTATAGCCCGAAACCACCCATAACCCACTTGAAAACCACCCTCCCAAGCCACTCCCAAAACCACCATCTATCTCTCTCTCTCCTCTATGCCATCTCTCTCTCTCTCTCCTATCTATGCCATCTCACACTCTCTCCCTCCATCTGCTCTCTCTCAAACCGCCACCGCCACACCCCCAAATTTCTGGTCTACCGCCACTGCCACACTCCCAAACGTCCATCGCCACCGCCACACCCCCAAACCCAATTCGTCGCCCGAGTCCACTCATTCTTGGTCGATACTCACTCAACGAGAAGGAGAAGCAATTGGGTGAGTTTCAAGATGAGTTCGCATACACGCTGATGCTCGATAATCCAAAATACCCGTATTTTTACAGTGTCGAACTCGAAGCGGTGTCGGTCAGAAAGCGAAGGATTGCGGCGCCGGAGAGCTTGAAAGGGTTGATAGCGCCGGGAACGGCGGAATGGTGGTGGATTCCGGGACTACATTTACCATTTTTCCTTTGGAACTGTACGAATCAGTGATGCGTGATGAGGGAAAGGGGAAGATGAAGGTTGGTTGCGTGATACTGATGAACGGCGATGATGATGCGGATGAAAGTGGGCGACGTCCACCGCCACCGCCACACCACCAAACCCTTTTATATATATATATGTTACAGAGAGAGAGAGGTGATCGGCGCCAGCGCCGCCGACCCTCACACCAACCCTGCCGCCCGCCACCGACCCCCACACCGCCGACCACCACCGTCTCTCTTTATCTTGCTCTCTGCTCTCTGCCCTCTCTCTCCCTCTGCTGTCTCTCTCTCTCTCGCGCGGCAGTGTGGGGGGTCGACGGTGGTTTGGAGGTGTGGCGGTGGCGGTGGCGAGAGAAGGGTTTAGGGATGTGGCGATGGCGGCGG
>JAOTRH010000027.1:13978016-13998684 GCA_034768845.1 Heliamphora exappendiculata
TGATAAATTAAAATTTTTAACTAATTGTTAAGATTAAAAATACGGAGCAATGAATACTTTTTTTGTTCTATAATAACGCATCATTTTAAATAAAACAACACTGTATTAAAATAGAAATAAAAACAAAAATTAAAAAAATATGACAAATGCTTTTTTCTCATATTTAAAAATCTCCTACCTATTTTTTTGTTCTATAAATCGCCCTCTTTACAACCCCAAAAATCTCTTCCTCTTTCATTTTCTCTTCCCCTCAATACATCTTGCCCTCCGAAGCTCTTTAAAATCTTGTTATAGATCAGTGGCTTTATTTTCTTCTCTTTTTTAAAGCTTTTCTTCTTTTGATTCCTTTAGCAGATTCTCCTCTTTATGAGTTTTTCTTCTTTTTATTCTTTAAGTTTCAACACAGAAAACAACTTAACAAAATCTAAGGTTCTTGCACTGAACCTTAGTTAACTTCTAAGTAATTTTTTTCTTCTTTTAATATTTTAATTATTTTATCAATTGAAGTCTATATAAGAAAAAAAGACAGAGAGTGAAACATCAGTGCCAATTTTTACCCAAAGAACATCCAAACAATAAAAAACAACCGCTCATCCCATATTGAAGAAACGGAAGAACATAAAAAGAGGAGTTTACCGTGATGGTCCATCGATCTCGCCGAGTCACCGTCCGTCGATCTCACCGTCGCCCTCCCCTCTCTCACTGTAGCAATCCCAACTCTGCCTAAGAAATTGAGATTGAGAGAGAGAGTCGTCAATGGAGGAGAGATAGAGAAAGAGAGAAATAGTTTACCGGTGGTTGCGTGGACAGTCGGCGGTGATAGCAACAGCAAGCGACGAAGGCGTCGGAGACACTCGGGATTTTAGCGGTGGACGGCAGCGACTGAACAACTGCGTCGGCGTCAATTGTCAATCGCTTTTGTTGAAAAAATACAGATCGAGGAGGAATTTTCACTGTGAGGCGCGAAGACGGCGGCGTCGACGTGTTCTATATCAAAACCAGAATATTCAAAATCAGAACATGTCGCTTAGCTCATGAGAGAGAGAGAGAGAGAGAGAGAGAGAGAGATGGGTCTGGGAACAGAGTAATGGCAGAGAACAGAGAGTAATGATTGGAGCGTCGGGGGAAGAGAGATAGAGAGAGAGAGAGAGAAGACGCTGGAAGAAGAACACATTTTGGGCTAGGGTTTTTTTACCGTATGATGCGTCGCAATTTAGGCGGGATGGCAATCTGCACTGTTGGTTCAAAAAATTGGCCATGTTTTGCGGCGGAAGAGAGAGGGGGGAGGAGCGCAGAGCGAAGAGAGCGTGTGAGATGAGAAATCGCAGCCGTTGATTGGGAGGAAGAGTGTCCAACCGTTGGATCAAAAGATAAATGTCAAATGAAACGAGCTAAATTGTAATATAGATAATGGAGCAAAAATCAAAGGTAAATTACAATTACACTTTTTGTATTTAAAAGGTAATAATATTTAAAAAAATTTATCTAAAATATTATTATATTTTTTTATATTTTTATTTTTGTAACACTTAGATCTAAAAGTTAATTTTTTAAATAGAAATTACTGCTTGTCACTGTTAAAATAGGTTTTTTTAAATTTTTTTAGTTTTTATTGTTTAATTAAAAAAATTTTATTTAAAAATTTTTAATTAAAAAATAAAAAATTACTAAATACAAAAATAAGTAACATAATATTTAATTTATTAATTTATTTTTATTTTTAAGTTTTTAATTTTGATAAAAAATTTATCAAAATTAAAAAAATTAAAAAAATTGTTTTAATAGTATTTTCGTTTAAAAAATTAACGAAAGTTAACTTTTAAACCTAAGAGTTACAAAAAATAAAAATATAAGACAGTACAATAATATTTCAGATAATAGAAAAAGTGTCGGTGTTATTACCTTTAAATACAAGGGGTGTAGATGTAATTTACTCAAAATCAAATAAAATGTCCTAATTGGCAATTTAATTTTTTAATTTTTTGATTAAAACCGTCAAAAAGTAAAGGTTGTTCATTTGAAAAAAAGAAGTCAAAAAATCAAAAAGTCAAATCAAAACACAAATTTTTATAATATTCTATTCAAATTCCCACAACTTTTAAAATACAATAATACTTATTATTCATAATTTATTTACTGTTACTATCAATTATATATAATTGTTAATATTAAATATATAGAATGATAAAATTGTCTATTTTGAATAAAAAATAAAAAAATTAATTTTTTATTCAAATAATCAATTTTAAAAAAACTAACTTAAAAATAAAATTACCAAATAATCTACTTTGAACTAAATTTAATTTTTTAACTAAAAATATAAAAAAAATCAAAAAACTAACTTTTAAACTAGCCAATACTGCCCTAATTTGGCAACATGATTTTAAGTTCTAACTTATTATTTTTTTTGGCTTCAAGGATTAGACCAAAAAAAAAAAACTATGCCCTCATTTGGCAACATGATTTTAAGTTCTAACTTATTGTTTTTTTTTGGCTTCAAGGATTAGACCAAAAAAAAAAATATTATTTTATTACAAAAAAAAAACTTTAAAAAATTAGTATCATAAGTGTATGTACTGTATCGTATTAACTGATACAAATTGGTTTGAAACAAAATCGATATGTTAATTATTTAATTCTGTATCGGTTAAAATAAAAGTTTGTATCGGATGTACTGATTTGTATCGAGTCATACCAATCACGTACATGATTAATTTTTTTTTTTAAAATAATTTTTATTTATTTTTAGTTTTATACTCCAATTTAAATATTAAATTTTATCACTTTTAAATTAACTATTTCATCATAAATAATAAAAAAATTTAATTTAAACTAATTAATTAAAATATTATTTTAAATAAATAATTATATTATACTAAATTATTTATTATTAAACAATATTTTTTACAAAAATATATAAAAAATATTTTATAATGATAAATCCAAAAATGCTGCCTGATATTTTTTTGGTACCAGTACGCATCATATTAATAAAAAAATTAATATACTGTATGATACAATATTCAGAACTATGATTAGCATATAGACACAAGTTATTTTTTACCATTTACATTTTTTAATATATTATTTTTAAAAGTTCAAAAAAAATTCTATCACGAGTTAAACGAGGTCTAAATTACAGGTTTACCTAGCTTTGGCTAAAGGACAAATTGAGACCTAGATAGATGAACCGAGGGAGTGTCCTGTGCCCCCAAATGGGACGTTTTTCAAATATTTGTTTAATTTATTATATAAAATGACGAATTTATTTAATATAAAAAAATTTAAATTCATTCGATACCTATAAATAAGTGATTAAATAACATTTGTTTAACAATATTTTTTTTTAATTATAATTTTTATTTATTTATTTATAAAACAATATTAAAAGATTTTACTCAATCACTTATCTAAAGATATCGAAAAAATCTGAATTTTCATATGCCAAATAAACTCAACAAGTTTTACGTAATGAACGAATTAGATCATAAAAATTTATTCAAAAAACATACACGGCACAAGCGTGCTACCCTTTTGGGACGCAGCACGCTCCTCCGGTCCCAGATAGATTGTTGAGCTACAGGATGTACTAATGCAGCAGCAGCAATCAAACCTTGAAAAAATCGAATTGAGGCAACTGCATGTATACATACATTCCACTCAACTTCCTCTTATTTCTCCAACACATTTAACAAAATGTTTCTCTGGTGAAGATACTGTACAGTTTATGTCAGATCAGTTCAAGCCACGAGGACGTCCTCCGCTCACGCTATTATTATATCCGTGAGCGAAGGATGCATTTAATAGGATTCTTGGATTTAATAGGATTGGAAGGTGGATTCAGTCTTGAAGCAGTAAATGGTGGCCTGCTCAACGAAGGCAGTGACCTTGAATCCCAATCTTCAACGTTCTTGGGAACACACTCATCAAAAAGGATTTGGCCAAGAACCCCGTGAACATTGATCCTTGGCAGGCTGGACACAGAGATTAATCCTTCTTTATACGCGTCCTGGACAGGCCCAACGACTCTGTCCTCGTGATATTCCACAGAACCGGGCACCAGAAAGTGATCGTTCCACTCTAGAGCGACTCTCCGATTTGAGTTTATTGCTGCTTTCTTCAGGTTGTAAAATGGCTCGGAGATCTGATCCTGTGAACCCTCTAAGCCCATTCCCTCTCCTTCGAGTTGTCTAATTCTGTGGGAATAAATTACAGCGGCCTTTCCAAATAGCTCAGTCACAGCAGCCTTGTAGTCAGTTGGGTAATGCCAATAATGACCTGTGTGATACCCATGAAGCAAGTGAAGAGAATATAAATTAGCATAAGATTATAGCTGAAAAAAAATGATTATTACTTTAAACAGAAATTAAAAGTGCTTATTAAAGCTGTGAACTTAACTTCAACTAGTAGAATCAGTGTTTATTGATTTAAATATTCAAAAATCAAAAGTTACAAGTGTTTGTTAAAGTTATAAATTTAATTTCAACTAGTAGAATCTGCGTTTGCTGCGTTAGAATCAGAAACTACAAACAAAAAGGAATAATCACATTTATTTGGATATTCTTAATTTTTTGCCGAGCTATAAGCTAAAAGATAAAAAATAAGCTCAAACAAACACCCTAAAACTGAAATGATTGATGAAGAACTGTAAAAATGGCATAAGCTGGTATTAGAAATTGAGTAGCAAGGCAGCCTGATTTGGTACCCCATGATCATGAAAACAACCCTTTTTGCTCACTAGGCAAAGCTGGATGATAAAAAAAATATATTTCTACAAATACATTTCCATGTTAGCAGAATTAAGGTGTGTTCAGCCACATATTAGGCAGTCATCATGTGGGTAACGAGGCAAAATATTTACCCAAGTAATGAAAATAAGAATTAAAATTAACGTTTAGGAGCACACCTACGTGAGGAGAGCTATTCCATTTCACTATTTTGACATCTCCACCAAGGTCTTGTAGTCTTTGAGCAAAATTGCAGATAATTTGATAGGGAGCAAGATCATCATCTTCTGAACAAAAAATGAGATATGGAGCCCCCATACCCTGCATGGGAATAATAGTGAACAACAGGCAGAAAACGAAAGCAGCAACTTTAAATATCAGTATATCCGATGAATACTAACCACAGAGGCATATAGAGTCTGCCAATAATCGGCACGTTGTGATTCAAATCTGCTAAGAAAAAGGGAGTCCAAACTGGAAGCAATACTGTTTGCAATCCATGATGCTAGTTGTGGAGGTTTGGACATCTTAAGGACAGTTGGGTGTAGAACAAACCGAGTACCCAAATCACTGGTAAAATCAACTGGACTTGAATCGTAAATGTGGCCAGAAACACAGTCTCTAACCAGTCGGTACTCATCCTTCACAAGAAAAACAAACTATAAGATCAAAAACAAGCCTACGTAATGAAGTAATCTAAATATGATTACAGGGACATTGTGCAAATCATATATTGTATAATGAAAGCGGAAGCATTACATTGTGCAAATCATATATTGTATAATGAAAGCGGAAGCATTTCAAGGCATGTTCTTAAAATTTGATGTGCTGCGCATGTGTCCTTTGTGAAAAGTTATTTTAGTTGTCTTTTATATTCTCCATTGCAAGTTCGTCAACGTATATGTCCTTTTTATCTTCTAAAATATTTATTTTTATTCTTTTTTCTCAATCACTTCTAATAATTTACCCATCTTTATTTGAGATTAGTATGTTGGACTATTTCCTATCCCAAAAAAAGTTGGATCACTACTCATAGATTGTTTGTATAATTTTAATAGATAATTTTAGCTTTTTTTTTAATTTTCAAAAAGAAAAAAAAAAAGAGAAAAAGTTTGTGACAAGTGTCTTTATCAGATAGTGACAAGTGTATTGTACACATTATTTTATAAATACACCCATCACATCTATAAAATAATTGTACAAAATGCTTAAATACTTAACTTTTGGGAATATTTAGGAAAAATGAAAGTGTAATTAGAAGCTCTCCTTCCTATATACTTATTTGCATTTCACTTAATGCAATGCAGCGATGAGAGGGAATATTTTGTTTTCCACTCAGTGTTTCCAATCCATTCAATGAAATGCAGTGATGAGAGGAAACATTTAACAAAATAATAATGATATGTATTTGTATCCATAACTTCTACTCAATCACTACGTATTCACAAAGAATTTGAAATGCACTTCCACTCCACTCAATGCAAATGTAATGATGAGATGGAAATTTTAACAAAATAATAACAAAATGGATACGTTGAACCCGATGAAGTGATGATTAGGTTCTTAGTCCGACATTGTTCAATTTTGATTTTGATCTTTTCAAGCTTCGTGAGCACTTGAAGGATTCAAATACTCTCCCTCTCTCAAAACTTATATACATATGATTATATTACAGTAAGGACCGAAAATATCAGTCGTCAAAGTTGTTCTCTCCCCCTCTTAGATTCTTCATGCTAGAATGATACTAGAAAAATTGTTAAAATTTAGATTTTGGTTTATATACATATATGGGGGTGTTTGGCAAAACTAGTGCTACTAGTTTTTAGTTTTCTACTACTAATTTTAGCTACAAACTATAATCCATTCCAAGTACCTACAATTTCTGCTACAAGTTATAACTACTTTTTTTTTTCTATTTCAACTATAAACTACAATGTTTACCAAACACTCACAACTTCTGCTATAAGCTACAATCTATAAGCTACTAGTTTCAGTAATCCCAAATACCACCTATATATTAATGTATACTTATTCAATAAGTAAAGATTATGGTATATATTATTGGTAGACACATGCAAAAGTCGTTAAAACTCCGCATCTCCAATTGCTGCTTGATGTAAATGACATATTAATTTGTGTTGTTTTATTTTTTATTTTTATATATTCTTAGATGATTATTTTTCAAATATTGTTATGACATTTTCAACTTCCCTTTTATGAATTCACATTATTTTTCCAGCGCAAGGGTGATGTATCAGTTCAATGTTTTTTTCCCATCAACAGTTTGTATCATTAATTTACGTTCTTTAATCTTTCTTTTTTTCCTTATAGGAATTTGATATCTATCCCATCATTGTGAAAGTGATGACGGAAAGGAAAAAATAAGACTTTTCGGCTCTAGTCATGTACATATTCATATTCATGTATAGATAGGAGAAATTTAGATAAATAGGAGAAACCATATGTGTGTTTGTGTTTGTGTTTGTGTGTGTGTGTGTGTGTGTGTGTGTGTGTGAGAGAGAGAGAGAGAGAGAGAGAGCAATTCTCAAATATTGACTAACAGCCAAGCAATACAAATGAAGCATACAACTAAAAATAGAGAAGAAAATAGAAATTGCTAAAGATTCTACATTTTAAAAAGAAAATAATTGTTCGTTTTTCTTTTTATCAAGTGAATGACTAATGTGGTCCTATTAGTCTAGCCCTTTTGTTTTGTTTTGTTTTGTTTTTTTTTTTGTCCAATTCACTTTTGCATAATCCTTGCCCTTACTCTGCCTTATTTGAACCAAGCACAATAACTTACCTTTCACTAATTATGGTATTAAACCTTAACATTGTACTAAAAGTAGCTTCCTTCTTTGATGTATTTGTACGATTAATAAATCTGAAGTTTTTTTGTGAATAAATACAAGTGTCTGACTGTTTTACTGAAACCAACAAAAGTGCATTACTAATAGACACACAAGTCATAAAAACAAAAACAAACAAAAAAAAAAAAGAAGGAGAAGGAGAAGAAAGAAGATCAAGGAACAGAAGGAGAGGACAATTGCAGATAGAAGATCAAAACTCACAAACCAAGCAAACAGAAAAAAAGAGCTTAGTGTCTCTAATACTCAAACAAAAAATAAGACAAAGAATGTTCTCCAGTATTTTTATTTACTTGGCATAAGATTTGATATTTAACACTACAAGATTTAAATTTTTTTGTTGTCATCTAATGAATACTTCAAGTTCTTTGTTTCATATTTTTGCACTTTTATTTTCATTTTGATAACTACTATATCAAATTGTCGACACTGATCAACAAATTTACAATAAAGAAAATCAAATCAAGCCCATGCATCGCACGGGTTATAAAACTAGTAATTGCCCAAATCTCCCGTGTATTGTCAAAACTTAAATTTTTATTGTTAACATGCTAATTTGGTCATCATTCAAACACAAAGGGGGTGTTCATTCCTGTTTAAATTATAGGCTTTAGCTCGTAGTTCAACAAAAAGTTAAAAAAACCCTGATTCTGCTTATAGCACAAAGTGTGCTTATAGCCTTTGCTTATAACTTCTGATCATAAATCAATAAACACAAATTCCATTGTTTTAAGCTATTAGTTTTAACAAACATTTGCAACTTATGCTTAAGTCATAATTACATTTTTTAAATTAAAATATCTAAGTTCATAATTTGAACTATACCAAACATCCCCAAAACCACGTGATAATAGCTGAAATTTTTAACCAACAAGGGAAAAAAAACTGAGACGGGTTCAAATAGTAAAAGGAAAATCATACTAGATTGAGTTGTGCTTCACATTTCCCCTCAATTATCTGCAAGAGATGAGAGAAACTTGGTTACACCGCTGTACCTAAATGCACAGAAAAACCAAAAATGTAAACATTCACCCTGTAAGCATCATAGAAACTTACCTGAAGAACCTTGTACATGCAAGCCTTTGGACCACCAGAAAAAGATGCAAAGACAACAGGACGTGGCCTCAGTTTTAACTCCTTCACATACATAATGAAATTGAAGCATAATTAGTAGAAATCAATGACCACACAAACACATACACAAATTGTTGTATCTTGATGATTGTTGAGTACCAGACAAAGAAAAAGGAAAAGGAAAAGGATAAGGAAAAGGAAATGGTTACCTTCTTTAAGTTAAGAATTGTACAGGCAGTATGGATTGTGGAAACCAAAGTAAGAAACCTCATCAATTTTAAGTCTCAATTGTTTTTGGTCATTTTAAAAGTGCTCATTCAAGTCTCAAGGTGTTTGGAGACCAGGTTGGATTCTAGCCTTCTAAACATTCATTCAGAATGTCAACTGATTGACCATATAAGACAATACAATTGGAATTGGTGAACTTTCAAAGGACTTAATCCCATGAGTCAATAAGAAAATAAAGAAAAAGAGTTATAGCACTGACCTCAACAAGCTCATTAAGAATTTCCAATGCCAATGATGTCGCCTTGTCTGGGAAGAATCTGCCAATATTGTTGATATCAATCTCATGACGTCAAAATGCAAGCGTAATAAAACACGTAAAGCATTAATCAAAAAGGTTAACTGTTCCTTCAGTCAATGAAAGCATGATAAGATGCCAGAAAAAATCAAGTAAAAAGTCTCACAATCAACCTCGAGACTTGTACGTTCATAAAAAAAACTCCCCTAGTTAATTTGAAATATTTTCCCCATGATCCACATGACATAGAATTAACTTCAACATGTTTGATGCTTGAAATATTTGTAATGACATCTTTTTATGTTTCATGTACTCCTTTAAATGTATAAAGTACCATTGTCAAAAAGTCAACACTTGGATAAAGGTATGAGATGTATTCGACATTTTAGGAAGCATATTTAGCAATTCAAAGTTATATAAAACCATGCATAAACTCTCACATTATGCATAGAATACTTTATGAAACATTGTACACACCATTGACACCCAAAAATAAAATAAATATATTAAAGATCTTGAATATATTGCCATGTCCAAATATCTGACATGAAAATTAGATAGATTTCGTACTTAGACATATACCCAAAATCCGTTCCCAAGTCCATGTAGAACAAAAGCTTTTTAAGCATTTTCCTTACCTGGCACAACCGATGCTCCAATTTTGTACAATGTGCTAAAATAAGAAACTCTCAATTCGTAACATATCCTCATCCGCAGAATATTTACACAGCCAGTGGAGCTATGTTGGTCCTTGCAGTAAAGTACAAAAGATTGCATACATGCAATTTTTCTCAACTTATGAGACCTAAAATTAGATTATCACATGGTATTAAACTTACTGATATTCTGCTTAAAAAAGACACAGTCAGCCCCCCTAACCCAAGAAAATAGATTGGCAGTGAAAACAGAAAATTTGGTTTTAGATTTATTTAAGATGCGTTCTTTTACAATGTTTAGTAATTCTACATAACTAAAAATGCTAAACAAGGATATTTGCTCTTATTTGATTTTAGGACCAACATTTGAGAATTTGAGATCACTTCAAAGGATGGAACCCATCTTCATGGTTGTAGATGCATAAAGAGAGGAACACAACTTTTCTTCCTTGCCAGTAAGGCATACTCTGGATCACAAATTTCTGCATTGAGCAGAAAATGCTTACCAGTTCCATTTCAACAGGCACCAGACTCGCAAACATGACATTTAACTCTGGCAACCTAACCATCAATTCCAGATCATGTTTTTACATGACAATCCCAAATTTACAAGGCAAAACACTCATCCAAAATCCAAGAACCCAGCTGCAATTAGTGCATTGTCAACTCCACATCTGAGCACTAGATCGATGAACAATTATTCGATGCAAAACACCGATAAATGACACATCTTTACAAGTTGAACAAAACTCCAATAACAAGTAATACGCCACACTAAGTACACAAATAATTGTGAAGTTAGAGCACTTGCTAGACTTAAATAAATGTTCCTAGGTGTCACATTTCAATGTTTCAGATAATTCTCATTCCACTTACTTTTTCTATCACATTCTTTTGTAGGTAAACAAAGTTATGGTTCTTAACGACCTCATAAACTACTGCATACTCACAAGCATGCTGGGCACAACACTAACACTTGGCGTGGGGTCCGCTATGAATATGTAGTCATTTATGCGGTGTAATCTGTATTATTTCTAGAGTTTTTGTTTACTCCTTGAAGATAGGAACATTCGGTGAACACATTAGGGGTGTTTGTTCCCGCTTCAATTATAGTTTTTAGCTTGTAATTATACAAAAAGTTAAAAATAATTAAAACAAGGTTGCTTATAACTTTTTACTTATAAATGAAAATTCTATTATTTCAAACCATAAGTTTACAATTTTAACAAACATTTACAATTTCTGATTTAAAGTCATAACCCCTCTTTGTAGCTATAATTTCATAATTTCTGCTGTAAAAACAGCCCAATTATACAGGTGAAATCACATCCAAAAGTTATCAAGCACCCCTGTAATACGTGTTAACTAGTCAACCTCTCCGATCAGATTTCTGCATATTCCGATCATCAAAAGCCGAAAACCTCACAAATCCGAAGACCCCATAACAAAAGAAGGCACTTATTCCTATATCAGGTCAATCTTTCCTACCAAACGAACAAAAGAAAAAAAAATATTTCAAAGAACAAAAAGCAGCAGCTTCAACTGATCAAAACATCACAAAAACGAATCAGAATCTGAACCGATGCAAGAAAAAAAAATCAGAGGAAAGGAACTTACTGATTGAGGAATTGGGAATGGCAGACAAGGGAATTCCAGCCGAGAGAGGAGTAAAGTTCGACGTAATTCTTCAAGTGCCTCTCTTGACTCGACATCCACGCAAAAACCACCACTGTTCCTTCCACTTTCCCCCCTTCTCTTCTCCCCCAATAATACCTACCTCCAAGCCCCCACATCTTCACCGATCCTCTTTACCTAGGAGACGATTCTCCCAAAAATCTTCCCAGCTCTAAACTTTCTTTCACGAAGACTTTCAGGAATAGCAGAGAATCGAATTCAATTCCACGGCAAAGATGGGCCTGGGATGGTTCGGTAGAGAGATATAGAGTTGCGGCTTCTATAAATATGGAAATATATGGTAATGGATGACGATTGGGCGTCGCCATACTTGGGGCGGGGACACCTTTGGCTTTTCTTTGCAATCATTCGCCTTGCAATTACTAACCAATTGTTTGTCTATGGGGTTTAAGCCGACTTAGAATTAATTTTTTAATTTTTAATTTAAATTTTAAAAAATTAAAAAGTATTGTTTTTTATTTTTTAGTTTTTAAGTTATTTATTTTTTTGATTTTTTAAACTTTTTTTCATAATATTTTTTAATTTTATTTTTTTAGTTTTTGGTTTTTAGTTTTTTTATTTTTACATATAAAAATAGATTTAAAATTTCACATTTAATTTATTTAGTTTTTTTTGGTGACTTAACTTGTGCTTGTGCTAGTTTATTTTTTAAGTTTTTTGATTTAAAAGTTAAAAAATGCCCATTGATTTGGCTTATTAGGATTTTTTTATTTTTTATTTTTATTTTTTCTACATGATTTGACATCTACTTTTTTATTAAAAAATTTTAAAAATTTAAAAATTACTAAAAAAAATTAGTACAAATACAAGCTTAAAAATTACTAATTTCTCAATCAAATAAAATTTTTAACTTTTTTACTTAAAATAAATTAAAATTAAAAAAATTAACTTAAAAGCGAATTTGCCAAACCAATACTAATAAAGAATGGAAACTGCCGTGGCGGGATGAACTTTTTCTTTTTCGTCCCCTGTTTAATGGGAAAAGAGGAAGGTACTATGCTTAAACCGTGTTGTGCTTAACTTTTGATTTAGTTTTTTAATATTTTTTTATGATTAAATTTGTTTATTATGTTATTAATTTTTTTAATTTATGTAAAAATTTAAGTTAATCTGATATCTATAATTAAGTGATCGTATAATATTATTTTATAAATAAATAAATAAAAATTATAATTTTTTTAAAAAAATTTATTAAACAAATATTATTCAATCACTTAGTTATACTTATCGAATCATCCTAGATTTTTACATGGGTTAGAAACTCAATAACCTTTGCTTAATAAACATGTTTAATTATAAAAATATATTCAAAAACTAAATCAAAATTAAACTTAGCACGGTGCTATGTCATTTAAGTACAATACATTCCGTTCTCAATTAATTGGGATGGAGCTAGAGAAAAATATTGAGAAAGTGACCCCAAAAAAATAAAATGAGAACAAAAATATTTTAGAGATACTTTTTAAAATTTAAAAAATTAATATTAATAAGAGTTATAGTTAATATAATAAATAAATAAAATAATTAATAAGGATCTTTTTTTACTACATGCCCCCACACCTCTTCGCTTATCTGTTGAAAACCGAAGCATCAATCGAATCGATATACACAAAGATGAGTTAACATGTAAAGTACTGAATGAAAATGATAGGATTCACCTCAAGTGTGATAAGTCTAGACATGTGTATGATATTTATGCAAGTAGCAATGTTTAAATCTACAAACTTACTTAGGTCTTGATAGGCTATTCTAGTTTTTTTTTTTTTAATTTTTTAATTAAAAACACAAAAAGTTAATATGATTCGTTAAAAAAAGAGCTAAAAATCAACAATAAAAACAAATTAAAACACTAATTTTTATAATATTCTATTCAAATTTCTATCACTTATAAAAAATAATAATATATATTATTCATAACTTATTTACTATCATTACCTACTATATATAATTGTTATTTTTAACTATATAGAACGATGAAATTGTCCAAATTTAAATAAGAAGTAAAAATGTTAAAATTTTACTCAAACAACTAACTTTTAAAAAAATAATTTAAAAATTAATTTACTAAATAATCTACTTAAACAAATTGGCAACTCTTGCTTTTTAACTTTTTGACAAAAAATTCATACAAGCCAACATAATCCCAGAGAAAATGGTTTCTTCATTTCTTTATTTGCAGAAAAATTCATCTCCAAAGCATGATCGTATCACCTATGTTTGAACTAATTTTTTTAAATGTTTTTTTTACTTAAAAGCTACTTAAAAAGTTTATTTATTTGGTTTCAGTTAATTTTTTTTTACATATTTTTATATTTATTTTTTTTTTACAAAAAATTTAAAAAACTAAAAATCTTTTTAAAAAACTAATCCAAACATAAAGCTAACTCATGTTTTTATTCTATAAACATGAAATTGGTAATCAAACCAAATTTGTGTCTATAAATTTAAATATGAGTTATAATATGAGGTGTTGTAGAATTGCTTTTATATTGGAGACTAAATATAGCTTATGCCCAAAGGCACTTCAAATATAATTTGAATTAATTAAAATTAATTATTCTTTTCAAACACTCTTAACAAAAATAATTATTATCTTTAAATATCAAAAAGCTAATTATTAAAAAAATAAGTTTGAAATGAAAAAAATAAAAGAATAATTAATTTTAATAATTAGTTTTTTGATTCCCTTTTATCTTTCCATATGCTTAATAAGAAAAAAAAACATACATATTTTTTGAGAAAAGCATAGAGAGAGAATAAATTTTTCAATTTTTTTCCATCCTTCATACGCTGAATAAGGAAAAACATTCTTATTTCTAATTTTCTTCCACAAGTCTTCTAATTTTCTTCCATAAGTCTTGATATATATATATATATATATATTGATAGAGAGAGAGAGAAATTTTACTTTCTTTCATTTTAAATTGTTAATAACTCTTTTAACGCAATTTTAACTATTGAATTAAAAAAATAACTTGTCGTATAAAATTGCTCTATTTTGTAATATAGATGGTAAAAGAACAATTATATATTTGATTGATTTTTTGATTGATTTCTTCCGAGAAAAGAGTTATTTTTTTTGTACGTTAAAAAAATGCCTCATTTGGTGAGCGGTTTTAAATTAGGTTTTTTTGTCTTAAAGTCTAAAAAGCTAAAGAGTCTCATTTGGTAATTCAAAGACTTTTAGTTTTTTAACCTTTTTATTTTTTTACATATTTTTTATATAATTTTTAAAAATATAATAACTTTTATTATACACATCCATTTTTTACAAAATTTATATTTTTAAAATCTACTCATCAGAATTTATCGAATAACATCTATATTGAATATAAAATTACTTAAAAATAAATTTTTAAAAATTATAATAACTTTAAGCTAAGCTTTTTCCCTGTTGGCTTAAAACTACTTTAAGCTAAGTTTTTTTGCTTATCATCTTTTAGTTTAAAATTACTCTTACAATTCATCAAACGAATTTTTTACTTATTTGACTTAAAGCGACTTAAAAAAATCGTTTTAAAAATAAATTGCCAAATGGGGCCAAAATGTAGATCTTCTCTTGGAAGGAAGAAAATTATTTGTTCAAAGCCAAGTTTATGCCTTATCAAAAAAAAAAAACCAAGTTTATGCTTAGATTATTTATTAAACTATTTATTTAATAAATAAATTACAAATCTATATAACAAGATAGAAACTGATGTAATATCTATATAGATATTAAAATCTTAACCTTTAAAATAAAATATTTTTAGCCTTTTATTTTATTTTATCTCCCCTCTCAAGTTTATTTATAAAAAAAATATTGATTGATATTACTTTTTATTTTATTAATCTAATAAAAAATAATTTAGCTTTTACATTTATTAACTTTTTCTTATCTTTTTTACCTCCATAAATTAATAAACAATTAAAGTCGTATTTTGTAGTTGAGTGACTTAAATTAATTATCGAATTATTAATATTATTTTATATTTTATTATTAAATTACTAAAATTAAATAATAAGACCTCATTGGAAAATAAAATTAGAAAAATAAACCAGAATAATTATTCTGCATAAAATCTAGTCTATTTTAATTTAAACCACCAAAAAGTCCGGTTTAAAGGGAAAAATAGTTGAGAATTTATTACAAAGTGAGACCATCATAACACCTAAAATAGTTTCTCTGAATAAAAATGAGATCATTAAGAATACATTTAAAATGAGATGATACTCATTCCACATATTTAAGCTTGAAAAAATCCTCATTTTTGAATTTAAAACTGCAAAAAATGGGATTCAATTAGAAGATGAGACTATTAAAACACAACAACCAATAACTATTTTGTGAAAAATGAGATTATTATAACACAGTATGAATAAGTTCTTCTTATTTTTTGCATCTACTGCTTTTAATGGGAAGTTCTCATTTTTTTGCAAATTACACAGACAAAAAATTGGTGAGGAATAACAAAGAAATATGACAAAATGAGAAGTCATATCTTCATGAATGATGCAATACCCAAAAAAAATGGATTCATAGTTTACAAATTAAGAAAATAACATAATTCATGAAAAGAACTCATCAGAAAAAGAGATATAATACAACTGATGAATAGTATAAGCAAATCAGTCTATACAATTAAGGAAAATGACGAAAGAGATAGTATACAATTATCTGATTTTCAAAATGAAAATGATATATCCAATTCTCAACGGCTCTTAAAAGAAAGGCTTCCTTTTTTGAAATGGTTTTTAGTTATGCAATTAGATGTTATTTTATGCAATATAACTGAATAAAAATAAAAATTCGTTGACAGGGCGGCTCAATCTCTAAGACAAGTTAGGTGCTTATTTAGAGTCTCACATAAATGAGGGTCTTATTATTATTATTATATATGTTGGGTTGTGTCTCGTATTTTACCAGGTTCATGTTTATTATATTATTTTGGTTATATATGTATTTGAGTTTGGGTGAAATTTGGAGGTCACTAGAATTCTTTATGTATAGGATTTATAGTAATATGAGCTTATTAAAAATTTTTAAAATTTCTACGTGTGTGCCTATAAATAGAACACTAGTGGAGCCATATGGAGAAGGTAGTAAAACAAAAAATTGAGAGGTTAGCTGGTAGAGAGAAGGAAGACGGGTTATGTAATCTTTTACATTCGATATAGTAAAATATTTTTCTCTCTCGCTCGTGAACGTAGGTTAGTGTGAGCTGAATCACGTAAATAATTGGTATTTATTATTTTTTGTTTTTTTGTGCGTGGTTTTACTTTTGTTCGCGTTCGAAAATTAGTGTTTAAATCCGAGCAAGTAGTATCAAAGCTAACGGTGGATGATTTGAAGTCGTGGTGGGTGATCGAAACAAGGTATTTTTTTTAATTTCGTATTATATAAATCAGAAGAAAAAAAATTATATAATTCGTACAAAAAAAGAAGGAAGAACCAATGAGGCACTGTTGCAAAAAATTCTTAACGGCAAAACAATTAGGAGCACGGAAGTTTCCTCTGTTGCATTTTGTGACTTGTTAAACCTATTAATTTGGTATTGTGTTGATTAAAGCATTGAAAGTTATTGTGTTTTGCGAAGAATTTTTTTCCAACTGTCGTGCATTGGAAAGTGATTCACGCCATTGGGAATTCACTGGTCGTTGAAGACTTGATTTGGGAATTAAAAATCAAGAGTTTATCCTGTGTGGTGAGAATATGAGAGTGTTGATTTGGTAGGCACCAAATTAGGGAGAAAATCATAAAGTGATTTGCTTTTGATTTGATCAAAAGAGTTTGTTTGGTGTGATTGCGTATTCACTGGAGTTGTTTGGGAATTGACTTGTTATGATTAAATTGAATCTCAACAGTACATTGATTATTGGGTTTTATTGGGTTTAGATTTGATTAAAGAGGTTTTGATCCAGTATGGTGTGTGCGTAAAATTAACAGTTAGAATTTTTTTTATTGTATCGGATCGTATACATAATAGAAAAACTCAATACGGAAGTCCCTCCTAAGATTTTTCGGTGCTTGGGATTTATCGGTACAGTTAAATTTTTTGATTTCAATACCATTTGATTAGATTGGACAAATAGGCTTATATTGGGATTGATTGTGTGTGATATTGTACAATCAAGAGCGCTTAGGTACAATCAGAGTTGATTTGGATTGTGTGAAACAAGATTTACATATATATGATATTGTGAAGAGTTCATATTGTAGGGATTGTCAGACACAAATCTAATGGCGTTGAAAAGTTAAGATTTCGTAATTGAACCTTTTAACGGCCACAACGACTTCACCTTATGACAGCAAAGGGTGAAGAATATTTTGATGCGTGAAGGACTGATCAAGACTCTCAGGAGGAAGTCAGAAAAATCGAAAACGATGAAGGATGTAGAGTGGGATGAGATGCAGGACTAGGCGTACAGTACGATTTAGTTGTATCTCAAAAATAGCACTCTTTAAGAAGTCATCAACGAAAATAATTCAGCTAAACTCTGGACTAAGTTGGAGAGCAGATACAAGTCCAAGACATTGACGACTTAGTTGTCCTTAAAGAAACAGTTATATGCACTTTCGATGACAAAGGAAGCGAACTTTATGAAGCACTTGGACGAGTACAACAGGATACTGACAGAATTAGATTTTATCGGTACGAAGATCGAAGAAGAGGATAAAGTAATTCTCCTGTTGGTTTCATTGCCTTCGTCATACAAGCATCTGAGAACTACATTAATGCTTGAAAAAGATGGGTTAGATGAGGTTGTTGCTGCTCTCATATCTCATGAGATGTTGAAGAAGATGGAGAGTAACAGATCACAAGGAGAGGGCATCATGGTTGCATCAGGCAGTGAAAAAGTCAGAGGCAAGGCGACAGTGAAGCAGGAGGGGTCCAAGAAGAAATGTCATTACAAGTCAAGAGGCTATAAAAGAAAGTGCTACTATTGTGACAAGGAAGGTCATCTGAAGAGGAATTATTTAAAGTACAAGAAAGACAAGAAAAAAGAACAATCATCAGATACAGCAGTTACAGAGGGCTCCGATTATGAAGAATCAAAAGTGCTCACATTTACTTCAGGTACAAAAAAATCAGATTTAGATATTAGATTCTAGATGTTCGTTTCATGCGTGCAGTCAGAGAGTTTTTTTTTATATGTATCAATCATGCGATGGGGGTACTGTTAGAATGGTAAATAATGCAGCGAGCAGAGTTGTCGGTATAGGGACAGTGCGATTTTGCAGACTTGATGGGATCGTTTTGATCTTGGCTGGGGTTAGACATGTGCCGAATCTATGGAAGAATTTGATTTCTCTGGGGATGCTAGATTCGAGAGGATGTGGGTTCTCATCCGGAGGTGGAGTTCTTTGGATTTCAAAGAAAAACATAGATGTACTACAGGGATAAATGATTGACAACTTATACAGGCTCGTAGGGAATGTTATGACAGGTCGAGCTATTGCCAGACATCATATAAGTAGTATAAGTAGACGACATACATGAAAAATGTGTAAGGTTGATCAGGTTGAACAATAGTTGTGAAAAAACGCATTAAATAGGCACAAGGGTACACGGAAGCGACGAGGTAGTACAAGTGTGCAGGTGAGCAAATCAGATGGTGTGCAGGATGTCGGCAAGATGCAAGAGCAACAGTTGTTGAATGTTCACAGGAAAGCTTCGGGCAATGAGACTAATATGACAGACGTGAAGGACATGTGTACATCTCGACAGAAGTAAGCCTCATTTGCTTTTGATTTGGTTAGTGGCGTTGATCTCCCTAGTTATGTGCACAAAGGGGGAGACATGGGGAAACGTTCTTCGACAAAGTAGTGAGCTTTATAGGGCACCCGGATTGGAGCGCAGGCACCTTGATATAGAGGTGTGGCCATGCTGTTTGGGTGTGGCAGTTCGACCACAATTTGACGACGACGATGATAGAATCGACATCAACGCTGGTTATCTTTAAGGTGGTTTATAGAATTCAAGCCAATGTGGAGATTGTTAGGCTGTGTCTTGTATTCTACCGGGCCCATGTTTATTATATTATTTTAGTCTATATATAATTGAGTTGGGATGAAATTAAGAGTTCACTAGAATTTTTTATGTATAGAGTTTATAGTAATATGGGCTGACTAGAAATCTTTAGGGTTTTTACGTGCATACTTGTAAATAGGATACTAGTAGAGCCATAGAAAAAATGTCGTGAAACATAAAATTGAGAAGTTAGCTAGTTGAGAGAAGAGAAACGAGTTCTGTACTCTTTCACATTCGACATAGTAAATAAATTTTTTCTCACTCATGGACGCAGGTCAGTGTAGGTCGAACCACGTAAATCCTTGGTGTTTATTATTTTCTTTTTTCTATGAATGATTTTGCTTCCGTTCGCGTTCAGGGATTGGTATTCAAATCCTAACAATATATGTTTATATGTATATGTATACATGTATTAAATATGTTATATAAAATCTTCTCCCTTTCTCTCTGTGTTATCTCTTACCAGTAGATCTGGCTGGCAGAAGGAGGAGTCAGTCCTCTTTCTGCCGTCCCAACCCCCCATCTCTTATGATTTTCTCGGTACATGAATAAATTGCACTTTTTGTGCGTGTGTTGGGCAGATTTGCTCTGACGGAGTGCTACGACCGCTAGATCTGTTATGTGCGTGATTTTCTGGTCAGATCTACTCCGAGAGGAGTGCTATGACCAGATCTGTTCCTTGGTGGTTCGTCCTCTTGTTTGGGCAGGTGTTTTACTCATTTTCTTTTTGTGTTTTTGTTATATCGTGATCTGTCTCTCTTGTTTTATTTTAATTTTTTTTGTTTTTCATGTCAGTTTAGTGTTTTTTGCACTTTTCTCTTGTATAAGGATTGTCTTTTCGTCGATGGTACATGCTTTTTCTCTCATCACAACGGGAGTTTGAGGTGTTCTTCGGTCAGATCCACAGGAAAAATAGAGTGAAGATGTGATTGTCGTTTCTTCCCCGATGAATGTTGTCAACAAGTACGACATTTTGAATTTCGGCTGAATTTAGAGATATTTATAACCCATTCAAAATTTGTAAAAGGCTATTGTGCCGATTTATCATTTCTCCGATTCTTTGTGTTCCGACTATTATATTCATTTCTCATTAATGAAAGTAAAAGATATTATA
>JAOTRH010000027.1:13998784-14016496 GCA_034768845.1 Heliamphora exappendiculata
TACATAAAATAAAGTGGGGGTTAAAACTTAAAAAATTATAAAATTAAAAAAAAAATAGTTTCAAATTAGAAATGACTCATGTCATTTTTATTTTATTATATTTATTATATTTAAAATTTTAAAACATTTAAACATAGAAGGCAATAATTTATTAATTATTATTATTATTTGATTTTGAAAGTTACAAACTTATGATTATTAGGTGACATGAGTTAATTAAAGATTTGTTATCAATCATCACCCGCTAAGCAATATTGTTTTAATATGGATTGTATTTATTTTATTTATAAATATATCAACTAAAAATTTAAATATCCAGTATACAAAATATATATATAGAAGAGTATAAAAATGAACTCACTCCTAAACAGTGATATTGACATATTACCACCAATTTTATATATAAAAATTTAATTAGTAATTTTGCTTTCAAAAGAGAAAAAATAAATCTTAAATAAAAAACTTATTATATAAAAAGTGGATTTCACTACAATTTTTGTCATAGGCCTAAAAAAAAAACAATTTAGTCGTTTCTATTAGTTGAAAAAATAAACTATGAAACAAAACCAGAATAGTTATTTTGCGTAAAATTTAGCCTGTGTTTGGCCTAATTTATTTTTGTGGGTTTTTTTGACTTAAAAATCACAAAAAGTCAATTAATTTGGCCTATGAAGCTTTTTTTTATTTTTTTTTCACTTTTTTATATAATTTGACATCTATTTTTTCATAAAAAAAAATTAAAAAACTTAAAAATTACTAAAAAAAACTAATCCAAACACAGGATTAGTCCTTTAGTCCTTTTAAAACCATAGAGATGAGAGAAGTTCTCATTTTATGCGTTTAAACAGAGAGTAGTTAGAAATTTATTACAAAGTGAGACCATAGGACACAAAGTACAGTGAAAATGAGATGATACTCATTTCACATACTTAAACTTGAAAAAGTCATCATTTTTTGAATTTAAAACAATAAAAAATGGGATTCGATTAGAAGACAGAGACCATCAAAACACAACAAGAATAAAAAATGGGATTCGATTAGAAGACAGAGACCATCAAAACACAACAAGAATAACTATTTTGTAGAAAATGAAACTATCTTAACACAGTGTAAATCAATCTTTTCCATTTTCTGCAATTACTACTTTTAATGGGAAGTTTTTATTTTCTACAAATTAAATGGACAAAGAAATGGTGACAAATAATGAAGAAATTTGACAAAATGAGAAGTCCTCGTCTTCGTGAAAGATGCAATATTGAAAAAAATGGATTCATCGTTTACAACAAAAAGAAAAGAAAATAATTTCACAAAAAGAACTTATCATAAAGATAGATACAATACAATTGATGAATAGTAGAAGCAAATCAGTCTTTACAATTGAGGACAATGACAAAGAGATAGTATACAATTTTGTGATTTTAACACGGAAGAAAATTTGATTAATGATAGCACATGACGAAAAATATGATAACAAAAATTTGAAAATGGCAATCCCACTCAATTTAAAACTTTTTATGCATATCTGAATGACTAATTCAAACAATGAAAGATAAAATGTCAATATTTTGATTGAAATTGATTCATAATAAAGCCTTTTATAATAAGATCCAATCCCAATTTAGGGGTGATTCGGCCTAAGGTCTCATTTGACCCTCATATTTTAGGATAAATCGCATTTGAAGATTTATTTTATCAAAAGTCCCGTTATACCTTTTTTTTTTCCTTCTAAAATACCCTCATTTAGTTATATCTAGTTCAACTTTTTTCCTTCTAAAATACCCTCATTTAGTTATATCTAGTTCAACGGCTTCTAAGGAAAGGCTTCTTTTTTTTAAATAGTTTCAAGTTAAGCATTATGATCTCAATTTTTGCAATTTAACTGGAAAAAAATGGGAATTCATTCAAAAATAAAACTATAAAAATAAATCAGAATAACTTTTCTACATAAAATTTAGTCCTTTTTAAATCACGAAAAGTGCCCACTTTCTATGTTTAAACGAACAATGGTTGGAAATTTATTACAAATTGAAACCATCATAGCATGTAAAATAGTTTCTCTACATAAAAATGTGACCACTAAAAACACAGTAAAAATAAAATAATACTCATTCCAAGTACTTAAGCTTAGAAAAATTCTCGTTTTTTAATTTAAAACAGTAAAAAATGAAATTTGATTAGAAGTCGAGTCCATCAAAACACAACAACAATAATTATTATGTGAAAAATGAGACTATTTTAATACAATGTAAATCAGGAGTTTTCATTTTCTGCATTTATTGTTTTAATGGGAAGTTCTCAATTTTGCAAATTACACAAACAAAAGAGTGGTGAGGAACGATGGAACAAATTGACAAAATGAGTAAGTTCTTGTCTTCGTGAATGATGCAATACCAAAAAAATGGATTCATTGTTTACAAAAATGGAAAATGACATAATTTTATGAAAAGAACTCACCAGAAGGAGAGATACCATACAATTGATGAATAGTATAAACAAATCAGTCTTTACACTATGGATGAACGCCATTTTGACCCACCTATTTTGGTATAAATCCCTTTTGAAGATTTATTTTATCAAAAGTCCTGTTTTACATTTTTGTTCCAAAAATATTCTCATTTAATTATACCCAGTTCTCAACTGCCTCTAAAAAAGGCTTCCTATTTTGAAATGGTTTCTAGTTAAGCAATCAGATGCTATTTTATGCAATATGACTGGATAAAAATGGAAATTCGTTGAAAAACTAAACTTCAAAACAAACAGGAATAGCTATTCTGCATAAAATTTAGTCCTTTTTAAACCATAGAGAAGTCCTCATTTTACACGTTTAAACAGAAAGTGATTAGAAATTTATTACAAAGTAAGACAATCATAGAACGTAAAGTAGTTTCTCTGCATAAAAATGAGACCATTAGAAGCACATGGAAATGAGATGATACTCATTCCACATACTTAAGCTTGAAAAAATATCATTTTTTTAATTTAAAACAATAAAATAAGATTCAGTCAAAAGACGAGACCATCAAAACACAACAAGAATAACCATTTTGTAGAAAATGAAACACTGTAAATCAGCCTTTCTCATTTTCTGCAATTACCATTTTTAATGAGAACTTCTCATTCTCTGCAAATTACACGGACAAAAAAATGGTGAGCAACAACTATGTAAAATGACAAAATGAGAAGTCCTAATCTTCATGAATGATGCAATACCGAAAAAATGGATTCATGGTTTACAAAATAAGAAAATGACATAATTCATGGGAAAAAAACTCACCAGAAACAGAGATACAATACAACTGAATCACTGATGAATAGTTGAAGCAAATGAGTCTTTACAATTGAGGAAAAGGACAAAAGAAGTAGTATACAATTCTCTAATTTTCAAAACGAAAGAAGATATATCAAATGAACAACCACTAGAAGCTGCAGCCGTCTTTAATTTAATTTAGTTCATCAAAAAAAGGGTAATAAACAAAAACAGAAGTGCTCTGTTTTCATTCACAAGGTTATACAGAATCTTCAAGCAGTACCAATTTCATTAGAACCTGATAATGAAACTCTAAAGTTCTAACCCATTCAATATGAAAGGAAAGCACCCTCCCCTTAAAACACAGCTCTTGTTCTGCAGTTTGAGGATATGAAATAGAAAAACAGAATGAGCCTAACAAATTTGGCAGCCATCCCTCGACACATGAGCCCACAATTAGTTGCCAATTCGATTTGAAGGCAGGAACTGGTTAATGGACCAAAACCCAGAAAGAACCTGTGTTTTAATATTGGTAACCTCGAACGTTTCACTGCTCATCTTTCAATCTGGGTTGGCCGATGCTTTAATACTAACCACTATTGAGTTATCTCCAGCACCAGCTTTTCAAGTGCTTCAGTTGTCAGAGGAATGTATAAGCAATCCTGGCCATCAGAATGTCTCCGGGTCTTGACCAACTCGTGATCTTTGAATTCTGTCAAATGGGAGTTCAGCGTTACCTGGCTACTCACCAGGAAGCGCTCTCGACAGATAGCGTACAAAGTATTGGTTGGCATCCCTGAGAAAGGAAAAAAGAGCAACATGAATTAATAGATCCGTATCGTAACAAACATCATTTAAAAAAATAAATAAATAAATATTTGCCTTCATCATCAGGGTGAGCCAGTTGATGTTCTGCAAGAACTTTGAACACACTCTGGGCGTTAGGCGTCAAACTCTGTAAAACTATTGAAGCTGTCTTAACAGATTGGGCAGTGCCACCATGCGCAAGAATCAACGGATAGAAGACCGCTTCAACCTTGTATGGAGCAAATGTCGGGACATGATGCCACCACCAGTTGAACTGCATGTGAACCATCTTCTTATCCCACACTAGTATCAAACCCAATCATGCATCATTAGGCACAAAAGGAAAACACTTTGTACAAACAAAACCAACCACAAACTGCACAGCAAATGCACCTCAGCCATCCATTGCATGTGGAACTCAGGTTCCACATGCAATGGATGATGAGATGCATTTTTTGTGGTTGGTTACTTGGTCTGTCGTTGGTTGTCTATGAATTTAGTATTATTGTGCTCTAAATAGTTTATAAAAGTAAAAATACTAAGTTCAACGATGCCACTAGTTCAGTTACAATGAAGCGTCACAAGGCCAGTTGTTCCTCCTCCAATTGTTTGTGGTCCCATGTAAAAGTTTATGTTGTTTTCTCCTTTTTAAAAAGAAAAGGGTGAAGGAAGGCGGGGAGATAGACACCATACATCCTACGAACACTATGCCCCACATAATTAGTTAACCATTTTCGAATACTTTCGAATACTACATCAACCATATTAAGGACCAGTGATCATCACCATAGCTTTAGAATTACCAGCAATACCAAATGACACAATTTTACCGAAATAATGCACAAGAACCGGGGGGAAGAAGGGAAATGGTTTACAGGATGCCATATATTGGAACAAAGAATAATAAAAAATTACTTACAAAGGGGTGCATTCACATGATCGATAGAAGCAACAACACGTATATGAGAGCAAGCAGCTAGTCTTGCAAGATATTGTTGTGTGTCAGAGTCCCGCAATCCAGGCCCATCAATGTTATGAATGACAACACAAACAAAACATTCATCTCCCTCCGCTTGTGGTCCATCCAGGAAAGCAAGAAGATCATCCATGGAGCGGGAATTAAATGGTTGCGGAACTATAGAGGAGTTTCCTGAAGGAGTTCTTCTCTGGGTTTTTATTTGATCCCACAGAACTTCAGCCAAGGCTATCAAAACCTACGAGTGAAACATTCATTTTTATATCAGGATGCCTTCTGTGATAAATAGGTAGGCAAATGCAGTGGGGCAATTCAATGCTGAAACTATCTATGCTCGAAATATTTTTTTGGCTATACGCAACAAACGTTTGGTGTCCTTGGGCATATCCCATATTTCCTCACAAAATGCAAATAGCACTATATTTCAACCAAAAACAGGGGAAGATTTTCACATTTCTCGTGTAAATTGGTCTTCCATACAAAGGTCAATTGTCGGTCAGATCAACTAAATACAAAATGAGGGAACCGCATGCTGGATCCAAAGCATATATTTGTGCCTCTTCTAATTCAAATTATGTCTTATGAAATTACAAAGTAGAAAATCTTAAAGCCTAATACAAAGCAATTACTATTGCTCAAAAACAATAATGACATCATATGTCATTGCGTGCACAACATTGGGATAAGAAAGTTGTAGTTAACTCCTATATTTCTAGCTTAAAAGTTAGATACACGCCCACATAACAACATAACTAAACCAAGTTCCACCAGTGCAGCAGCATAAGTACAATACAAGTGTACCTGTTTAAGATTAATTGACTGGAGATAGCCATTGATAACGAGAATGCTACACTCAGTTAATGCCGTAGAAGCGAAATCTTCAAGCAAGGCCTTCTTAGATCCAAAACCATACATTAATAGGCCAAAACCACAGCTGGGGCATTTGAAAAAACAAAAAAAAAAGCATAACAATTCCAGCTTCTTATAGTTACATAATAATAATTACAACAACAACAATGTGAGAACATGCCTTAGCTCAAAAGCCCACTTTGAGTACAAACTTTTGTAACTGTTCATCAAAGACGCAATTTCATTCTCATGTTTAGGCTGAATATTAGCTGCAAACTCTCTCAGCTCCTGTATGATTAATGAATACATAAGTGCATATATATAAATATATAAATACATATATAAATAGGGGGGAGATGGTTGGGGAAGTAAAGGGAGTACCTGTTCGTCAACAAGATCAATGTCGGAGAGCTTGTGAGTCGATTTCTTTCCGGAACTGCCTAACTCTTTTGCAAGGAAATAGTTTCTTGAGAATCCAAACTCCTCTTCATCAACATCATTGGCCTCCATGATTTCAAGTCCAACTGGTTCAAGGAAAGGGAAAGTAGAGCAAGATAGTTACCCAATTGTGTGCTTTGTTTTCCCACCACTTCATTAGTTTATCTCGCCATAAGTTTGATTAGATTGGCTATGGGCCCTAAGCCACCTGTTAATTGAGGAGGTTGCATCAACTCTCACTGGATGGCCACTCATCATTTTTTTTTCTTCTTTGAAAAATGAAATCTCTTACTTCAAAAGTTTTTTCCCTCAACTTTTGTGTGTGTTCATTCAACAAACATCATGCGTACACACAGAATTTACCATATTCAAAAAATAAGGAACCCAACATTTCACATGGGAAGGCACGCAATAGGTGAAGTGATTCAGTGAAATATTCTAGTATTAAATAGCAGCCCTCAAGAAATTCAAGCTCTCCACGATATTGTTGTTAATTTTTTTCTTCCCACTCCCCCATCTCTTATGATTCACGATAAGGGTGAGCATGATGCAGTTAGGGGGTAAAAAACTCATCAACTGAACCACCTTTAGCGGTTTGAAAAAATTTCAACTCGCCACCAAACTACCCACTTTCTAAAGCTGGGGGATTGGTTGATTTTTTTAGCAGTTTCGTACTGGAAGATTGGGCTAGTTGGTTGACAGTCAGTCTAGAGCTACCATCCCATTGCATCCTCAAAAAGCCCTCAAAAGACGATAGCCGATTCCTGATGAGAGTACCTTAATGGTAACTCAGAAAGTAAAAATCAAAAGCAACAAGAAGGGGACACTAATTAGTCCATACAAAGGCAATGGCTCTTAAGACTTAAAAAAAAGAAAAAATCAAATAAATAAATAAAATAAACCCCACAAAATAGCCAGAAGAATATACTCAGGTCTCAGAATAGTATAATACTAGCTATTGTTGAGCTGGGAAACTTTTCTCTGGGTTTGCAAACAAACCACTGGCAACTTTGCTTGCTAATGGTGGCCAAAAAATACAATTCCATTGAAGACACTGCAGCAGAAATGAGTGGGAAAAAGGCCTGCAGATCAATTACCAGAGGCCTATTTTGCATTGTAACAACATTCTGAAAGTGCATGAAGATGACAGGAAATGACTTTCATCGCACTTTATTATATATATTTCAAAACCTGTGATATCATTAATCGGGGATGCCTTAAGCCAAATACTTTGAAGACAAGATATCAACAACCAAGCCAGAGCCAAGTAGCTTCGGGACCAACAATGCTGAGATTAAAACAACAAACAGGAAAGAACCTGAGTACAGAACTTGAAAATATTTTGGCTGCATATAGTGCATTTTCCTCCGCATGAATCAAGGCACACTCACAAGTGTGGTGGCCCCACACTAACACTTGATGTGGAGCCCACTGCACTTGTACAGTGCATTTTACACTCCATGAATCACCGTATACTCACAAGTGCAGTGCCCCCACACTAACACCTGATATGGAGCCCACCGCAGTTGTCGGTGTCCACTTAGTTCATGCTGTGTAAAAATGCAGTTTTTCACTTGAAAAACCTAGAGTATACAACCTGCCATAAAGTAAACTTTGTGTTTCATAAGCTTAAACTAGCATTTCCAGCAGTAAGAAAAATCAATTTATCAACCAAAAAAAAAACAGAAAGAAGAACAATATTAATTGTTTAATGAAAAAATGTCCAGAAAAATCTCCAGACCAATTGACCAACAAAAAAAAATAAAAAAAGACAGATCAAGAAAATCACCCAAAAAACTCACTATAAACTGAAACAGCAAGAAATCAACAAGAAATCCCCAAACAATAAACCAGCATGAGATCACAGTGAGAGGGAGGTAGGGAGGGTACCAGGTCACGGCGGTGGTGGTCGACAACTCGATGTTAACCCTTCAGCAACAACCGTTGGTGGTGTTCGTCGATGGTGTCAATGGCATTCGTCAATGGCGTTCGTCGATAGTGTTAATGGCGCCCTGATCTAGGGTTTAGTTCGGATTTTGTTCGCGTGAGAGAACATAGAACAGGGGAGAGAGGGCCGCGAGAGGAAGGGGAAGGGGAAGGGGAAGGGGAAGGAGCTAGGGTTTTGGAGCAGACGCCCTGCCGGACGTTCCACACGCCGATCTTCTCAAGCACCGGAGTGAGCAGGTTCTTGCCGGAGCAGTCGTAGGCGATATTCGAATCAACCGACGCGTTTGGAGCTCAATGAACTGTGGAGCAAAAACCCTGGTAGTAGGAACAGAGCTGATTTCTCTGTTGGTTTTCTGATTTTCTGCTCTTCACTCGATTGAATCAGGAAGAACTTAGGATTTTGTTTGGGTTATTTTTCTCTGATTTTTATTGAAATGCATTTTGAGTACTAATTTTTTTTTTATTACTTTATTTATGAGAAAGAAAAATAAGAAATACACTAGTTCATAAAGCTTACTTTAAAAAAAATTTCACACTACATTTGGTCGGAATTGTTTTGAATAGAAGAATTTTATTTCTGATAAATATAGAAATTTTTTTTTATAGATAATGGATCTATTTGAGTAGATTTTGGAGACAACTTATGTACTTGTGAAGGAATTTGTATTTGTAGTTGTGTTAACGCTCTTGAAACTCATAGGACTCTTGATGGTCGATCAAATATTGAGAGTTTTCCTTGAACTCATAATATTGTGGTTGATCGGGTTGGTGGTGATAAATTTTTTGTACAAAAAATTAATTTTATTGGTTTAGATGTGAGAAATCTCCAATCTGGTCTTATAAGTTTAATGTTAGCCACTTTCATAGTCCAACTAAATTCTATCTTGAGGTTAGAATAATTGGTTAATTCTACAACCTAATTAGAGGAGAGTCGAGCAACAATTAAAATAGAATCGAGTAAAGTGAAATCTTGATCTAACATTGTGGAGAAAAACTCTCACTTTGAAAAGATAAATGGTGAACTTAGCATCTTTAATATTAGGCTTGAGAATAATGAGTTAGTAGTCCCTCTTGAAGTTTCTAAAGATTGATGTTCTCAATAGAATAATGCTTTGGTTGGGCTTTTCATTGATATGAAATTAATTTTTTACTATTTTAAAAGTAGGGCAGAAAAGTCATGGAAGAAAAATCTCAATGATGTCACTACTCTTAATAATAATTTTTTTTTATTTTCAAGATAAAGAGTAAAGAAGTACTTGAAACAATTCTTGAGAATGGTCCATACTTCTTTGAGAGCCGAGTAATTATTGTCAAGAAATAGCTTCCGAGTATACATTTATCTAAAGAAGTATTTTCTAGTGTGCCTATTTGGGTGAAGTATTATAATGCGCCTCTTGAACTTTGAACTAATATTGGTTTAAGTTACGTGGCAAGTGTTATTGACAAATCTTTGTACCTTGATGACTATACGAAATTCAAAGTAAGGCTTACTTTCGTTAGGGTGTGTGTTGAAATTCAAGCAAATAAGAATATCCTAGATTTTTATGCTAAATTTTGGTTATGAATTTTCTTATGAAATTAGAGTGGAAGTGCCTAGGAAGCTTTTAAAGTGTGATAAGTGTATGATCTTTGATTACTCTAATAATTATTGTCATCTCAAGGCTAAGGTCACGAATTCTACTTTCTTACCTAAACAAAAATGGAACGTGAAAGAAGACAAAATGATGGATTCAAGTCAAGAGGCTAGTCGATGGAAAAAAATTTAAAAAAAACAAAGAGAAATGTACTTCTAATGCTTCTCCAATTTATATGGCTCATTCCTCTTCAAATCTATTTAGTATGCTTGAATCTTGTGTGCTAGATGAGACGAACTTATGTAACAAGGTGATAGATGAAAAAAGTGATGATCCTGTGTGCTCTCCAAACGAAGACATGTCAGGGTGTGTTAGTGAAAAAGTTATAAACAATCTCTTAGTGGGTGTGGTTGTTAGTCATTGCAATACGAATCTTGAAAAGCTGATAGAGTATTAAGTTGACTCCTCTTACAAAGAAGATGAGAAATTTGTCACCCCTACTGGAAGTTTCTCTGACTCTACAGTTCGTTGATCCACACGTTTGAAAATGCCTTCAAAGACCCTTTTAGAGGAAAATTTTGCTGGCTCTTGGATGACTCTGACTTTAAATGGCGAGAACAAGAAGTCTTAAGCTTGTTCGAGAAAAATTAGTCAATTTGAACAAGCCCAAAAAAATGTGCTTAAGTAAGAAGAAGTAGATTATTTTTCTTGACTCTCGGTCAGTGAGAGTTGGTAGGATTGCTTTGGTTTTTGTTCTTTTGGTGATTTGCTCTACCATCATTTTGTTAGCTCTTAAAAGTGTGTATCGAGCTCCTATATATATATATTTTTTTGGTTAATACACATTCAATTACCAAAAAAAAAAACAACCGTTGGTACTTTGCCTCTTCGCCGTTCGAGGACGAGGTTGCTGTGACGGCAGCCTAAAAAGCTAGGGTTTTTTCCCTTGCAGTAGGTTTTTCCTTCACTCTTGGTTCTCACTGCTCAGAAGTGCTAAATCATAACTACTATCCTCGTGATGGTGTTTTGTGCTAGCTTTTTTTCGAAATGCGAAGGGAAAGAGAGCCGGTTCAAAGTGGGGTTCGTCATTAATCGAGCGGCAAGGTTTGTTTGTTTGTTACGGGGATTAAAGACAGATTGAATTTTTTTTTTTTGGTTTACAAGAATAAAAGGCAAAACAAACGACAAAACACAAGAAGGAGAAAACTAGTTTCTCTCAAACATTTTCTTGTCAGGTCCTCCGCAAGGAGGCCCTTGATGCCATCTAGGGGCATTACTAGAGTCACAAGTCTGGCATCTTAATTTGCACTCATATTGACTAGTTTGTTAGCTACTTTGTTCCCTCTAATATGGCTAATTGTGCAATTTATTAAATTCAAGATATGCTAGTATTCCATTACAAAGATTTTGATTGGTAAATTTGAATTGGGATCTTCCTTTAACATGTCAATTGCCACTTGTGAATTAGACTCTATCTCAATTTCCTTCAAGTCGTACTCTTAGATATTTTTCAACTCATAGTAAATACTCCAGAGTTTCGTTTCCAAAGTTGTGCAATAAGAGGTTTTACCTTAGAATCCTATGATGATTACGGAACTCGTGGCTTCTTAAAAGATTATTTTATTGTGGCTTCTTAAAAGATTATTTTATTAAATAATTAGTGTATTAAATTATTAATGTCTTAAATATTATAAATTGAATTATTATTGTAGCATTTTGTATTAGGGTATTTTGTTGAGAGTAAAATAATTTTAAAATAAATAATATGTTATTTGATTTGATATAATTTTAATGAAATTAAATTTTTTTATGTACAAAAATACTCAACATAGTTATAAGATCAACCACATCACCATATGGGATTGAAATATAGTCTCCAACACATAGTATTAAGCTGGCTCTTGGATGACTCTGACTTTAAATAGCGAGAACAATAAGTCTTAAGCTTGTTCGAGAAAAATTAGTCAATTTGAACAAGCCCAAAAAAATGTGCTTAAGTAAGAAGAAGTAGATTATTTTTCTTGACTCTCGATCAGTGAGAGTTGGTAGGATTGCTTTGGTTTTTGTTCTTTTGGTGATTTGCTCTATCATCATTTTGTTAGCTCTTGAAAGTGTGTATCGAGTTCCTATAATTTTTTTTATTTTTGGTTAATACACATTCAATTACAAAAAAAAAAAACAACCGTTGGTACTTTGCCTCTTTGCCGTTCGAGGACGAGGTTTTCGTGACGGCAGCCTAAAAAGCTAGGATTTTTTTCTCTTGCAGTAGGTTTTTCCTTCACTCTTGGTTCTTCTCACTGCTCAGAAGTGCTGAATCATAACTACTATCCTCGTGATGGTGCTTTGTGCTAGCTTTTTTTCGAAATGCAAAGGGAAAGAGAGCCGGTTCAAAGTGGGGTTCGCCATTAACCGAGCGACAAGGTTTGTTTGTTTGTTACGGGAATTAAAGACAGATTGGATTTTTTTTTTTGATTTACAAGAATAAAAGGCAGAATAAACAACAAAACACAAGAAAGAGAAAACTAGTTTCTCTCAAATATTTTCTTGTCAGGTCTTCCGCAAGGAGGCCCTTGATGCCATCTAGGGACATTACTAGAGTCACAAGTCTGGCATCTTAATTTGCACTCGTATTGACTAGTTTGTTAGCTACTTTGTTCCCTCTAATATGGCTAATTGTGTAATTTATTAAATTCAAGATATTCTAGTACTCCATCACAAAGATTTTGATTGGTAAATTTGAATTGGGATCTTCCTTTAACATGTCAATTGCCACTTGTGAATTAAACTCTATTTTAATTTTCTTCAAGTTGTACTCTTAGATATTTTTCAACTCATAGTAGATACTCTAGAGTTTCGTTTCCAAAGTTGTGCAATAGGAGGTTTTACCTTAGAATCTTATGATGATTACGGAACTCGTGGCTTCTTAAAAGATTATTTTATTGTGGTTTCTTAAAAGATTATTTTATTAAATAATTAGTGTATTTAAATTATTAATGTCTTAAATATTATAAATTGAATTATTATTGTAGCATTTTGTATTAGGGTATTTTGTTGAGAGTAAAATAATTTTAAAATAAATAATATGTTATTTGATTTGATATAATTTTAATGAAATTAAATTTTTTTATGTACAAAAATACTCAACATAGTTCTAAGATCAACCACGTCACTCTATGGGATTGAAATATAGTCTCCAACACATAGTATTAAGTTGGTTTGAAAGTTTTTTTAACCCTCTCCAAGTGATTGCCAAATATAATTATACGTAGAACATTTTTTAAATAATCTCATCTCTCTTTGATAATTCTGCATGTGAACATGGCATTTAAAATTCACCATTTTTTTAAATCTTATTAAGATAAATAGTTCTAGTTTTTTGTTGCCAAACTAAGACTAATAAGTCAGTATATGCCATATTATTCTTGAAATAATTAATATCAAAGTCTTTTGATATTATTAACGCCAAATTTTAAATTATTCTTTTATTTTTATCAAATAGATAACAATAACTCTACAACTCTTATTTTATTTTATATTTTATTTTAATCAAGTATAAACTAAATTTATTACTGTATATATAATCATATCTATAATTTCTTGAATAAAAAATATATAAATCTCCCATCTTATTTATCTCTCCAATTTCATTCAATTTGGAATAATAAACAACCCATTTGTTTGCACAAAAATATCTTCCCTATATTTTGGGTCTGATAAGATCAAAATAAAAAGCAAATAAAAATACTTATTTGGTGAATAGAAAGTAAGTAAATTTTAACATAAAATTATTTTTATTTTTTAAAAGCTAAATGTATTTTACATACTTATTCAGAGATATAATTACTACACAATTATCATCATTTCATCGTCACAATTAACATTTCACCACCAATACCACTATTTTACCACCACTTTTCCCATCTCACCACCACTACCATGACCACCACTCTCAACCTCATCACTATTTCACCACCAATGCCACCATTTTACCACCACTTTTCCCATCTCACCACCACTATCATCACCACCACTCTCAACCTCATCACTTGCCACCCCACTCACTATCACCATTACTGTCTCCACCACCACCAATGCAGCAACCCCACCATGGCCAAATCATGGTTCCATATTTTGTCTTCTCTAGTTATGCCGATTTTATTTGTTCTAAATAGAATTAATTATTCATTCTTTGAGATTTTTGAAATTTGATATTCTGGAGATAACTAATCCCCTTGGGAAAGTATTGGTTGAATTATATTTTCTTCTCATTTAATACTCAAAAATAATATTTTTAACTAAATCTCGATCAAAGAAAGGGCTTCTAATTATTTTGATTTTAACTTTATCAAAATTTACTTATGTTAATTTCTTAATATCAAATTCAAAAATAAAATTATTTTATTAGTACATAGCCTAAACTAGGTCTAATCCTTAAAAGAAATTTACCAAAAGAAACAAAAAAAATCAGTAAAAGTGCTAAATTAGTTAAAAATACTAAATTATCCATTCCCAAATTCATGAATTGTTTGAATATATAAAATACAAACATTCAAGAAGATAGCTAAATGAAGTAATGAGAACAAGATTCAATTCACACAGAACGAAACAACTGTAAGATCAGGAACTGTATCATAATATTGCCACTTTCCCACATTACCATTTCCCACATTTGGTTCCTACCAAAATCATGAAGTGTTTTTAGCAGTCCAAAGAGAAGATCATACCCGTGTTTTTCAATTTAACAGCCGCTTAAATGGAATTGAGTGGAGAATTGACACTGAACCCTAGAACACAACTGTGTCGAGCATGGTGCCCAAAGTCTGAATTATGTTTGAAGACATCAAGTTGGACACATTTTCTTCGAGATGTTTCTTGGCATCCTGTCTTCCCACATTTGCAATTGCTAGTTTTTCTGGTGGCAACTCATCCTCTTCCTGCACTGCCTTGTTATATTTAATAGCCAGATTTAGCATCTCCTGCACAACCCAAGAAAATACAAGTTATGACTCCCCAGAAAGGGATGCCTGTTTAAATACTTCTCCAATATTTATGCTAAGACCCAAAATTTCATAGGAAGGATATAGATACATGGATTTATATTTGTATAATTCGTGTACAGCACCATATATGGGACATGAATACAAGTTTAACAGCAGAAATGTCATTTCAACAGTCCTCACCTTGAGGTTCACGTTTGAGGAGTTGTCTCTGCCTATATTAATAATGGGAGAACTTGAAAAGTGACTCCCAACAAATATGACATTTTTTAATCGCATAGTATTACTACTAGACCCTTCTCAAATCCCACAAGTCAATAGCTCTACACCTTTCCTGCAATAATAAGTGTTTATTGCATGCTTGACTTGTTCAGTTCATGTGGCATCAACTTCTTTCAAAGAAAACTTTACTCAGGCACAGGATGTGCCCGAAACTTCCACAATTTTTTGCCTCACATTCATTTTTCTGCAGTCTAACCACATGAAGTTCTGGTCATCCTTCATAAGAAGCTGATTTATATGCTTCAAGTGCTCTAGGGAAAGCACAATATGGTAAAATATTATCCATATGCAGCAAACTGCTTTGACAAGAAACTGTAGATTAGGTTGTCCACATGGATAGAAAGCCCCTAATATAGGCCATCCATGGGGGCTTTTGCTTGCCAGAAACAAGAAAATTTCAGTCTGCACAAAGGTTCCCATGGATTAGAAAATGACCCAACTTCACAGAACAACATCCTCAACTGGAAGGGAGCAACATAACTAAAAGGTAATAAAAAAGGCAGTGCATTCCCAATAGACTAAAGAGTGCATCCGGCATTAGAGATTTTGATTTAGTAAACCTCTACAACCTGCTAGATAATGAAAAGGCTCATTATTTAACCTTCTATTTTATGCTGAAAGCATCATATCCATATCAGGACTGATATCCATATTAGTGTCCTGATTACATCACAATCAAGTTTTTTGGCATATTCACCATGCTGAGAGTGGGTGGGTAGCAACTCTTGTCCCAGGTGTCAAAGGCAATTTCACAAAATCGATGATTTCATTTTTTCCTTTTGAAACTTTAAGGTTCACAAAAACTTTATGTAGCTGCCTCGGCACCTTGTTGCAGAGGTGCCAAATACACAGTCCGCCAATAAAAAAGGAAAGAAAGTCCAAGCAACTCCTGGTTTCAGAAAGAACTTCACTTACCTGAACGGTTTGCTCGTTGGTTTTGGAATGGGCATCAAATCGTTCAAGTGTCAAACCATCAGTCCATTTCTTCTTGTGAAGGTTCAGTAACATCTTCTCCTCAAGTTCATTTTTCCTGTAATTAATGGCCATTGAGTAATAATGCCTATTCAGCCCGTGGATCAATGCCTGGAAAAAAAGATTTGCCCATTATAGGATAAAGACTAAAGGTGGCACTTCAGCTTCCCAGGAACAATAAGGCACCATTCATGCAGCACTCACTTGAATGGATGGCTTGTTTAGATGCCCAAGGTTGGAAGTTGTTTGCCTTGGCTCTTGGCCAAGCATCATAGTTTGTGGGTTAATCAAGCGAAAGGCATCAATGACCACCTTCCCCTTAACACTCTGTATAGGATCCACCACAACAGCCACAGCTCGTTGATTAAGAGCTTCAAAACTCTGCAGAATGTCTCATATGTCAGTAAATAAGATGGTCTAGCCAGTATTAAAAGACATTAAACTTATCCCACTTCCACACACGCTCACACACATACACTCATACTATTAACTCCAGTGTAACTGAAGTAACATAAACATAGAATTGCATGAAGTGACTCAAAAGATTTACGAGTTTCCTCCTTCACAAGCACCACTCTCAAACTGGAATCATTTCCACTTGCTTAATATCATGAATGTCGGATTCATTTTGTATAATCAATACATAAGGAAAGCATGCTCAAATCTTTCAAAAGTCAATGTCTCACTCCCAACTGTCTTAATTCCCCAGTCAGATTGCAACAAGACGAACAAGTGACCAGTGTAATCATAAATGCATGTCTGCGCTAGATCATAAATGTGTGTCTGCACGCGCATGCGCACGAGCACGTAAGTCCTAGATGTTGTTCTAGCCTAGCGAACTGTTCGGATCAAATACATAAAATAATATCAAGATTATTAATTTCAATTGCTATCGCAACTCAACTTTTATTGTGTGCAGACGTAATGTAGTAATAAAGCCCCTCTGGATATAGGATGAATATATTTCTACTCCAACAGCTATTTTAATGCTTAAACTGACACTTACATTGGAGTAGGGATTCAGATACTAGCAGCACTCAATGTAGCAAGAAAAAAGTCCTATTTTTCCTTGCACATATGTTTGACACCTCATATCCATGTTTAAACATTAGCACTATATTTATAGGTACCTCTGGTAGCTACATAACCATAAGGCTACTCACATCCAATTCTCCAAAAACATCAACACCACAATTGTTTACATCGTCATTTTTTTTTTTGGAGAGGGGAAGGGGGGGTGGATTTTTTTCCCTATCCCCTATATTTGAAACCTCAATCATATTTATACATCAACATCATTATTGTTACATCACACCTTTTTTCTCTTCCATTTTATGAATAGCGAATGGTTTGTGGGGATCATGTACATCATAAATGGACTTCTCTCTAGATAAGTCTTCAATAATAGAATCTTGACTGCCTTCCAACGAGATTGACTACCATATAAATTTCTTCATCAGCTACCTTTTGGACATAACGTTCCAAATACCATTCACTCCACAAAAGGGACCAAATTAAAAGGAGGACAGAAGACAAGAAAGCATGCATAAAAAGGAAAGAAAGTGTTCACGGATAATGGAAAGATATAACATAAGAAGGGCTAAAGATATAGTAGATGTGCCT
>JAOTRH010000027.1:14026220-14037268 GCA_034768845.1 Heliamphora exappendiculata
GTGGCTGCTAGTACCTCAGACGAACTTCCATGCTGTCCAGTCTGTCCATACATGTACTGATCGTACTCTGCTGCAGTCATCTTCACAACTCATCTGGCTGAGCTGGATGCTCCCTGAGGACTCGGCTAGATATAGTCTGACTGACTAAAATCGGATGCGGTATTGGCCACCAGTGGGGGCTTTCCATGAAGTTTGTAGCACTCACTACGAATGTGCCCCTTAATCCTGCAATAATGGCACGTACGAGTCTCGCGACCACTACCACTACCACGACCGCGACCTCAACTGTTGCGGTTGCCATGAATACCTACTAGAGCAGGTTGGTCAGATGCCTCAACAGGGGATGCAGTAGGGCCACGAGAGTCATCCCGATGAGATGCTTGACTAAGGTGTCGGAATGTCTCGAAAAGAGTAAGAATATCTGCCCCGGGAAGGATCTGAGAACGTGCCAAGTCGAACTTAGAATTCAAACTGGCCAAGAAGCACACTACCAGTAGTTGTCTCTGCTGCTGAAACAGGGACAACTGATTCGTGAATGGAAAGAGCCGGTGAAACTCGTCTGCCAAAACCTTGAATTGTAGAAAATGATCCTGAAGCGGCTTCTCGAGTTGCTGAGACTGAAAGAAGCCTTTCATAACGTCATATAAACGGAAGAGGTCATTAGTGGATGAATAAATTGACTCCAATGAGGACCAAATCTCTCAACGGTGTCAATGTTAGCCACCAAGGCCTGAACGGAAGGTTCCATTGAATTGAGTAGCTGACTGAATATCCGAGCATCGTCCCGTGTCCAGGTTTGAAAGGTTGCTGAGGTATGAGATGGAGGATCACCAAATAAGTGAGAATCAATTTCCATTCCCTGAAGCGACTTCAAAACACTCTTATTCCATAATGCATAACTGTTGGCGCCATCAAGTCGCCGATCTACTAACCGTGTGGATGAGGAAAACACTTCTGTGGTACGCTGCCGACTAGCTTCAACATTGAATTCGCGGGTCACAGAATCCTCTAACATCCTTGTGCACTAATCAAGGAACCAAAAAATACCACACAACCAAGTCTCAATCCACACGCATAAGGGATAGAGAACCGAACCGAACCCTCACAACATCCTTAATCTAGCATCATGCTCACCATTTGTCTAAGGAAAAGTGGACAGATGCTGTGAGGGAGAAGCTAACTGAGCTGGAAAAGCCAAAAAAGTCTGGTGAGGCTCCGGCGAGGCTCCGACGAGGCCTGTTTGGTTGGCTTAAAGCCCTGGAGGCCTTACTGTACTCGGCTGGAGCAGATAGCCAGTCTGGAGGGGCTGTCGAAGGTCGGTTCAAGAGTTTCTGGGCTTAATATGCCGACAGAGGTCGGCGAAGGTTCACGGGTTGCCGACAGTGGTCGGCGATAATCTCTGGGGTGCCGACAATGGTCGACGAGGAGTCCTGGAGTTTCGACGAGGGTCGATGTGAGGTTTAGAGAGCCAGGCGAGGGTCGGCGACGAGTTTAGGGTTTCAGACGAGGGTCGGCGACGGGTTTAGGGTTTCAGGGGATGGTCGGCGGCGGGTTTAGAGGGCCAGGGGATGGTCGGCGGTGGGTTTAGGGAGGCCGACGATGGTTGGTGGTGGGTTTAGGGTTCAGACGAGTAGGTGGCGGCTTAGGGTTCAGATGGTTGGCGGTGGTTCTTGTTGTGCAGGTGTGGCTAGGGTTTTTGGGAGGCTAGGGTTAGGGTTTCATGTCTCTGATACCATGTTACAAGAGAGAGGAAAGAATATGGGAAAGCGTGTCTCACATTGTGAGACGTACACGCGTATTTATTAAGCACTGAAAGCATACATTAGATACTGTGGGTATCCCCACAGGATATTATTAATACTAAATATATTAATACTATATATATTTAAAATTTTTTAAATATGTGTGAAACTAATGCATACAATAATTTTTTCTTGTTTTATCGTCAAGAATAGCTTTATATATTTTGAGAGTGTTTATTTGAGCTTATTTTTCATTTTATGTTTATAGCTTCTGATTTTAAGTTAACAAATATAAATTCTACTACTTGAAATTATAATTTTACAATTTTAATACATATTTATAACTACTGTTTTAAGTTATTATTAAATTTTTTAACTATGATTTATAAGTTTATAATTTTAGTTATACCAAACACTCTCTATGACCTTTCTTTCGACCAAATTTGAAGGACAGACCTCTGAAAAAAACATCGAGATTGGCATAATTAGTACTGACAGAAAGTTTAGGCAAGTTTTTCTTTTGTCTTGTTAGTTCAAATTTAGTGTTCAGTTTGACTCTTAATTGATCCAATTGTATTGAGTCTGACTCACAGTGATAATTTTTCAGAGAACGACTTTGGTTTTCTAATGATTGACAACCAGCTGCAATTTAGTTAAATAATTTTGAAATTTCGATGTAATAAAATGATTATTCCGCCATGTTTGTTTCCAATGTTGCAGAATGCTTATGCCGTCTGAAATTGCTGATTACCTGGAGGAGGATGAGTTATTGGGAAACCAGAATTTTTGTTTGGCAAGATGCACAATGAGTGGCAGAATATTTGTCTGAAATTAACACTAGGTTGTTCTGTCACATTCTTTACATCTGATTTTATTTGTAGAAAATTTATGAATTGAAAACCTTTCATATTCAGGCTGTGTTATGTTATGGAGTTCAAATCTCATTCCCAATTTCATGCTCCGCTATCAATGTTTAGACAATTTATCCACACTTACCTAATGACTGACGTTTTGTTTGGTGGTTTTATTTTCCTATTAGTAAATTGTCTTCATCTAGTCTATAGGTCATCTTTTTTTTATATTTTACTTCAATTCATACTTTACTTATTTTTGCTTTAACGTAAAATATTTTTTAATAAAATATTTTATCTATTTTTTAGGGTTTGATTGATAAAAATGTGAAATATTTTATATCAAAAAAAACAAAAATAACTTATATATATAAAAAAAGATGCAGGTTAATTTTCGTGTCAACAACGGTGATGGTGATAATGATGACGACCGTGATGATATCGATAGCAATGGAGGTAGCAGTGGTAAAGGTGAGGTAGCAACATCGATGGTGGAAGCAATGGTCATGGTGACAATGGAGGTGGTGGTAGTGATGGTAGTGGTGGTGAAGGAGAAGGTGGCGTTAGTAGTGGTGGAGCTGGTGGCGGCGATGACCTTAGTGGTGAATTTAGGTGCGGTGATAGCAATTGAGGGGACAATGGCAATAGTGGCCGTGGAGGTGGTGGCAGTATTTGAGGTGATGGTAGCGACGGTGATGGTGGTGACGACAATGATGGCAATAGTGGAGGTGATGGTGGCGACTATGTGGCGACGATGACATTTGTAATGACGATGGCTATGGCGGCAGTGTGACATATTTTGATTACAAGAATTTTTATTTTGAAAAAATTATATTTTTAAAGTATCCGCCGAACACTGAAAAACAAAATCAAAATTATGATTTCTTCCAAAATAATTTTACATGATAAACATTTTACAATATTTTACTTCAAAACAAACTGACCTAAATGTAACAAATTTTTTGGTGGAGTTCATTCTTAAAAAATGGCTTATAAGGATAAAGAGAGAGTGCTCACATAGTTTATATACACATTATGAGTTTAATAGTTTAATCAATGTGATAGAGAATCGTAATATTATTGCATTTTATGTTGTATGAATTTTGTAACGTTGGTTTCATTCGAGGCCACAGTTGCTTCTTGTGCTCCAAGAAAGGGTGTCTCTCTTCTATAAAGCACAAGCTGTGATTTTTATTGAGTTTTAGTTGTACATTTTTTTTTCAATTTAAATAATTTATTTTGTAGTGTTTTCTGAATAAGTTATTTACACAAAAAATAAAAATTATTAAACATCATTGGTTATGTAATTAGAATATATTTGTATTTAGAAAAATAAATAAGAAATAAAATTTTAATAAAAATAGTAATATAACAGATGATAAATATAATTTTAATAAAAAAATTACTAAACGGTTACTCCAAAATAAAATAAAAAATAAAAAATCTACAATCAATCAAAGCCTCAACATTAATATTTATATAAATAGTAGACTGCGTAAGGGGGAAGTTTCCTCTTTTATACAATTCAAAATGTCATATGGGTCTCCCTCTTTCCGCTTTACACTTTACTTTCCCTGTTTACTTTTATTTTGTCGGTAAGTATTACTTTTCTATGTGCCAGCTGTATTCCACTACATAAAAGTGATTATAATATTCCAAGACCTCATCATTACCCTGTAGGTCCCACCTACTTTATGACGTCACCCACGTGGCTTTATCGGGAAGTAAACCGAGCGCCTAACGGCGCGGGGGGGGGTAATACCGTAATATTAAAAGGTTTTGCCCTCGCATGAAAGGACAAAAATGCCCATCCGGGGCGCTATGAAGTCCGTGTTGTCTCAGTCTAAGACAACCAGTAATAGATCCAATTTTTAGGTGAGACGTCCGTACAACCGCGTAAAAAGACAAAAAAATCCCCTCTGAGGCGCTTTAAAAGCCACGTTGTCTCAGTCTCAGCAAAACTAGTAATAGATCCAATTTCTAGGCGAGACGCGTCCATACAACTGCGTGAAAATAAGATGTCTGATTATCTCATTTACTTACAATGTTTTTCTTATCATCTGTAATTACTTATTTACTCTAATTACTCTTTTTAACACTCATAATTACATTTCTTAAGACCTTAAAAAGTTCTTAAGGGTCTATAATAACAGAACCCCTTCTCTCAACTTCATCTTTCCTTAACCCAACCTCAGAAACGGACGGTCCACGATCCATCTCCGTAATACCAACTCCACCTCTGCGTACATCAATCACGGACATACTGGGACGACCTCTACATTCATCAATGACTAATCCACATTCTCCAAACTCTCCAATCAAAAGATTGGACCTCCTTTCGGGCAAACCCATAGGCACGGAACGCGTCACAATTGAAACAGCACTACTAGGGGCACAATGCCACATATCATCATGTTCTCTACTGTATTTTTTTGACATCACATTAATAGACGACAGTCTCATTACAGCATCTTTCGGCATTTCACTTGTAGAATACTTCAGATACCCTTTCATTTTACAATGGGTAACACCCCTTTTAATAGTAGATTCTTCCAGGCGATACTCGACCACCCATGGGACATGTTTATCATTAATAGAGCAATATCTATTTCCATAATAAATTAACCCACACTGTCAATCTACAGGGAATACAAAATAAGCCTGCAGATTGTCATTGCCATATAACCTCTGGTCATAAACATTTACTCTGACCAACCCACTGGCGTTGGGAGCACATAAAAGTGAATATTTTACTAATATTTTATCCACCTTAATACTCTTGTGACCATATCTCAATCTCAACTGAGAAAATAAATTGGGCAAGCAAGTTCTATTGATGTGAAATCACTGGTTAATACACCTTCTACAACGCCGGTTTTTATATCGTCCACCTTCATTAACCTGAACATTAAATAAAACAAATGGGTTAAAATATCCCATGAAATAAATAAACTAAACAGAATTATAATGATGAAGACGATGATGTGTTAACGTTATCAGGCGACAGAAATGAAAACCAATATATTAAGATGAAACTGAAACTAAATTGATTGCATTTATTTAATCATATCTACATTGGGTTCCTTCTGTGGGACCCCATAAATTCCATGTGGACTAACCACTACATCATTAGCAGCTCCATCCTCTGTGGTGAACTGCATAATTCATTCTTCTTTTAGGATTACTGTATCATAGGCTCCAATGACTCCTCGATGCATTCCATCTCGTATAACTGCCATGGAATCCTGGTACGAGTTTGCGTAATATCCTCCATCATCAGTATTATTTGTAGCGGTACAGACAATATCCTATATTACACTATAGGGCAGAGAAGCTGTTAACACCACACGTTCATAGTCCCCTCACACAGCAGCCTGTGCTCTGGGCTCAACAGGCATTGTTCTCAAACCAAATCATTCATTCCAAAATCTCAATTATGTAAAATGTAAAAGGTAAAAAAAAAAAAAAAACTCAATTTCTTGCCATGTTCGTCCACTGTTCTTGATCGGGGTCTTGATTTATCGGAGACGATGATGGAGGTACAGGAAAGTGTCGGGATTTTCTTCAACAACAGTCGTGGCTTCAATGTGGGTTCAGTCTTGTTGATCGGGGTCTTGATTGGGTTCTGTGGACATTATTGGGTTCATCTCTCTCTCTCTCTCTCTCTCTCTTGCACGCACACAAACACAGTATTATATATATACATATAGACGTTTTTATACACAATTGATTAAATTGCATAATTAATGTGCACGATTATTGATGTTAAGGGAGAAAAAATAGAGAAATTGGGTAATACGGGAGTTTCTTTTTTCCTTTATTTGTTCTTGTAGTTATCGAATTGATGCGAATGTAAGAAAGATGACACTGACTTATTACTTATTTTGGCAATTAAGAACATTGATTCGTATCCTTGTGAATCAGATAACACTATGTTATTTTCTCTACTTGTATTGGTCCTATTTACTTTCTTTGTTAGATCCATAGGAATTCCTTTCAATCAAGAAGGAAAGGATTTGGATATATTATCCAAATGGTTAACTGGACGGGCAAACGCCGAAACTAGTTCCAGATTAAAACTTTTTGATATCGAACAATCAAAAATAAAACCTGGTAATACTCTCAAAGTTAATTTTAGGATTATATCTTTCGAAATCTGGTTGGATGATTTCGATTGCTGTAACAATTTTTAGTCAACGATCTGTCGTGGTTTTTGACTTCTACTCAAATTCCGACACAAGCCTTCTGATGTATTTTCGAATGCAAAATACGAACAAAGTGTAGGCTTTGATCTATCGTGTTCTTCAAAACCTATCCAATTGCTTGTTCTTTGGAAACCCTAGAATGTTATATGGAATATCTGGCAGTTAGGTTTTATAATAGCATATAAAAAGGCTACAGTAGGGACCTGTGGAGTAAATCCAATTGCTATTACATGCTAAATGTCTACATGTGCCTAGGGGATGCTCGAGCAGCCGATAGGTTGCTCATTCTTGTGCTAGTATTGTGTTGCTTTCCTCTCTCCCCATTAATCTACTTATTTTATGATCTCGTTGGAAATCATAGAAAGACAATTTTTATTTAATATAGCTATTGGTGCAAGTATTTTACGATTAAGAAGCACCCGTCTTTTGTACAGATCGTGTATAAATTTACTATAACTGTAAGATATCCCCTTTTCGCGAATTACTGCGTTTATATGAGTAATCTACAAACGACGAAAATTTCTCTTTTGCCTATCTCTATCCCGATGAGCCGAAACCAAAGCTCTTATTTTCTGTTGGGTAATAGTTTGAGTAAGTCTTGAATGAGCTCCTCGAAAGCTTGATGCAAATAAACGAATTTTTGTTCTACGTCTCCGAGGTATACATCGTCAATTGTTAAATAAAATATTACGACATGTGTATCTAGGGAGAATTCACTTTGAATCGACTATTTCCTAGATACATCTATTCAATTAAAAAAATTCTGGATCGAGCCCGAATACATGGATTGTGCTAAAGATCTAAAAAATCCATTTTCATCCTTCTTTTTTCTAAAAAAAGAAAGATGAAATAAATCCATTGGATTTAAAATTGATTTTTAATTAAATCAATTGCGAAATTTTTTTCTAGAATGCACAATATCTGTTTTACATCTTCTAAGCAAAAATGTTCCATTTTCATAAGATCCTTTTGAGTGTTATTCAAAAGATCCAATAACGTATATATATTAGATCTTTTGAGGCAATTATAGTTTTTGTTAGGCAGTTCTAATTGGTCAATAAAAATAGATTTCAATGCTTTTTTTCCCCTTAGTTTAGCAAATTTATCATGAAAGGTAAAAAGAGGTAATTTGTTGAATAGATACTCATACAAATTAACACGTTACAAAATTTCGCTTTAGACAATTATTCAATCAGAGGAGTAATTGGAACTATGGTATCAAACTTCTTAATACCATTCCCTATTATAAATGAATTTTCTCGCATTCGACTCCGGACCATTGAAGGGTTTAATCGCACACTTAAAAGATAGCTCAAAAAGTCGAGGGAATGATCGGATAATTGGTTTATATGGATCCTTCCTGGTTGAGACCACATGTAAAAATAACATTGCCAGAAATTGACAATAATGAGTAGGGCATTAGTTGCATGAGAGAAGTGGGCTTCCTTCTCCATGATCTTCATTTGTTTGAATTTTGGTTTGGATGGTCATGGCATGGAATAAATTGATAGGTATATGATTATATATACTCACTTAGTGTCCCCATTTCTTTTTACTTTCTTTGGCATTTTTAGATCCCTTATCCAGCACTCTGTTCCGGGTTGATGGCATCTTGCCGAATTAGATGTAGGAAAGGAGTTTTTGATTATACAGTTAGATCTACATTTCTAGTTACAAGATTGATAGTTTTGGCTCGGTTAGGTGACTTCGATTTGAAGCATCATCTTGGGATCTTTTTATTATTGAGAACCTAATTTCAGGAACAAATGAGGAAAAAGCTAAGAAGATTGGAATTGGGTTATTGAAACCTTAATTTGTCTCTTGCTGAAGTTTTGCATGTACAGACCAAATGCATCTTTACTACAGAAGTTGTCTGATTTATGCTTGAAACAGTACTTTCATGTACCAAAAACTCAATATTGGTAGTTTTCTGTCATTATGTCCAGGATGAAGCCAGAATCTTTCGTAGGGGCAAGACTTTACCAAGAATCTTACATTAATTAGTTTCTATTTATGTATTATATTCCCAAACTATTCCAAATCAAGGCTTGAAATGGTCTTTCCTCAATTAAAAAAAAGGGGACTTGAATGGTCAATACTACACGCAACACAATACAAGAGAGAGAGAGAGAGAGAGAGAGAGAGAGAGAAGAATCAAGAGGGGGAAAAACTTCAGATCAATGACAGAGAAGAAATGTGAGGGAGAAATTAAGTGAACAGGGAAATTTTCAAGAGGGAAAAAAAATAAAACCTCGCAGGGGCAAAGCCAAAATAATCTTAGAATCTTAGCTAAAAATTTGTTTTTAGAAATATGAAAGGGGGAAATCAAAACTAATTTGGGAACCATAGGTGAGATTACTATTTGTCTAAATGTGTGGGTTCATTTTTCAAATTCAACTGTGGCACTTTTGAAGTGAAATTGTTGGACTATATACTAATTGAAATGTTTCTCTCAGGGAAATTGCCCCCACTTGTCCTTGTGTTGTTCTGCCCTTGATTATGTCTGCTGCAAACCCGAGAATTGCTTTGCCCAAATAGATTTTTCTCATCAAAACTTTCTTAGTGTAGTTTTGACTACACATTGAATATCACAAGTGCCTTTCCATACCGGACCACTACAAAATTGCAGTGCATTCTATGAAGCAGGTTGCCACATCTATTAAAGTTTAGACTTAATTCATATGGTGCTAAAATATTATAGCTAAACAATATAGTTTTTTTTAATGTCCAAATAAATGAAAGATGGCATGGAAAGGTGAGGGGAATTGATAGAACTATGGCACCGAGGAGGCTGCCATAACACTCGACGATTGTGAAATATCTGGTTTATTATTTTTCTATTTCTTGATGTCAAGTTCACTTTCCAGATCTTAAAATTTGGCAACATATATCATACTAGTGATATAATTGTTTGACGGATCAGACCTGCATTAGCAAGAATGCACATTTTACTTCGCTTGATTGTTGAATATAGATCCGATGAGATGCCTAATTAACCCAAACCAATCTAAGCTTTTGTCCCAATCAATTGAAATCCGCTATATGAATCTTTCTTTGCCATTCTGCATGAGATGCCTAATTAGACTTGTATATTTCGGTGAATAGTAAGTTCAATAGATGGGTACTGAACATACGTCATTGTCAGTTGAATGAAGGATTAAACACAATTTCACAGTTCACGCTGAAATAAATTAATCCATTTGGTATTTACTTTATTTTTTCAAGTACTTTCCATGCCTAATCTTTCAAGTAACATTCTCAAACTATTAAGGACTCTAGGAAATTTAATTCCCAGATTTGCATAGCTGCAAATTAATTCTAGAAAGTGATGAAGGTTGAAGTACATTATGCACCATTGCACTTCCTGTATATGGAAACCAGTTATATGGCAAGGTAGATTTTGGTTTCTACCTGAGTCCTGACCCAATTAGTTGTCTGAGGTAGGTTCAGAAATTAGTTTTTCCTTCTCTCTTTTCCTTTTTTTCTCTTAAGTGCTTCCAGAATGCGAGAGAGTAAGAGATATGACATAGCTGCTTCAAGCAGCCATTGCTTATTTTGAGCATTCCCGACTAATGGGACCAACATTGGGTGATGGCCTCTTAATTAACTGGTATTACCGTTGGTGCTAAAATTCAATCAATATCATGTTGCTCTTAAAGAACCATGAATTTGAAGACCAACAATAGGTGATGACCTCTTAGTTAACTGATAGTACCAATGGTTGTAAGAATCAAACGATATCCCCTTGCTCTTAAAGAACCATGAAATTGAAGGCCAAGAACCACGTTTTAAGAACAGTTAATTTTAGAAATAACACTTAGCTTGCCTACAATCGCACGCAATTATGCATGTTCCATCTACAAGCCTGGGCCTTTGAGTTATGTCATGCCATAGACATTCTTTTTAAATATCTTGTTCTGCCCTTGTCCACTATCTATTTTAAATCCTTTGATTCACTGGTCTTCTATCCATACTGATAAGTAATTTTCTGATCACTAGTCGACACCACTTAGGATGCAAATTTGGACACTTAAATTTGTTTCCACCATGTGCAAGATTGTTTAAGAAAATGTGTTTGTCATGCATTATGTTTCCTACGACGTACTCCACATGTAATACTTGACCAGCTTTCTCGAATTGAAATGTTAACTTTGTTTCTATGTGCAGCTGTGTATTTCCATATTTGTGGGAACAAATGGAGAGACCTGCTTCAATACAGGAGCTTGTGTCCTGTGTGCAGAACTTTCCCA
>JAOTRH010000027.1:14053692-14096445 GCA_034768845.1 Heliamphora exappendiculata
ACACCACCGGAGGTAACTCTCCTCGAACCCCAACTACCTCATCCAACATAAGGGCTGCAAAAAGAGAACCCAGGTTGTCCTGGTCCCGCACAACACCTCGCATAGACCTCAAACCCTCATCCCGATCTCCCACAAAACAAAAGCAATCTCCCGTTGGGGTACAAATCGTTACCCTCCGTCTATCGCAGTCAATGAAGGCATGATAGGTGGTCAGCCAGTCCATCCCTAGGATGACATCAAACGCAGTCATGCCTAGGATAACAAGGTCAAACTCTATACAACGACTGGCGACCTCCAACACGCAGGATCTACAGATAAAACTAAACTTCACACTCCCACTCACTAGGGTCTCCACGCACATAGTACTACCCAACCAATCCATTTCCAACCCCAAAGCAGATGCAAAAGTAGATGATATGAATGAATGTGATGCTCCGGTGTCGATAAGAACACTGGCCTATGATCTTTAGACTAGAAAGGTACCTCTGATCATGGAGGTGGTAGCAGCAGCATCGGGCATGACCGGTGCTCTGGATGAACTAGGATCTGTAAGAATATAAGCTCTGGCTAGTCCGCTGCGGCTCTGAACTGCTGACTGTCTACTAGACTGCACTGAAGCTCCTCCCTATGCAAAATGGGACGTCTGAGCTCTAGGCTGTGTATATATCTGTCTCCCCTGGCCTATTAGAATAGCGGGTGCACCTGCTGTACTGCGCACGTTCCCTCCTCCGGGGCAATCCCTACCGATGTGCCTAGACTGGCCACACTCAAAACATATCACTGGCCCCCTCCCCTATGCTTACGACAGCGACTGTGCCTGAACAGGTGCTGCACTCTTGCACTCAGCCGCACGATGTCCTGGCCATTGGCATCGGTGACAAAGGAGCCCTCTTTGATCTGACCTCGTTGAAGCTACGAGAGGCGTGGAGGCAGAAGACTATGGAGGATACGACCCCACTGGATGCGAACTCAGACCAGATGTTCGTCGACGCTTGTCCCTGCGTCCCTGGAACTGTGTACGTCCCCCATCTGACTGACTCCTACTGTCCCTATCTCTACGTGTCTCGTTTAGAGTGTCCTCCACTTTCATAGCAGTCTCCACCAGCTCTGTAAAGACCTGCATCCTGAATGCTGCCACCCTATCTCGGATAGTAGGCCTCAAACCCCTCTCGAATCGTTTCACACGAAACTCATCAGTAGGTTAGGCTAGTAAACTCAACCTTGTGCTCAAGCACTATCATCGTCCCTTGCGTCAGAAATAGGAAGTCCTCTCTGTAGTGATCCCTCAGAGTCGCTGGAAAGTATTTCTTCAGAAATACCTTCGTGAATGCATCACAGGTGCCTTCCACTATGGTCTTGATGAACTTCCTCCATATGTGAGCACTTCCTCTCAGCTGGAAGGTGGCACATATAACCCTCAGATTATCTTCCTCAATCTGAAGCGAATCAAGGATCCTGGTAACCAGCTCCAGCAACTCCGTGGTAATGGTGGGATTGGGATCCCCAAAAAAGGTAAGAGGGTCCAGATGGCGAAACTCGCGCAACGCAACCGTCGCCCTCGGCTCAAGTATGGTCTCTCTCCCCCTAGATTGCTTAGCTAGTTACCGAATGGAGCCGACCATCTCACACAACAGATCTCCCTCAGCAATAGGTCCTTGGGGTGCATTAGCATCCCCAACATTTGGGACTAAAACGTCCCTTCGGCCAGAACCACGGCCACGGCCTCGACCTCGTCCTCCCCGCATGGACATAACTCTATATGAAAGCAATATAACAGGATAAGGATCCATACAACAGGTTATTGCTAACGTAAAAGATAGATAAGCATGCTAACACATAGCCACGTAATATCATGTCATCACATCTCACATACTGAGGAGAACCAACAAGAAAGACTCGTCCATCTGGATAACTTACTCAGATTCCTTGCTAAAAATCACGTCCACGAAATGCGTCTCTAACATGGCTTCCAAGTATGTTAATCCAAATGCTCGAAGGCAAGACTAATGAATCACAAGGTTCAACCTCAATACCCACGTATACACCACAAGCTATCATGCTATGTTAGGAAAACGCTGTAACACATGCAAGTCAAGCACACATACATCCTCACAAAGTGATGTACCCTCTTTCCCATAGCTCATAGGTATTCGAACCCAGAGCTCTGATACCAAGTTGTCACGCTCCAAACATTCGGATCACGTGAAAGCCTACCTAAACACCCATTTTAGAAAATAGGTTTCACAGTTGATAATAAAAATGTACAATATTTGGATAAAAGTCCCCACAGTTTAACTCTCATAAACTGAAAACATGCATCTCATACATGAATAAACATATCGCCTAAAGGCGTATAAAACCAGCCTCCACAGGCGTCACATGTGCAAGTACATGTCTCAAAAAGAAAAAACTATAGCAAGTCTTCCATCACCTCTGCAACTAGGTCAACTCCTCATGCTCACCTGAACAGATTTTACAGCAAAATTCCACACCATGAGCCAAAGCACAATAGAACATAGATAATAAAACTGTAAAGCCGTCTATGCAATTATACACACACGGGCTCAACCACAGAAGCCAAAAATGTTTTCCGAGTTTCAAAAAGGTTTTATCTCATAAAACCCTACATTTTTCATCCTTCAAACTATGCATATCATCCTAACAGATATCATGCCACAGTTAAGGAAAAGCTATAAATAAAATAGTAAGCTCCACTCAGGCCACTCTGTCGAGGAGAAAGATGTAAATGTAGTCCTATGTACCGACTCTGCAACATCAACAAAGGTAACAACTATAGACTCTCGTCCATTACCCTCGACCCATAGGTTTAGTAATGGCAAGTTCTATACGGAGTTGCAACAATAACGCCATTAACGGAGGCAACCGACTTAGTTTACGGGGTCACACTCGAGGGCACTAAGCACCCACACAACCACTTAGTTTACGGGACCACAACCCGAGGGCATTAAGCACCCACCAACCTCGTTTGTGGGGATTAACCCGAAGGCACGTAGGGACCTACTCTGCTCACATTTCTAGACTTACACCAAGGAGCAATGGAAGCCCAACTCAACACACACAGTGTCACGGTACATCTATGGAGAACATTTTAAAAACCTACCGTAGCTCAACTATGAAAACTCGCAAAATAATTTATACCACACATGTATAAATAGAGATCCAATCCATCAAAATGGAGATCTAAAACCATTTTCAACAAAATGTTTAAAAGTTGAGACTCAATCCCGCGAGTTAACTCTAAACCTCTAAAAGCACGTTTTTCACCATTTTCACAAAATACCTCGTTTTTAAACCTCTTTTGAAAACTATGGATACCACGTACCCAAAACATATATATAACCAAGAAAAGGCGGAAAAACCCCACTTTTACCCAAAAACAACGGTTACACATGAAAATAGCATTTGATGCAATTTTTACCCGGTGAAAGAACGTATAATTACACAAAACACCCTAATATAGTAGTAGGGTCTAGAATCCTACCCCGAAGAGTCAAGAACTCGACGTCTCAAAACTGAATAGTGTTAGAACGAGAATCCGACCGGTTTGGTGCGAAGCCCTCGACCCCGATAGCAAGGATCCACAAAGGAATCAACAGCAAACTAAGCCTCGGGCCCTCAAAGCTAGAGAGAAGGCAGAGAGAAAGGAAAGAAAAGGCCTTTCCAAACATTCTAGCCCCTTGAACTACTTATAAACACGCCCAAAAGGAAGTTCAGTCGACTGAAGAGGCCACTTGACTGAAGAGGCCACTTCGGTCGACTGAAGCTCCTTGAAAAATGTGAACCGCCACCGTTCAGTCGACCGAACCTCTTGGTTCAGTCGACCGAACCCAAGAAAAACACTTCAGTCAACCGAACTCAACACCCCAGTCGATCGAACTCCCTTACTATTGTTGGTCCCAGGTTTGTGAAGCAAAACATGGTTTTTGGTCTAAACATAAGCCAAACGAGCCTTTACCAAACCCCGAGAAGTGTATAACACATTTATACATGCTGTTCTACAACTTTAAAGCATAAATCATGCATCGATGCTATTCATTAACTGAAACGAACAAGTCATATAAATAAAGAACCTAAAAGATAAGGTTCAGGGTCTCACAAAAGGTATTTTTCTAAATTAACTTTGGTTGCATGAGTTTTATTTTGATCATTCGATGTCAAAAGTTTTATCTGGAGTCCGTTTCGGTGTTTGCCCGTCTATTTATTTTTTTTACCGAAAATCGTTTACAAAAATATAATGATCTTGGAAATTTTGCTTCCAACACAAATAAGCAAGTCAAAGATCAAGTTAAGATCTAAGAATTTGGTTGGGGATGAGATAATCAAAAGGATCGAGTCAACATTCTAAAAATTACCTTAACTGGGAAGGAAACAACGAATTGATCGGTTGAGTCAACACCTAACATCCCGGAACTATAACTAGATAAGGATAACTAAAAAGTCGAGTCAAGACATAAAAATTATCCTCATCGGAGAGAACCACGGATTAATAGGTCAAGTCAAAACCTAAAAATTCGGGACGAAGCACGAGATAAAAATAATTAAAAGCTAAGTCACGGCTTAAAATTAAATTTACTGGGAGAAAACCATGAATTAGTAGGTCGAGTCAACACTTAAAAACTCGGGATGATACGTGATAAGAAAATATTTAAAAGCCAAGTCATAACTTAAAATTAAATTTATCCAAAGAGAAAACCTCAAAAGGATAAGGATTAAGGCAAAAATGCACAAATTAGTTGTGCAAAACAAACAAAATTATTTTTGAAGAAAAATACGCAAATTTAAAGTTATTTCTAAACACACAAGATTTTCTTAAAATATTTTTGAAAAACACTTAAGATTTAAAAAAAATTTATTTGAAAAGCCCTCGAGATTAGTTTTAGGAAAAACATACACACAAGATAAGGAAAAGGGTTTAAAAATTATTTTTAAGAAAAATTAATTTTTTTTTTTTGAAAATCATTTTTGCTAACAAAATATATTTTTTTGAATATAACATGCATGAAATCAATACGGACAAAAGAAAAATAATCACACAAAAATAAAATAAACACACTAAAATAAACACACACACAATAACATTAAAAACCCTCAAAGCATACCCCTCAAAACCTCAAAGCCCTATAATGACAAACATACCTAGGTGCACAGCTCGAGAACATGACGTGACTGTTGACAACCTGACAGTTGCCAAGCCTAAACCCTTCTAACACGGCGGTCACCATATCAAAATCCTTCCAACATGGTAGTTGCCATGTGTCTCTTCATCATCTGGCGGTCCCTATGAACAAAGTTGGCGACCACCATATCTGAACACGTATACAGTCCTTTAAGGCTCGTGGGGAGTTTCATTCTTCACACTCTTACTCTCTCTCTAGCCCCTTCGCACTCTCAAACTTCTCTCAACTCCCTCTTGCTTCCTAGCGTTCATACCCTTTATCTTTCTTTTTTCTCGACTGTGGCGGGACACGGTCATCTTGAGGACATCGCAGGAGCTATCCGCGGCTCCTCTACTAGCGAGAGCTCCATCATGGGGACTCTTGGGGGCACGACTTCCAGCCTTCCCACCGGCGGGGTTACCACCACGCAGCGTTCTGCTGCGATGGATGCCCATGTGGTCGAGGAAGAGCGTGCTTCCCGCCATGTTGCTGAGGAGGAGGCACGGGTGGCTGCCAAGGCACAGGTAGCTTCAGACACTGTTGCTGAGGCTGAGATGGTCGACTTTCTAGATCCTGATGCTGGGGAGAGCCATCCAGTACCCTTCGACCCACACACCTACGCTCCAATCCCCCACATCTTACTTTCGGGTGGGATGCGGCGTTACAAGCTTCCTACTGACTCTATTGCTGCTGATGTTCTTCTCTAGGAGCCTGATCAACACATGTCTCGCCAACGCCTAGCGGTATGTTTCCCATCCTTACTCGTTCAATATCAGAGCATGCTTTTTATGATATATCAAATATAGATGCATGCCTAGAGTCCCCCATATGTTATGATGTAATGATGATATTGATGATGATTGCTGTGTAAATGATTGAGATTTGTACTGAAAATCTTAGCTTAGGTACCCGTACAAATGAGTTTTAAAACAGTAGGGACACTAGAATTTGAACAATAAAAGAAGCGATTATTTTAGCCACAAAAATAAAGGGCTTGATTTTTTTTTATTTTTAGGAAAAACACGAAAAACTAAGGGATTGGTTGCTCAATCAATTTTTTTGGGCTAAACTAAGGGGAAAATTTAGAAAATCTTTTGTTGAAAATCCTAAAATCTACGGCAACATTTCAAAATCACAAACCTAGAACATTAAGCGGCATTTTAAGGAAATTTTTTTAAAAATCCTAGAAAATTTTGAAAAAATATTAGAAAATTAAGGGAAGTTTTGGAAAAACCCTATAAAATTAGTAAAATTTTTAAAAAATCTTAGAAAATTAAGGAAAAAAAATGCTAAAAATTTAGGGTAAATTTTTAGAAAATCTTCAAAAATTAGGGGGAATTTTTTAAAAATTAAGGAAATTTCTTCAATAATCTAAGGAAAACTTTTCAAAAATCTTCCCAAATTTTTAAAAAATTCTAGAAAATTAAGAAAAATTTTAGAAAATCGGGACAAATTTTCAAAAATCCTAGCAAATTACAGTAGCATTTTCAAAATTGTAGAAAATTTGGGTAAAACTTTAAAAATTCTAGAAAATTAGAAAAAATCTTAGAAAGTCAAGGAAAATTTGGTTAAAAAGGGCAAAACACAGATTTGTTTTTGATTTTTGGGTAGAATATTTACACAAAATGATAGAGGTTTACCTGGCGCACCAGGGCTTTGAGTTTTTAGTCTTCTACTAGGACGTACAAGGTTTGTCTGGCGCACCAGGGCTTAGGGTTCCAAGTCTTCTACTAGGACGTGCAAGGTTTGCCTAGCGCACCAAGGCTTAGGGTTCCTAGTCTTCTACTAGGACGTGCAAAAACGAAAGGATCGTCACTCACACATGAACCTAGGGTTAGAGAGATTTACCTGGCGCACCAGGGTTTAGGGTTCCTAGTCTTCTACTAGGACGTGCAAGATTTACCTGGTGCAACAGGGCTTAGGATGCCTAATCTTTAGGGCTTGAGAGATTTTCCTGGCTCATCAGGGCTTATGGTGCCTAGTCTTATAGGGCTTGGGAGATTTGACTGACTCACCAGGGCTTGGGGTGCCTAGTCTTCTAGGGCTTGAGAGATTTGCCTAGCGCACCAGGGCTTAGGGTGCCTAATCTTCTAGGGCTTGGAAAAATGGGAGGTTCGTCACACACACACGATCCTAGGGTTTTTATTGCTTTCAGCATAGCTTTACACACCACTTTCTTGGTCTGTTCTTATATATTCTGCTTATATTCTTCTTTTCAGGCTAGCCATTATATTAGAGGCTTCAGAGGTTCTGCCTCTGGGGAGGTATTGGAGTGGTATGATGCCCTCGTTGCTCCCAGTTGAGCTATCATCAATGCCTCCAGTTTTGCTCGATTCATTCCCTTATTAGGTAGGATGAGCAATGACTAGGTCTGGATGACAGCCCTGGTCGAGCGGTGGTGGGATACCACTAACGCCTTCCACTTCACCACGTTTGAGGTTACTCTGGCGCCTCGGGATTTCATGTTGATCACAGGCATTTGAGTGGGAGGAGCCCCCATTCCATTCAACTAGTCTGTCGCCCGCTCCGCTGACACGCTGATGCACTTTCTTAGAGCTATTCCTGCACAAATGGATAGAGACCGGGTCCAATACACCTATTTTTCGAGTGTTTTTGCCATTTCCACTACACTGAGTCCTGCCACTTCGAGTGGGTCGCCTGGGGATTTTTGATGTATATGCTCGGTACCTCCTTATTTTTGAACAAGGAGAACATTGTTCATTTATATTACCTCGGCACCCTCGCTCGTCTTGATTGGGTCGCTTCATTCGACGGAGGAGCTGCTCTTGCCACCCTCTACGGCTTGATGCGGACCTTGACCCGGTTCCCCCAGGAGCTCAGCATAGGGGATACTAGAGGGTTTGAGAGGTATGATTTAGTTTCTGCGCATTTTCGTTCCTTTTTTTTATCCATTAACCATTATCTATTGACTGACATCTTTTTCCTTGCAATTATGGACCTATGAGTTCCTTGGACTTCATATCCCGGCAAACTCCTCGGCAGACCCTCTAGTCATTCCCCGAGCAGCCCGGTGGTCCCGAGGGCTTAAGGGAAAGAAAGCTAGGGGAAGGACATCGACCTGTTCTGGGTGTCATTGGACCGGTTAACCCCTGACCAGGTATTTTTATTTTCTGTTTACTGTACTGCATTCTGTTCGCTGCTGTTCACTACTATGTTTATTGCACTACACTATACTGTATTGTTCTTTGTTCTACACGGATCATTGCACACTGATTATTATAGTATACTGCATTCACTTCTTACTATTTATTAAATTGAGCTATACTTTGAACTGCTGCAGGTCTACTAGGATGTTTAACGGGGAGTGAAAGATTGGGCCAGTGCAGATATGATGAACGGTCGGGACCTCACCTCGGGGCGGATCCTACTGGAGGGTCTATTTGGTAGGGAGTACTATCTAGTAGAGCGAGTGGATATCGGCCTTAATCACTTTTGGATACCGGTGGTTTCTCAAGTATGCATGCCCCAGATCGATCTTCTAGGCTACGTTGTCCTCCTCTTAGAGATGGTGGGGATGCATGCCTCAAAGTTGCTGGTGCCGGAGGGGGACTACATAGCCTGGTCCTAGGCACACCTGTTGGGACCCTTAGGACCTGGCCCGGCTGCCTCTGATGGCAGGAGGAGGGGATGGGCACCGAAGGCTACTGATGCCGGTGCTACTGGAGCTTCTGCTGCTGGTGATGCTGCTGGCGGGATGAGGGGCCTAGAGATTACATGGTATGTCTAGACCGTAGCGTATGGCTTCCCTTTTCCTCTGTCGGTTCCTATTCCACCAGCACCGGAGTTCAGGGCTTACATCTGCCAGGTTTGTCTTTCATCTTTCCTTCAGTTACTTACTCTTTTAACTTGTCTAGTTTTCTTGAACGGCTCTCTTTTATTCTTTGCAAATCGACCAGGCTTGGCTAGACCGTACGATGCTAATGGTCACCGGCCTGAGGGCACTGGTCCGTCATATGGATTCCACAATGCGAACAGCCAGCATTGCTTTCACACCAATGGCCATACTGAGTGTACCTACAACCTCTTTTATCCTCTCTGCACTTTTTTTGTACTCTGTTCTGATCCTTGTTTTCTTTTAACAGCCTCCAATACCAGCTGTCAGCATAGTACTGTCATAGGCTCTAGTTAGGCCTTCTGCTCCAGCCCAGGCTCCAGTTCATGGTTATGGTTCTCAAGCATCTTCTCGGGCTCACTCTAGAGGATCCATCTCTTCTACTAGGAGTCGCTCTAAAGTTGTATCTTCTTCCTTTGGCAGTGATGGTGATGGTAGCGACGACATCGAGAGGCTCTTCGAGGATGTCAGCTCGGATGAGGTTGGTCATTCATCCCATTGGGCCCGCTCGAGGCTTTAGTGAGAGAGGGAGAGCTTCCCCCTAGTTTCATTTATTTATGATACATTCTAATACATTTATTTTGATGGCCTACGTGCCCCTATTATTGGTTATAGGGCCTAAGTGTCCCAATTTACATTATATTACATTCTATAGTTTCTAATGCATTTTGGGCCTTCGTGCCATTCATTACTTGATATTCATCTGTTGTATGATTCTCCTTTATTTGCTACTCAAACTGTCTTGGATGTATGATACAAATGTCAAAACTTACACAGAATACAGAATCCACAAACTGATACATGCCCCCCACCTTTTAACATGGCGGTCGCCACATCCAACCTGGCGGTCTCCTGGTCAAAAGGATGATGTCACTGTATGGTGCCCTTCTAAGTTGGCGGTTGCCCACTCCAACGTGGCGATCACCACATTGATTGTACTTTTTACTACTTTTTTGATCTCCAGCCTTTTCATGCTTTATAAATACAGCTACGGAGGCCCCATTTTCTATTATTCTCACTCAAATGGCTAGTCCTCTTTCTTCATGGATTGAAGCATTCTCCCATATTGAGCATTTAAACATTGCCCCTTTCGGTATCAACTCCTTATTTTCTCTAATGGCGATAAAGATTGACGGACCACTGTTGAAAGCAGCTGCTCAGCTATGGAATCTGTAGTCCCACGTATTCTGGTTCGACCTCGAAGAGCTATGCCCTACTGTAGATGACTTTACTGCTATCCTGAACCTAACTTCATGGAGTTCTATTGTTGTTCCCACTTTCTTCCTTTCGGCTCGGCACAGGCGATGCAACTCTGTGGTCTGTCTAAGTTGAAAGCTTCTCTTCTAACATCGGGTGACTGCCTTGACATTCTATTAATTATTGAGAGGTTTCGTCTTACTGGCGACCTCATAGACCTCAAATTTTAGCTGCGTCATCGTTATGCCTTTTGTTTCTGTCTTCTTGCCCAGTATCTCCTCATTCCTTCTGATGGGCGAGTTAGCTGTGCACTGGTTGACATCGCGAGTCAGATGTGGATGGGGAAGGACTTTGTACCACTTGTCTTAGCTGAGACGCTGCTGGGTCTAGATGCTGTTCATCATGGTGAGATCACTACTTTTGCTGGCAGTCCCTTGCTTTTTTAGGTAAGCTTAAACCTTTCTTCTAGTATGATTTTTGCCATACCGCAAGGCTTTTCTCTTACTGATCTAACTTTTGCTATAGATCTAGCTGATGGAGAAAGTGAATCTTGTTCAAAAATCACCTACTAATAGACACAGTGCTGCAACTTTCCTTTACTGCCCCTACTATCAAATATGCAACATCAAGGCAGCCTGGCGACAATACCTATCTTCTCTGACTGGCCTAGATATCACTTGGCAGTGCCCCTGGTGGCGGATCCCTGCCATGACTCTGACTACCATGGATCATCCTGATGTTTTGTTGATTGGTCTGCATCAAACTACATTCTATTATCCCTGCCGAATTATGTGGCAGCTCGGTCATAGGCAGGTCATCCCTCCCAATATATGAGGCTGTTTATTTTCATATGCACTGTGGGCCCCATTTTTAGCGTTGTATCAGGATACCTGGCCATCTCGTTCACGTATGGAGATGTAGGAGTTATAGAGTCTCGATCTTTCTGCCAAGTACAATACGTGGCTGATGCAGGATACGGAGAAGATAGATAAAGAAGAAGGAAAATAAGCAGCAAAAAGGAGATGGATTTGAGGCCTCCCGCTTTGTTTCAAAGATTTCATAGCTTTCCTTTTTGTTTGTAGTCCCTTTTGTTTTCAAAACTTTGTAATCCAAAACTGAAGTAATGAAAAGAAGGTTCAAAATTATCCAAATTCTTTCAATTTTTGTAATTAAATGACTTTATTATCAAAATTCAAAAATAAATTTGCATTGGTCTTACTCAGATTCAAAATGGTTAAAAATAAAGAATGTGCCCGGACTTCTTAAAAGAAGCTGCCTATGTATCCTAAAAATGGAATCAGGCCATAACGTAGTTCAGGCTCGATTTACTCTTGGGTGTTAATGCTATTCTTTTGTGATGCCCTAACTTTTTCCAAGGTCGCCCTTTCGGGTTTTTGGACTTACGGGCTGCTCTAACTTTTTCCTGAGTTGCCTTTTCAATTTTTAACTCAGCGAGCTTCATATTTTCTTTATTTTTACCTCAAGGATAGTACTTTTTGAGCTAATCGAGATTTACTGGAGTAGAGAACACATTGCTATCCAAATTCATAATAATGACTGCACCATCGGTCATGATAGTTTTGATTAGAAATGACCCGGACCAATTTAGCTTGAACTTGCCTCTCAGGTCAAAGACAGGAGTTTTGATTTCCTTAAGAACCAGATCCCCTTCTATGAGATCATGGGTTTTGACCGTCTTATTGAATGCTCGAGCTATTCTCCTTTGGTATCCTTGTACATGAAACAAAGTCTGCAGCCTTCTTTCGTCAAACAAGAGCAACTCTTCCATTAGGTTCTTCTGCCATTCTACTTCTGGAATACTGGCCTCAGCCATCACTCTTAGCGAAGGAATTTCCACCTCAATGAGAAGTATGGCTTCCATCCAGTATACTAAGTCGTATGGTGTAGTTCTTGTTGAAGTTCTGGTCGACGTTCTGTATCCCCAGAGTGCAAATGGTAGATGTTTTGGCCAATCCTTATGTGAGTTGATTATCTTTTGTAGGATTTTTTTGATGTTCTTGTTTGCTGCCTCGACTGTCCTGTTGTTTTGCGATCGATATGGTGAGGACTTATGGGCCACTACCCGGTATTCCTCGAAAAGATCCAAGACTTCTCCTTGAAAATGTGAGCCATTATCTGAGATAACCTCATGGGGGACCCCGTATCGGCAAATGATGTTTTACTTGATGAACTTAACAACATGAGAGGCTTTCAATACTAAGTAGGAGGCTACTTTCACCCACTTGGTAAAATAGTCAATGGCCACTAAATGAACTCGTGCCCATTTAACACCTTTGGTGTTACCCTGCCGATCACATCAATGCCCCATACTTAGAATTGCCATGGCAACGTCAGGTCATACAGCTGAGATGGGAGAACAAGCATAAGGTTTGCGTGAATCTGACATTTATGACACCTCCGCACGAACAGTATACAGTTTGTCTCTGTTGTCATTCATAAAAATCCTTATTGTAGGATCTTCTTGGCTAACATGTTCCCACTCATGTGTGACCCACAGACTCTTGTGTGTATCCCTTTCATCAGTTCTTAGCCTTTTCTAGTGCTAACACATAGCTTATTGACCCCAGAATGCCCTCGTTTGTATAGTCTTCCCCTGCAAATGACAAACTGTGCTGATAATCATTGTATTGCTCTCTTGTCCTTTTTGTTGGCAAACTTGGGATATTCTCCTTTCTCCACAAAGTTCTAGATATCAAAATACCATGGAAGGTCATCAGTGCTTTCCCCCATCACGGCCGTCATCTCATATGCTGGCATTCTTTTCTATTCGATTATCAAGGGCCTCATTCTGACCCCTAATGGTATATCAATCATGGATGCTCAGGTGACCAGTGCGTCGGCAAATTTGTTCTGTAGTCTTGGCACATGAGTGACGACCACTAATTCAAAACATGGTATCAGCTTCTCTAGCTCTTGATGGTAGAGAATCAAGGTTAAATCCCTGACCTTCCTTTCTCCTCTTACTTGTGAAACCACCAGTGCCAAGTCTCCGATGACTTCCAACTTACTTGCCCCTAATTCTAAGGCTACCTCCAATCTAGCTAAACATGTTTTATACTCAGCCTGATTGTTGGTAACTTGAAAATTGAGCTTCAAAGATAAAGGGACGTGTGATTCGTCAGGAGTGACAGGAAGGACTCTTATTCACTAGCCATATTGATTGGATGTGCCATCAAAATATAGAGTCCACTTGTCATCCCTAACTTTCATCAGTTGCTCGTTAGGAAATTGGAACTCTGTGTTCTCACCCCCCTCAACTGGTTGGTCGGCCAGGAATTCTGCTATTGTTCTACCTTTGACTGACTTTCAGGTGACATATCTGAGATCAAATTCTAATAACAACAGTAACCATCGATCCAACCTCCTTGTCAATGCCCGCTTTTCAAATAGGTACTTTAACAGGTCCATCCGGGAGATGATATTCACTGTGAAAGACAGCATCTAATGCCTTAGTTTTTGGGAAGCCCAAACCAAGGCCCAACATATCTTTTCTAGTGGCGTGTATTGTATTTCTGACCTCGTCCTCTTCTTACTTAAGTAATAGACAGCTTTTTTTATTCCAGTTTCACCTTCTTGTGGTAACATACATCCCATAGTTGAATCAGTCACTAACAAATAGAGGATCAGTGGACTATCAGATCCGGGAGGAGCTAGAATAGGTGGATTTTATAGGTACTATCGTATGGCATCAAAGGCATCTTGCATTTCTTATCGAACTCAACTCCTTTCTTCAGTAGACGGAAGAGCAGTTCGCAGGTAGTTGTCAGTTTTACGATGAATCGACTAATGAACTGTATCTTACCCAGAAGACCCCTAACTTCTCGCTCAGTTTTCGGAGGAGGCATTTCCAAATTACTTTGATCTTTGAAGGGTCCACTTCGATACCTCATTGAGTGATCATAAATTCGAGCATTTTTTCGGTAATAACTCCAAAGGCACACTTCTGTGGGTTAAGTCACATCTTGTATTTTCGAATCCTCTCAAAGAATTTTTACAACGCTACGATGTGGCCATCCCGATCCTTGGACTTGACTATCATATCATCCACTTACACTTTGACTTCCTTATGTATTATGTCATGTAGTAAAGTGGTGGCAGCCCTCTAATAGGTTGCCCTTGCATTCTTCAAACCAAATGGCATTACACGATAACAATAGGTGCCCCAAGGTGTGGTGAATGTCGTCTTTTCGCAGTCCTCGGGATCCATCAGAATTTGGTTATACCCAAAGAAGTCATCCATGAAGGATAACAAGGCACGCCCCATTGTACTTTCTACCAAAACGTCAATGTGCAGTAGCAAAAAATTGTCTTTCGAGCTAGCCTTGTTGAGATCCCAAAAATCCATGTAGACCCGGATACGTCCTTCTTTCTTCAGCACTAGGACAATATTAGCCACCCATTTTGAATACTCGGTTGCCACCAGGAATCTAGCATTTATTTTTTTGGAAACTTCATATTCGATCTTCAGAGCCCATTCTGGCCGAATTCGTGTTAATTTTTGTTTGACCAGTTTAGCATCAGGGTATAAGGGGGTATGGTGTTGAACAATGTCAGGATCAATTCTGGGTATATCCTCATAAGACCATGCAAATATATCTATGAATTCTTTTAATAAAGTTGTTAATTGTTTGCGTTCAACTAAGGATAAAGAAGAACCGATTTGCACATTTTATGGGTTAGTTTAATTATCCAGATTTATTAACAAAGTTTTTTTAATTATTAGTTGGGCGTGCATTTCTTCTTCTCTTTTTACTAAAAGTTTTATTTTTTCGAGGATATCCTTGTTGAATTTAAAATCATCAAAAAGCGTATGAAATAAATCAAACAAAGCATAGTAATTGAAAATCCTATTCATTTCATTGAAGGAAGACGAAATTAGAAACTCAAAAGCATAAATAAGGGGAGGTGCACAAACAGACGTGCCCTCAACCATAGACTCTGACTTCGACTCAAACTCAGGACAAACAAACTGCACATCACAGGACTCTAAGGTATAATTCTTCACTTCCTTTGCAGTCGCATCGACGATGAGCTTGGTGCAGTCGGTTGGTGCACTGAAGCCTATCATGAAATAGTCTAGGTCAGTTATGTGCAGTTATGCCATCTTTTTATTGAACAACACTCTTATATCGATTCCGTCAAGCTTGTCTGCCCAATATTCCTCTTGGATCTTCTTTCATTCCTCTTCCCCTTTCACTATTTCATCTTCTTTCGTGTCGAATAATTGATGGCCCAAGAAGATCTTTAGTCCTGGCAACTTCTGATTAGTTTCTTCGTCGATCCATGGCTCTAGGAACCCACGGTACATGAAGTCTTCTCCATCTTTAACAAAATACCTATTGAGTATTCCTCAATAGTTGGCCTTCCATTCCCTTTTAGGCCCTTCCAAATCTTCTCCCGTCAATTTGTATCCAAAACCAAAATAGAGAGAAGCTGACAATACTTGGACAAGCTCGGGAATTTCTTATTGCTTACGCCCTAGCCCCATGCCCGGGAAGTAGGACATTTGTCTCATCATTGTAATTGCTCTTGGGTTGATGTACATCTCTTCTTCATTCAATAGCATTTTCACAGCCTGCGCTTCATCAAATTGGAAGCCACTGAGCGACACGTCCCCTTCGCCATGCTGAACCTTCAAGAGAGTTGAGCCTCCTCCTCTTGGGGGTTGGATGCTGTCTTCTCCATGGATAATCAGAACTGCCCCATTCTTTATCAGATTCAGCTTTGGTGAAGAGTCGATGGCACTGCCTGGACATTCGGGTCATGCAACCACGGCTTACCTAGCAACAGGTTAAAAGAGGCTGGTACGTCTAGTACGACGAACTCGACCAATGTCTCAAGAGGCCCTACTGATAACGTGAATGATACCAAGCCCTGCACATCTCTCCTCGTGTTTTCATAGGCCCGGACTCCTTAATTACTAGGTGTGAAATGTTCCAGCTTTAGTCCCAAGCAAACTGCTGTTCTAAGCCGACAGACATTTAATGCAAACCCATTATCAATAAGAGCCACTAGGACCTACTTTTCTAGGCATTTAACGGTCATGTGCAGGGGTTTGTTATGGTTCTTTTCTTTCGCTAGCAGATCCTTATCAGAAAAGGAGATAACTTTTCGCTCTACAATTGGCAGAATGAGTCCAATAAGCTGCTATGGGGTCGCATATATCGAAACACTGGCTTTATTTAGAACCTTCAGCACAACTTGTCTATGTTTATGTGAGGCCATCAATAAGCTTCAAATGCTGACATTGGCCTGCGTCTTTTTAAGCTATTTTAGCACATAATCATTCTCTTCTTCTTGTTCTTTCTCTTTTTCTTTCCCGCTTGACTGCCCTTTTTTAACTGAGTCAGCTTGAAATGCCGTCCACTCCTGGTTAAATGTTCCACACCATCCTTAGAATCCCACAATCTCGGTATTATACTTTCGATCTGTCTTACTTTGTCATGCACAAAGGGATTTCAAATGCCCACAATAGCCCATATATTATCGACCTCTTCCTAGATGTCTTCCCCGATGTAATCCACGTGTTGTTCTCGAGCAGCCCAAAAGTCAGCCCACTCAGCCCCATCTGATTTCAGCACAACCCTCACTAACCAATAGGATTGCATCTCATCGACATATACCTCCTCCTCAAAAAGTCAGGGAAGAGTAATGCCATCAAGCACGTGGCCAAACCCATAAGATCGTGCTAGATAATCCCGCCAGTCATCTTCCTCATTACGTTCCTCTTCTTCCTATTGGTTAGATTAAATTACCGCCTGATACCCTTCCCAAGCATTATCATTCCACTCCTCCATCACATCCCAGCCATTTTCATTCATAATCAGTGAACAAACTGTCTGATCTTCAGTAGCTGAAACATGAGGGCGTGGCAGACACACTGAATAGATATACTGACTTGGATCTTCTAATCATTCCAGAGTTATGCAGTTTACTCCAGACTGCTTGGCATGATTTGGCAGGGGGTTAGTCTTTACATCCGGCTTTAGAGCGGCAGACGGCGGGGGGATCACTTTGTTATCAATGAAATCCTTGATCTCATGACTTAATCTCATACACTTATCAGTCAGATGTCTGTGGCCCTTGCGATAACTGCAGTATTGCGAAGCATTGTATCTCAGGGGGAGGGGATCAGGCATCGGTATGGGATCTAATAACATGATGAGCCCTTTCTCGACAAGTTGATTCAGGGCAGTGGTTCGTGAAATATTAAGGGGAGTGAAGAATCTCCTTGGTCGTTGTTGTGCTCGTTGGCTGTTGCTTGCCTATTGATTATGGCCTGGTTACTGGGTAAAGGAAGAAGGGTTCAGGAGATTTACCTTGTTTGAATGTGACCCGAGGTTGGTAATAGAAAATTGATTTTGATTATTTGCAAGGAAGGTCTTTCTCAGCTTCTGGCTGGATTATATTTTCTCAATATCTCTAGACTGAATGGCGTCTTCGATTTGCACCCCAGCGTCAAATAGTTACTCAAAGGTAGAGAGTAACTGTGTGATGTGGTAACGCTTTAGAGGGGATTATAGCTTTTTTACCACCATTCTCACTTGCTCTTTCTCAGTGGGCCGGTTTGTCATCTTGGCGGCTTTGCCCCTCCACCAGTTTAAGAAGTCAACAAATGATTCCTAATTCTCCTGGCAAGTTGTTTTTAGCTCTCGGGTGGTTATGTCTAGCTAGACATTATATCTATATTGACTGATGAAAGCCGTAGCTATATCTTCCCAAGTTCTAATTTTGGCCACCTCTAGAGAAAGAAACCATCTTTGTGCTGCCCCAAAAAGTGATCGGTGGAACAATTGGGCCTTGAGCTGATCGTCAATCCCCATGGGAGAGAGAGTTCTAACATATATCGTCAAATGAATCAGGGGTCTTTAGTGCCATCAAACTTCTCTATTTCTGGCATCTTGAATTTTTTGATAATTTAGCATCTGGGAAAAGACATAAACTGCCCACATCCAGCATGTACTCTTCCACACCTTTGGCCTTTCTCAACACCTTCTCCATTCGATCAATCTTCTTTGCCAGTGCGAATTCCCTAGACTGGGCTGTGATCTCTTCTTCCACCGGGATATGTCGGGGAACCTGGAGTGGTGCAATGACTTGTGGTGCCTCTTATCCTTGGTTATCATCCCAAAAGTCTTCACTGTTCTCGTTTGTATCTTCTTGCTATCCGTTGGCACCTCGCAGATGGGCCTAAATCACCCAAATTTGTGCCTGACATTGGTTTTGAGCTTAGGTCTGTTGCTCTACAGAGCTCTGCATCTTAGTAATAGCTCTCATTAGAGCTGTCAAGTTAACTTCATTCTCTGCCATTTTTGATGACTCAACAACTTCATTCTTTGCCATTTTTGATGACTCAACTTGCTGTTCAGATATTTTATAGAGTCTTCCTGACCCTGATCTTGCCCAGACGTATGTCGACTATAATCTTCTTGGCTCAATGATTTGGACCCAAAGAAAACCTAGATCCCAAAAGCAGAATAACCAGTATCAAACACTCCCCGAATAAGAATTCTGACGATAGATTGCAAACATCCTAGGTACCCAAAATAGCAAACCACAGGCAGATAATCACGAAAGTTGAAATAATGCCCCTACCGGGCTCATATTGGGCAGCACAATAGAAGGATGACCAGGAATGAAGACTAAGGAGAAGATCAAGCAAATTCTAGAGGAAAGGTTTATCTAAATGGAGAAACGGGTAGCACTCCAACAAGAAAATAGCTATAACCTTCCAAGGACCGGTTCGATCTAGAATTCTAGAGAAAACGGGTAGTATAACGGTAGGAAAATAAAACTAGCTCACATGGGCATAACGAAGGTTCGAAGGAAGCGAGCCTAACACAACAACAAGGGAGAAACAAATAACCCGGGAAGAACTCAGAAGAGAGAAGAACTATCCTAGAGGCTTCAAAACAAAACACGGACATAACCCTGAGAAGAAAACTACGGTGTGAAAACCAAACATAGTGAAAAACATAGCCCGGGTAAGAACCCAAAGGCGAAACTAACCTAAACTGCAAGGGATAACAGAAAATTCAAGTCGAACCTGGAGAAGGAACTAGCCTAAGCCAAACAAACAATCCTAACAAACGCAATCAAAACATACAATTAACAAAACACATAGTCCTACTAAGGTTAGTAGCACCTAATAGAGGGTTCTAAGCTATTATATGCAAAAGGCCGATTTTGGTCAATCGAACAGAGTACCTTCTGAATAGAGTTGGGTATATACCTTCTATGCCTGAAGTGGTGCAGGACATGGTCAAATGGTATGCCCAAACTCTTTTACTGCACCTATGAAAGCGTACAGTTAGTAAGGCTTGCCTGTCTTCCCAATAATCCCTGAAACGGATAAACGATCGGGGCATTGAGTCGACCAGGCAGGGAGGTGTGAAGAACAATGCACATGCATGTGAAAATGAAAATGAGAAATTCTTATCAAGAACCAATGATGTTTTCAAGTCTAACCCTCTTATTTGATTTTTATAAACCAGTCCGCAGCGGAGTCGCCAGAAAATACTGTGGCACCAAGATTTTGGGGCTTTGGAAATGGTTAAAAATAAGAGAATTCAAAGGATGTTTAGAAAATATTTTAACACCTTGAAAGCCAAATTTTGAAAATACCTTTTTGTTGAAAATAGAGTTGCCACTTAGTTTTTGAAAAAAACTAAGAAAAAAAATAGCTACTGATCTTTAAAACGTTTAACTAGAGAAAAAGAGTTCGAGGGCTAAGGTACGAATCAGGGAAGGTGTTGGTGTGACAACCCGGTACGTGTTTATTTTATTAATCTTCACTTTAATTAAATATTGTGGTATGACAAAAGTTAGATTATGAGTTTTAATTATATGGACGTTCATGAACGAATTGATGAATTGTGAAATAATTTTAAAAGATCTAAATTAACAATAAATTTTTATAATTTACTAATGGTATAAGTTGAAATGAGATAATTAGAGTGACGTTGGAGATTTGAGTTTGGTTTAAGAAATTTTCTAAGACTCAGATTCAGGAACCACCGCTCGAGCGGTGGAGGTCCGCTCGAGCGAGCTAGCAGGAATTAGTTAGAACGTTCGCGAGTCTTGAAGAAAATTTGAGAAAAATAAATAAACTATATATATATATATACATACATGTCTATCACGTGAGAATGACTAAAGGCTATTCTTCATCTTTTCTTTCTCTCTCTTCGTTTCCTCTCCTTGAGGGAGAATTTCCTCCACCTCAAGGAACCCTAATCTACCATTCCCAAATCTTGAAGATCAAGGCTTGATTAAGGGTGAGCAAGGAGAAGATCAAGCTTTGGAGCAAGGAGATTGATGATCAAGCTTTGGGAGAGCAAGGAAATCCAAAATCCTAACCCTAGGAGGGAGAGTTGAAGAAATCACAAGCTTTCGAGCAAATCCAAGGTAGGATTTAAATTATCTCACATGTCTTGCGTAGATTTGAGTTGATATTTTGTATATATGAGTAGAAATTGGGTCAATTGCATGTTAAATTAACATATTGGTGGGTTTGTGTGTAGGTTGAGTTGATTTGCATAAAATGGAGATTTTTGAGAGGTGATTACCCATGATTTTGATAATTTGAGATATCAAAAAGGAGTTTTGAGGCTTGAATCTAGTGTTTTTGGTTTAAACTTAAAGATTTGAGGCATTTTTTGTAAGGGTTATATGTTTAGAGGTTTGAAGCTCAAAATAGGGGCAAATCTAGGTTTCCCTCATGTGCCAGTGTGCTTGAGCGAAGCCCTGTCCACTCGAGCGCTCACATGGCAGAAGGTTGGGCGCTCGAGCGCCCGACGTCTGCTCGAGCGGATTGACTGCGCAAGGTCAACTTTGTTCGATCATATATCCCTCACCCGGACTCTAAATTGGGTCATTCTTGTACTCAAATCGAAGCCCCGGAAGTCCTCTTTCAAATAAGACTACTATCACAAAAACTTTCAATTGGTAGAAAAAGTTATGATCCAAATAGTTACGTTACGTCAAAATTTTAAAACTATTTTTCACCTGTTTTTAGCCAAATATTTTGGAAAAACATATTTTCAATCATATTGGCCCTTTTTACTAAATTCCTAGTCCCTTGAACTTGTGGCACATTTATAGATATATCTAAATTGAGTTGGGATGCATGCATTGGACCCGTTGATTGAGTCTTCTTTACACTAAACGTGAGTTTCAAATTGATTTATGTATATGTAAACTTGATGGGTGTAGTCCTTTTAAATTGAGGTGATCCTCTTGATATTAACTTTGTGTTATGGGCATGTCATAACATTGTGATCTATGAAAAATTGGTAACACTGTGATTTATGAGAAATTATGTACTGAAAGTCGTGATGGTAATTCGGGCATGGAATTATAATAATGTACCACGGTAATGAGTGGGAGAGGAACCATTTGTGGGTTGGACTCCCGGGTTGTGAAACTGAATCTAATTAACCTAAAATGAATTGTACAGATTTATGTGGAATAAGTTGAGCTAGGGGCTCTGTGGTGAAAGACCGAAAACTTTCGCAAGATGGGGACCACATACCCACAGGTTAGTCCCCGAAATGTGGTATTGTGTCATGGTGAGTTATAGAGCTATCTATTACCCAATGGCTTCGCGTAGCCTATTGGGATTAATAGGGAGGGATTTCTATAAGCTGCACCTGACATCGGTTCATTAGAGGTGACACGATTTTGTGAGAACTGGGAATGAAAATAAAGGATTGATAAACGGTACAGAAATGAACAAATGGAGACAAATCTAGGTTTGCGTGAGTATGTGTGTGTAAAAATAAATAATTTGGTGAAAATGTGCATTTTCATTTGGTTACACCCATCACATCTCACAAATCATGCATTAGATATGAGTTAATCTTTATCCTACGAGTTTCGGCTTATGTATATATGTCAAACACATTTCAAGTTCCGACGAGCGAGGTGATAGAAGAGCTATGGGTGCCTTGAGAAAGAGCAAAGAGTGGGAGCTGTGATTTCTTTTGTTGATTGTATGTGAAAATGGAAGTGAGGTTGTAAAAATGATGACTAATACTAGATGTATATTTCTCCAAACATTTGTGGTAAACTTGAGAATGTAATTTTGGAACTTTGATCTTTTGTTAAATCCTTTGAATGGTATATATAATATCTTCTTATGCCTTGGGGTCTCACTTGTGAATAGAGCTATATATGGTATGTTTTAGGTTTAGCTCACGGACTCGGGTTTTGGTCGTGACAGAAATGGTATTAGAGCTCTAGGTTCAGATACCTAGGAGCCGTGGGATGTGAGGAAAACTTAGTATGAGAATTGTTTAATGAGAATTAGGCACCACTACATGGCATGGTTTTTGTGCTTACATAGGATTGTGGTTGTATTGTCTTGTGCATGTTATGTGTTTATATGAGCATGGAGGTTGAGTCTTGGGGGTGATGTGGCTTGCCATTTGGCGTCCGATCAACTACTTTGGGGTTCAAAATAGAAAAGCATTTGGCCGATGTTCTTTCTATGACAAATCTGAATTAGTTGTTCAGATTATCGCATTACTCTGAGGCTTTCCCTCGGTATGTGTTTATGTGTTACCGTGATTAAGTTTGAGTAGAATAGCCTTATTTGTGCTTAAAATTGAATCTATTGGGGAGGGAATGTCGATTTATTTATGAATTATATATTGACGATCGTTTTCTTTCGTATAATGATGCCTCCTAGGCGAGAAAGGGGTCGCGGTCTCTAGTTCCGGAAGAAGAGGATGCTAATGCCCCGCAGGAACCAGTTGGGGGTACAAAAATGAATCAACAGATACTGAATGCATTGAGAAATTTAGTAGGGGCTGGGGCTAACCAAGGGGGAGCACGGGATATAGACGGAAAGGCTACAACGATGATGAGAGAGTTTCAATGCTTGAACCCTGCTACTTATGCTGGGGAACCGGAGCCTAGAATGGCGACTGAATGGTTAAAGGTAGTCACTCAGAGTTTAGATACTTTGTAAATAATGGAAGATGACCTTAGGGTTGGTTTCGCTACTTTTCAACTACGGGAAGAGGCAATTGACTGGTGGGAGTTTGTTAAGACGACAACAGACGGTACATGGGTAGCATTTACAGCGGTATTCGTAGAAAAATATTTCCCAGAGTCCATTCGAGATACATATAGAGAGGAATTTCTATCGTTGATACAAGGAAATAAGTCCGTTTTGCAATATGAATCAAAGTTCACAAGCTTGTCAAAGTTCGTGCCCAAAATGGTGTCAACAGAGGAATTGAAGGCCAAGAGATTTGAAAGGGGTTTACGACCCACCATTCGAGAGAAAGTGGTGGGGTTTCGATTGAGGATTTTCTCAAAAGTAGTTGAGACAGCCATGGTAATAGAAAGTGCTATGGCAGACAATCGCAGGAACATGAAAAAGAGGGAACTGTCAGTGGCTAGAACAACACAATCAGAGGGACGACCTTATAAGAAGCGAAGACTAAAACAGGGTAATACGAGTTCAGCGCCACAGAGATCTTATCAGACCCCACGCTCCGTACCCACCCCATCTGTAGCCTCCACGGCACGCCTGGAGCAAAGGGAAGTTACGTGTTTTGTTTGTGGGCAGCAAGGACACCGGGCTAGAGAATGTTCGCAAAGGAAGCAAGCACCAAGGCAACAACAGAGCGCGACACAAGGATAGTCTCAGGAAAGGGGACTTATTAAAAGTTTTCAGTGTAGGCAAGAGGGGCATGGTAGACGTGAATGTTCGTAAGGGAGAACTGGCCGAGAAACATCTGCTACATGACTTACTCAGCGGTAGACATACGACCATCCAACTCGACAGATTGGGACGTAGATAGTTTGGACTCCCAGGGAGGCTTCTTTAGTACATTATGTGCGTCAACCTATGGGTAGGGGACAGGGACATACATCTAGTGTCCAAGGAATGGTCTATAACATAGCAAAAGCTGGTACTTCCTCAAACCCGAAGATACGTGAGGCTACTACCAATACCCCAGTGATACGAGGTACTTTATTAGTTTTCAATTCTTGGGCTCATGTGTTATTTGATACTGGTGCTTAACGTTCATTTATCTTTTGTTCATTCGTATCTGCTTTGGGTTTACCTGTTGAGGTATTAGACATTATTATATGTGTTGAAACACCCATTGGTGATAGTGCAACGTTAAGGTGTGTATGTAGAGGGTGCGAAGTAGTAATAGCTGATCGTCATCTCGTGCTTGACTTTATTATGCTAAAGATGTCGGGGTTTGACATTATTCTTGGAATGGACTGGTTAACTGCATTTTGTGCATTTATCGACTGTGATCGATGAAAGATTTTTTTGTATACTCCAGAAGGAGATTCTTTCTTTTATGTGGGGGATAAGGATGATACGATGACACCTCGACCCTGTGACGTGAACCATATAACTAATGTGCATAGAATTCTTTCCACCCTTTTGACTAAGGACGATCCTTTCGTACGAGGAGAGCTTCCATTGGTGGTGAACGAGTTTAGTGATGTGTTTCCAGAAGAATTGTTCGAACTACCGCCACGTAGAGAAGTTGATTTTTCTATTGAGCTCATCCCAAGTACTGTTCCAATATCAGTGCCATCTTATCGTTTCGCTCCAGCGGAGTTGAGAGAACTGAAGATTCAGTTACAGGACTTGTTGGATAAGGGCTTTATCCGCCCTAGTGTCTCACTATGGGGAGCACCGGCATTGTCTGCTTAAGAAGAAAGACAGCTCATTGCGATTATGTATCGATTATCAAAAGTTGAATCAAGTTACAGTGAAGAATAAATATTCGATTCCCAGGATTGATGATCTATTTGACCAATTGAAGGGCTCTGCATGTTATTCAAATATCGATTTGAGATCAGGTTATTATCAATTAATAGTTCGAGAGGATGACATACCTAAGACTGCTTCTTGTACCCATTACGGACACTACAAATTTTTGGTGATACCCTTTAGTTTAACGAATGCCACCGTAACTTTCATGGATTTGATGAGTCGAATCTTCTGGCCTTACCTTGATCAATTTGTAGTGGTTTTTGTTGATGATATTTTGATTTATTCTCCAACGCGGGAAGTCCATGAGGAGCATTTACGTGTGGTGCTTCAACTTTTGAGAGAACACAAGCTTTATGCTAAGTATGAGAAATGTGAATTTTGGCTGCCCGAAGTAAAATTTTTGGGACATGTTGTGTCGAAAGACGGAGTAACTGCTGATCCATCTAAAGTAGAGACCGTGCTAGATTGAAAAAGACCACATAGTGTATTTGATATCCAAAGTTTCTTGGGCCTTGCAGGGTATTATCGCCGTTTTGTAAAGGATTTCTCTCGTTTAGCGTCACCACTGACACGACTCACTCGAAAAGGAGTTAAATTCACGTGGAGTGATGCTTGCGAAGATGCCTTTCGAGAATTAAAGAATCGATTGACCAGTGCACCGATACTGATCATACCTAAGAGGGGTCTTGGTTATGAAGTATATTGTGATGCGTCTCATGAAGGGTTAGGGTGTGTTCTGATGCAGCAGGACAAAGTTGTGGCATACGGATCGAGACAATTTAAGACGCATGAGAGGAATTACCCAACACATGATTTAGAATTAGCAGCAGTTGTTTTTGTGCTAAAGATGTGGAGGCATTAACTTTATGGAGAACGATTTGAAGTTTTCTCCGACTATAAGAGTCTCAAATACCTCTTCTCGCATAAGGATTTAAATTTGAGATAGAGAAGATGGATGGAATACCTAGACGACTATGATTTTAGTTTACATTATCACACGGGCAAGGCGAATGTTGTCGCAGATGTCCTCAGTCGAAAGTCCTTAAAGTCTTTAGCTCATATTGCAATACGAGAATGGAAAATGTTGGAAGAGGTTGGAGAGTTTACCTTTAACCTTGGTGGGGCCGAGGATGGTGTTACCTTGTCCGCTATAGTCTCTCAACCTATGTTGGTACACTGTGTCATAGAGGCCCAGCAATTTGATAAAGAAGCACAAATATATAGGGAATGCGTCACCAACAAGGAAAACGCCGAAGGATGGACCAATCTACCGAATCAAGGCTTGAGATTTATGGGAAGACTATTTATACCTGAGGTTTGTTGTGAAGAAGTGCTACGAGAATTTCACCACTCTCAACTCGTAGTGCATCCGGTAACTACAAAGATGTATCGTGATCTCCGACAGCAATTTTGGTGGAAAGGTATGAAAAAGGATGTGGCTTTATTTCTTGCTAAGTGTCTTACATGTCAACAAGTAAAACCCGAACATCAGTAACCGGCGGGCATGCTTCAAACATTAACAATTTTAGAGTGGAAGTGGGAACACGTGACGATGGATTTTGTTTCTGGCCTTCCTAGGTTACCGAAAGGACGCAATGCGATATGGGTAATTGTAGATCAATTGACGAAGTCTGCGCATTTCCTCCCGATACATACAACTAACTCGGTGGACAAGCTAGGAAGATTATATGTTCAAGAGATTGTGCGATTACATGGTGTACCAATATCGATTGTATCGGATAGAGACCCCCGATTTACCTCGCAATTTTGGCAGAGCTTGCAAGCAGCTTTAGGGACCAGTTTACTCTTCAGTACGGCATTTCATCCTCAAACTGATGGCCAGTCCGAACGTACGATTCAAATTTTGGAAGATATGTTGCGAACTTGTGTGTTGAACGTTGGTAGTTTGTGGGAAGATCACCTACCGCTAGTTGAGTTCGCATACAATAACAGTTACCAGGCAAGTATCGAGATGGCCCCGTACAAAGCCTTATATGGAAGACCATGTAGATCCCCATTGTGTTGGATCGAAGTTGGAGAAGCCTCATTGCTAAGCCCTAAATTGGTGAGGGAAACAACCGAGAAAATTACCACAAGTCGAAAGCATTTGATCACAGCTCAAAGTTGCCAGAAAAGTTATGCTAATTGACGGAGACGATCATTGTCATTTGAAGTAGAGGATTTTATATTTCTAAAAGTGTCACCGAAGAAAGGCTTGGTAAGGTTTAGCAAAAGTGGAAAGTTATCACTACGGTCCGTAGGACCTTTTGAAATCCTTGAACGAATTGGGGAAGTAGCATATCGACTAGCTTTGCTACCACGGCTATCTATGTACACGACGTCTTTCATGTGTCGATGTTGCAAAAATATGAGTCCGACCCCTCACACGTGATAGATTGGTCTGAGTTGAGCCTACGAGATGATATGTCATATGAAGAACTACCGGTGAAGATTCTGGATATCCGTCAACAAGTTTTGTGAGGCAAGACTTTATCCTATGTCAAAGTGTTATGGCGACATCATGGTGTGGAGGAAGCAACTTGGGAGAGAGAGTCAGATATCTGGTCTAAATATCCCGAGCTTTTTGAGTCTCAAGGAGAACCGAATTTCGGGGACAAAATTCCTAAGGGAGGAAGGTTGTGACAACCCGGTACATGTTTATTTTATTAATATTCACTTTAATTAAATATTGTGTTATGACAAAAGTTAGATTATGAGTTTTAATTGTATGGACGTACGTGAACGAATTGATGAGTTGTGGGATAATTTTAAAAGATCTAAATTAACAATAAATTTTGATAATTTACTACAGGGATAAGTTGAAATGAGATAATAAGAGTGAGGTTGGAGATTTGAGTTTGGTTTAAGAAAATTGCTAAGACTCAGGTTTAGGAACCACCGCTTCAGCAGTCAAGGTCCGCGCGAGCGGCCTAGCGGGAATCAGTTAGAACGTTCGCAAGTCTTGGAGAATATTTGAGAAAAATAAATAAACAATATATAAATATATATACATGTGTGTCACGTGAGAAAGACCAAAGGCCGTTCTTCATCTTTTCTCTCTCTCTTCATTTCTTCTCCTTGAGGGAGAATTTCCTGCACCTCAAGAAACCCTAACCTTCCATTCCCAAATCTTAAAGATTAAGGCTTGATCAAGGGTGAGCAAAGAGAAGATCAAGTTTTGGAGCAAGGGGATTGAAGATAAAGCTTTGAGAGAGCAAGGAAATCCAAAATTCTAACCCTAGGAGGGAGATTTGAAGAAATCACAAGCTTTCGAGCAAATCCGTGGAAGGATTTAGATTATCTCACATGTCTTGCGTAGATTTGAGTTGATATTTTGTGTATATGAGTAGAAATTGGGTCAATTGCATGTTAAATTAACATATTGGTGGGTTTATGTGTGGGTTGAGATGATTTTCATAAAATGGAGATTTTTGAGAGGTGATTACCCATGATTTTGATGATTCGAGATATCAAACAGGAGTTTTGACGCTTCAATCTAGTGTTTTTGGTTTAAAATTAAAGATTTGAGGCATTTTTTATAAGGGTTATGTGTTTGGAGGTTTGAAGCTCAAAACAAGAGCAAATTTGGGTTTCCATAGGGTGCTAGGGCGCTCGAGCAGAGCCCTGTCTGCTCGAGCGCTCACATGGCAGAAGGTTGGGCGCTCGAGCACCCGACGTCCGCTCGAACGGACTAACTACGCCGGGCCAACTTTATTCGATCATATCTCCATCATCCGGACTCCAAATTGGGTCATTCTTGTACTCAAATCGAAGCCCCGGAAGTCCTCTTTCAAACAAGACTACTCTCACAAAAAATTTAATTTTGTAGAAAAAGTTTTGTAGAAAAAGTTATGATCAAAATAGTAAGGGTGTGTCAAAATTTCAAAACTATTTTTCACCCGTTGGGATGCATGCATTGGACCCGTTGATTGAGTCCTCTTTACACTAAACGTGAGTTTCAAATTGATTTATGTATATGTATACTTTATTGGTGTATTCCTTTTAAATTGAGGTGATTCTCATGATATTAACTTCGTGTTATGGGCATGTGATAACATTGTGATCTATGAAAAATTGGCAACACTGTGATTTATGAGAAACTATGTAACAAAAGTGGCGAAATGGGACATTACATCATGAATGTTGGGAAATGAGGAATTATGTACTAAAAGTCGTGATGTTAATTCGGGCGTAGAATTATAATAATGTACTATGGTAATGAGTGGGAGAGGAACCATTTGTGGGTTGGACTCTCGGGTTGTGAAATTGAATCTAATTAACCTAAAATGAACCGTACAGATTTATATGGAATAAGTTGGGCTAGCGGCTCCGCAGTGAAAGACCAAAAACTTGTGCAAGATGGAGACCCCATTCCCACGGGTTAGTCTCCAAAATGTGGTATTGTGTCATGGTGAGTTATAAAGCTATGTATTACCCAATGGTTTCACGTGGCTTGTTGGGATTAATAAGGAGAGATTTCTATAAGCTGCACCCGACATCGGTTCATTAGAGGTGACACAATTTTGTGAGAACTGGGAATGAAAATAAAGGATTGATAAACGGTACAGAATTGAACAAATGGAGACAAATCTTGGTGTGCGTGGGTATGTGTGTGTAAAAAGAAATAATTTGGTGAAAATGTGCATTTTCATTTGGTTACACCCATCACACCTCACAAATCATCCATTAGATATGAGTTAATCTTTATCCTACAAGCTTCGGCTCATGAATATATGTCAAACACATTTTAGGTTCTGACGAGCGAGGTGATAGAAGAGCTATGGATGCCTCGAGAAAGAGCAAAGAGTGGGAGCTGTGATTTCTTTTGTTGATTGTATGTAAAAATGGAAGTGAGGTTGTAAAAATGATGACTAATACTGGATGTATATTTCTCCAAACCTTTGTGGTAAACTTGGGAATGTAATTTTGGAACTCAAATCTTTTGTTAAATCCTTTGAATAGTATATATAATATCTTCTTATGCCATGGGGTCTCGCCTGTGAATAGAACTATATATGGTATGTTTTGGGTTTATCTCACGGACCTAGGTTTGGGTCGTGACAGAAATGGTATTAGAGCTCTAGGTTCGGATACCTAGGAGCCGTGGGATGTGATGACAACTTTCTTTGAGAATTGTTTAATGAGAATTAGGCACCACTACAAGGCATGGTTTGTGTTCTTGCATAGGATTATGGTTGTATTGTCTTGCGCATGTTATGTGTTTATATGAGCATGGAGGTTGAGTTTTGGGGGTGATGTGGCTTGCCATTTGGCATTCGATCAACTACTTTGGGGCTCGAAATAGAAAAGTATTTGGCCGATGTTCTTTCTATGACAAATCTGAACTAGTTGTTCACATTGTCGCATTACTTTGAGGCTTTCCCTCGGTATGTGTTTATGTGTTACCGTGATTAAGTTTGAGTAGAATAGCCTTGTTTCCACTTAAAATTGAATCTATTGGGGAGGGAATGTTGATTTGCTTACGAATTATATATTGACGATCATTTTCTTTCGTATAATGATGCCTCCTAGGCGAGAAAGGGGTCGCGGTCTCGGCCGAGGGCGCGAGTGAGCTCCAGTTCCTAAAGAAGGGGATGCTAATGCCCCGCAAGAACCAGTTGAGGGTACAAAAATTAATCAACAGATACTGAATGCATTGAGAACTTTAGTAGGGGCTGGGGCTAACCAAGGGGGAGCACGGGATATAGACGGAAAGGCTGCAACGACGATGAGAGAGTTTCAACGCTTGAACCCTGCTACTTATGCTGGGGAATCAGAGCCTAGAATGGCGACTGAATGGTTAAAGGTAGTCACCCAAAGTTTAGATACTTTGTAAATAATGGAAGATGACCTTAGGGTTGGTTTCGCTACTTTTCAACTATGGGAAGAGGAAATTGACTGGTGGGAGTTTGTTAGGACGACAACAGACGGTACATGGGCAGCATTTACAACGGTATTCCTAGAAAAATATTTCCCAGAGTCCATTCGAGATACATATAGAGAGGAATTTCTATCGTTGATACAAGGAAATATGTCTATTTTGCATTATGAATCTAAGTTCACAAGCTTGTCAAAGTTCGTGCCTGAAATGGTGTCAACAGAGGAATTGAAGGCCAAGAGGTTCGAAAGGAGTTTACGACCCGCCATTCGAGAGAAAGTGGTGGGGTTTCGATTAAGGGTTTTCTCAGAAGTAGTTGAGATAGCCATGGTAATAGAATGTGCTATGGCAGACAATCGCAGGATCATAAAAAAGAGGCAACCGTCAGTTGCAAGAATAACACAATCAGAGGAACGACCACATAAGAAGTGAAGACCAGAACAGGATAATACGAGTTCGACGCCATAAAGATCTTATTAGACCCAACGCTCCGTACCCACCCCATTTGTGGCCTTCACGGCATGCCTGGAGCGAAGGGAAGTTGCGTGTTTTGTTTGTGGGCAGCAAGGACACCGGGCTAGAGAATGTTCGCAAAGGAAACAAGCACCAAGGCAACAACAGAGCGTGACACAAGGATAGTCTCGGGAGATGGGACCTATTAGATGTTTTTAGTGTGGGCAAGAGGGGCATGTTAGACGTGAATGTCCGCAAGGGAGAACTGGCTGAGAAACATCTGCTACACGACCTACTCAGCGGCAGACATACGACCATCTAACTCGACAAACTGGGATGCAGATAGTTTGGACTCCCAGGGAGGATTCTTCAGTACAATCTGTGCGTCAACCTATGGGTAGGGGACAGGGGCAGACATCTGGTGTCCAAGGAAGAGTCTATCCATAGCAAAAGCTGGTACTTCCTCAAACCCTGAGATACGCGAGGCTACTACCAATACCCCAGTGATACGAGGTACTTTATTAGTTTTCAATTCTTGGGCTCCTGTGTTATTTGATACTGGTGCTTCATGTTCGTTTATCTTTTCTTCATTTGTATCTTATTTGGGTTTACCTGTTGAGGTATCAGACATTATTGTATGTGTTGAAACACCCATCGGTGATAGTGCAATGTTAAGGTGTGTATGTAGAGGGTGCGAAGTAGTAATAGCCGATCATCATTTTGTGTTCGACTTTATTATGCTAAAGATGTCGGGGTTTGACATTATTCTTGGAATGGACTGGTTAACTATATTTTGTGCATTTATCGACTGTGATCGATGAAGCATTTTCTTGTGCACTCCAGAAGGAGGTTCTTTCTTTTACGTGGGGGATAAGGATGATAAGATGACACCTCGACCCTGTGACGTGAACTATATAACTAATGTGCATAGAATTTTTTCCGCCCTTTTGACTAAGGACGATCCTTCCGTACAAGGAGAGCTTCCCTTGGTGGTGAACGCGTTTAGTGATGTGTTTCCAGAAGAATTGTTCGAACTACCGCCACATAGAGAAGTTGATTTTTCTATTGAGCTCATCCCAAGGACTGTTCCAATATCAGTGCCATCCTTTCGTTTTGCTCCAGCAGAGTTGAGAGAACTGAAGATTCTGTTGCAGGACTTGTTGGACAAGGCCTTCATTCGCCCTAGTGTCTCGCCATGGGGAGTACCGATATTGTTTTCTAAGAAGAAAGACGGCTCATTGCGATTATGTATCGATTATCAAAAGTTTAATCAAGTTACAGTGAAGAATAAATATCCGATGCCCAAGATTGATGATCTATTTGACCAATTGAAGGGCTCTGCATGTTATTCAAAGATCGATTTGAGATTAGGTTATTATCAATTACGAGTTCCGGAGGATGACATACCTAAGATCGATTTTTGTACCCGTTACGGACACTACAAATTTTTGGTGATGCCCTTTAGTTTAACGAATGCCACCGTAACTTTCGTGGATTTGATGAATCGAATCTTCTGTCCTTACCTTGATCAATTTGTAGTGGTTTTGTTGATGATATTTTGATTTATTCTCCAACCCAAAAAGTTCATGAGGAGCATTTACGTGTGGTGCTTCAACTTTTGAGAGAACACAAGCTTTATGCTAAGTATGAGAAATGTGAATTCGGGCTGCTCGAAGTAAAATTTTTGGGACATGTTGTGCCGAAAGACAGAGTAACTGTTGATCCATCTAAAGTAGAGGTCATGCTAGATTGGAAAAGATAATAGAGTGTATTTGATATCAAAAGTTTCTTGGGCCTTGCAGGGTATTATCACCATTTTGTAAAGGATACCTCTTGTTTAGCGTCACCATTGACACGACTCACTCGAAAAGGAGTTAAATTCACGTGGAGTGATCCTTGCGAAGATGCCTTTCGAGAAATAAAGAATCGATTGACCAGTGCGCCGATAGTGATCATACCTGAGAGGGGTCTTGGTTATGAAGTATATTGTGATGCGTCTCATGAAGAGTTAGGGTGTGTTCTGATGCAGCAGGACAAAGTTATGGCATACGGATCGAGGCAATTTAAGACGCATGAGAGGAATCACCCAACACAAGATTTAGAATTAGCAGCAATTGTTTCTGCGCTAAAGATGTGGAGGCATTACCTTTATGGAGAACGATTTGAAGTTTTCTCTGACCATAAGAGTCTCAAATACCTCTTCTCACAGAAAGATTTAAATTTGAGACAGAGAAGATGGATAGAATACCTGGGTGACTATGATTTTAGTTTATGATATCACCCGGGCAAGGCGAATGTTATCGCAGATGCCTTCAGTCGAAAGTCCTTAAAGTCTTTAGCTCAGATTGCAATACGTGAATGGAAAATGTTGGAAGTGGTTGGAGAGTTTTCCTTTAAGCTTGGTGGGGCCGAGGATCGTGTTACCTTGTCCGCTATAGTCTCTCAACCTATGTTGATACACCGTGTCATAGAGGCCCAGCAATTTGATAAAGAAGCACAAATATATAGGGAATGCGTCACCAACAAGGAAAATGCCGAAGGATGGACCAATCTACCGAATCAAGGCTTGAGATTCATGGAAAGACTATTTATACCTGAGGTTTGTCGTGAAGAAGTGCTACGAGACTTTCACCATTCTTGACTCGCAGTGCATCCGAGAACTACAAAGATATATCATGATCTCCGACGAAAATTTTGGTGGAAAGGTACGAAAAAATATGTGGCTTTATTTGTTGCTAAGTGTCTCACATGTCAACAAGTAAAAGCAGAACATCAGCGACCGGTGGGCATGCTTCAAACATTAACAATTTCAGAGTGGAAGTGGTAACATTAACATATAAGGTTTGTGGGAAGGTCACCTACCGCTAGTTGAGTTCGCATAAAACAATAGTTACCAGGGAAGTATCGAGATGGCCCCGTACGAAGCCTTATATGGAAGACCATGTAGATCCCCGTTGTGTTGGACCGAAGTTGGAGAAGCCTTATTGCTAGGCCCTGAATTGGTGAGGGAAACAACCGAGAAAATTACCACAATTCGAAATTGTTTGATCACAGCTCAAAGTCGCCAGAAAAGTTATACCGATAGACGGAGATGACCATTATCGTTTGAAGTAGGGGATTTTGTATTTCTAGAAGTGTCACCGAAGAAAGGCTTGGTAAGGTTTGGCAAAAGTGGAAAGTTATCACCACAGTTCATAGGACCTTTCAAAATCCTTGAATGAATTGGGAAAGTAGCGTATCGACTGGCTTTGCCACCACGGTAATGATCTGTACACGACGTCTTTCATGTGTCGATGTTGCAAAAATATGAGCCCGACCCCTCACACGTGATAGATTGGTCAGAGTTGAGCCTACGAGACGATATGTCATTTGAAGAACTACCGGTGAAGATTCTGGACACCCGTCAACAAGTTTTACGAGCTAAGACTTTATCCTATGTCAAGGTGTCATGGCGACATCATGGCATGGAGAAAGAAACTTAGGAGAGAGAGTGAGATATCCGGTCTAAATATCCCAAGCTTTTTGAGTCTGAAGGAGAATCGAATTTCAAGGACAAAATTCCTATGGGGCGAAGGTTGTGACAACCCAGTACGTGTTTATTTTATTAATCTTCGCTTTAATTAAATATTGTGGTATGACAAAAGTTAGACTATGAGTTTTAATTGTATGGACGTTCGTTAACGAATTGATGAGTTGTGGAATAATTTTAAAACATCTAAATTAACAATAATTTTTGATAATTTACTTATGGGATAAGTTGAAATGAGATAATAAGAGTGAGGTTGGAGATTTGAGTTTGGTTTAAGAAATTTGCTAAGACTCAGGTTCAGGAACCACCGCTCAAGCGGTGGGGGTCCGCTCGAGCGGGCTAACAGGGTATTAGTTAGAACGTTCGCGAGTGTTGGAGAAAATTTGAGAAAAATAAATAAACAATATATAATATATTGATTATTTATTGTTTATATATTACTTACATAATAAATAAACAATATATATAATATATTGTTTATATATAATATATTATTTATTTATTTTTCTCAAATTTTCTCAAAGACTTGCGAACGTTCTAACTGATTCCCTGCTGCTATTCCACTGCTGATTTCCTTCATTTCTCTCTTTCACTATACTCAGAGGCCTGTGTGCCTATTCTTGCTTGGGCCTGCATGCCCGCCGACATACATTTTCCTACACTACTCTGTTTCATTGTTCTGATTCACTACTTTGTCACATTTGTTCTGATGGACGGGGCCTTCGTGCCCTTGGTTTACTTTGACCTGCGTGCCTCAATACATACCCTGACATACTGCACATTACTTGTTACTTATGATGGACAGGGCCTTTGTCCCCTTGGTTTTACAATTTTGATTATCATTGATGCTTGTGATTCTTTTATTTTTGTTATGAAATTAATTTTTAACTAATTAGAGCTTTATTATGCATAATGTGTTGACTTGTATGTTGAGAATTGGCCTTATAAATCTATTTTCATTTTGCGAGTTATTAACGAGATCTTGACAAGGATTTAAGCATGTTAACAAAATAAGGACATTCTGGCAAAATTTCTGCACAAAAAGGTTGCGGCCGTGAGGAATGATCTCATGGCCATGGGTTTTAACAATGGCGGCCTGAACTTCCTTAGAGAAACGCTCTTAGCTTGGAGGTTTGTAGTTCACAGCTATGAGGTTGAATGGCGATTGTGACTTTTAAAGACAATGGCCGTGAGAAAAAGGTGGTAGCTGTGATAAAGCTTTTTAGCACGAAACTCAAAGAAGATTATGTGGTTCCCTCTATTTTTGGCTTTATACAAGGGGGTCCCTGTCCTAGACCCCATTGTTCTGAATATTCTGTATTCCTTGTCTTTTGCATGGCCCATTTCTACAACAACTCTCTTTCGACTTGGATGAGCGACATTTCCTTGGTCGAGCACAAGAATTTTCTCAACTTTAATCTAGATGTGATGTTCTCTGTACGGACCATGAGGATCGAATGGCATCTTTTGCAAGGAAGTGCCCAGCAATGGAATCCTGAGGTGCATGTGTTCTGCTTTGGGCATGGGGAGCTATGTCCAATGATGGAGGACTTTTTTTCCATTCTCGAGATCTCATCCCGAGATGAGGTCGTAGTTCCTACTCCCTTTCCGAGACCTAGGTATCGATTAATGAAACTTTGCGGTTATTCCAAACGTGAGGCTTCTCTCATCACTCGTGATGGATTCCTTGATGTAGTACAGATCATAGACGGTTTCGAACCTTGGGATTCTCTCGCCAACTTCTCCTTCCAGCTCCAGTACCAGTATACTCTTTCTATTTATATACTAACCCATTTCCTGATGGGACTTTCTAACGGGCGAGCTAGTTCTTCTTTGATGGGCGTGGCTCATCAGATTCACGAGGGCCAGGACCCTATTCTACTAGTCCTTGCTGAGACACTTCTCGACCTTTATGTAGTCCACACTGAGGGTGCCCCTTACTTTGCTGGCAGTGCTTTCCTGCTGTAGGTGGTCTCTCAACTCTCTTTTTTGTTTATTTCTCTCGTATTTTTCCACTCAGCTCTCTTTTTTATTAGTTTCTCTCAAGTTTAGCTGATGGAGAAGGTTAATTTGCTGGAGAAGCTCATATCTAATAGTTATAGTGTGAAGTCCTTTATCCATCGACACATTTATCGCCTCTACTATATTAAGACTGCTTAAAGGCATTATTTGAGTTCTTTGACTATGGAGGATATTTCTTGGCTATGCCCCTGGTTGAAGATTTCTCGCATGACTATTGCCACCGTAGGCCACTCGGGAGTCCTGTTCATTGGCTTGAAGTTAGCCATCTTTTATCAACTGTATCACATCCTTCGCCAGTTTGGGTGTACTCAAACTAGGCCTGATGCTGCCGTGAGCCATCTGTATAGTTCTTCTTATTAGGATCTTTTCTTGGGTCAGTACCAGTGGGCTTGGTTTTCTTGACTGAAGAAACCAGTCTGTAGAGAGTTTGACTCCTGCCTTTTTTAGGATTACAAGGCCTGGCTTGGGACAAAGTTAAAGCACAGTGCAAGATAGGAAGGAGATGCAAAGAGAATAAGGAATTGACTTTACTTCACTAAACCTCGATATTCTATTTGTTTGTTTTTAGGTTTTTAGGACGAGGACTTGCGAGCCTCCCTTATTTTGGAATTAAAGCTAGGTTAGTAAAAACTCCCAACGAAAGTTTCTCCACTTTTGTTCACAATGATTTCTAAAGCTATTCTTTAGATTTTTGTTCTTTCCAAATAATCAATTTATTAGAAAAACTTAAAGTATGTTTTTGCATTAATCCACTACTTCATACATGTTTATAAAAAGAGAATTTGAAACAAAGGTTTGGGCCGAACTTCTAACATAAGTTGCCTATGTATCTCAAAGAAAAGGAATCATGCCATAACGTAGTTCGAGACTTGGGTTACACTTGGGTATTGATACTCTCTTTTTACGAATTTTCCCTAAGTGGTAGAACTTTTTAAGCTAATCAGAGTTAATAGGTGTAGAGAAGGCATTCCCGTCTATATCCATAATGATAGCAATGCCTCCTGACATTAGGGTACTGATAAGGTACGGCCCAGCCTAATTAGGTTTGAACTTACCCCTTAGATCGAAGATCGGAGCTTAGATCTCTTTGAGCACTAAGTCGCCTTCCTTCAGTTTTGAGACTTAACCTTCTTGTTAAACGCCTGAACTAATCTTCTCTGATACCCTTGGATGTGATACAGCGCCCTTAGTCTTCTTTCATCAAACAAGAGCAATTCTTAAAGTCCTTCTTTTTGCCATTCAAACTCGGGAATGCTGTTTTCAGCTATTATTCTCAAAGATGGAATCTCCAACTCTATGGGTAGTATTGCTTCCATCCCATGTACCAGTGCATAGGGCGTTACTTCGGTAGAGGTCCTAATCGATGCTCGGTATCCCTAGAGCGCAAGTGGCAGCTTCTCTGGCTAATCTTTACTTCCTCCTATTGTCTTTTGTAGGATCTTCTTCACATTTTTATTAGCGGCTTCTACAGGTCCATTGGTTTACGATCTATAAAGAGAAGACTAATGACTGGCAATTCGATACTCCTCTAAAAGATTTAAAACTTCTCCTTGGAAATGAGAACCATTGTCAGAAATTATCTCGTGCAGAACCCTCTATCGATAGATAAGATTCTTCTTGATGAACTTGGCTACTTGAGAGGCTTTCAGGACAGAGTAAGAGGTAGCTTCAACCCACTTCGTGAAGTAGTCAATTGCTACAAGAATAAACTCATGTCCATTTGATGCCTTGGGTGTGATCTTTCCTATCACGTCGATTCTCTGAACTAAGAATGGCCAAGGTGATGTCATATTATAAAACTGAGATGGTGACACATGCATGAAGTTTGCGTGTACTTGGCATTTTCGGCATCTTCAAACAAACTAGTGACAGTCTGTCTCCATCGTCATCTAAAAGTATCCTTGGCGTAGAATCTTCTTGGCTAGCATAATTCCATTCATGTGAAGCCTGCAAACTCCTCTGTGAATCTCTCTCATCAATTTGTGTCCTTCTTCCATGTTAACACATAGTTTATTAACTCCTAAATATCTTCTCATGTATAGTTTCCCTCCATAAATCACAAACTGCTCAGTAAGTCTCTTGATAGCTTTTTAATCCTTTTTGTTAGCTCGACTAGGATACTCTCCCTTCTCAATAAATTTCCAAATATTGTGGTACCAAGGTAGCCCATCATTGACTTCTTGGGTAGCGGCAACATTACTTATTGTAGGTGCATTTCTTTGCTGGATCTCCAAGGATCTCATCCTTACTCCGGGTAATATGTCTATCATTGATGCCAAAGTAGCAAAGGCGTTGGCGAACTTATTCTGCAATCTCAGGACGTGAGTGAACACCACACTTTCAAAGTAGAGGATCATGATTTTGAGATCTCGATGATACTAGATTAACCTCTCTTCTTTGACCTTCCATTCTCCATTTTCCTAAGAGATGACCAGAGCTGAGTCTCCTTAACTTCCCACTATTAGGGTTATATACTAAAAAACATGTTTAGATTTTTGGTATTATTTTTATTTATTAATAAAAATAATTTTTTCATTTTAATGAGAATCTTTATGAGTAATGTATGTATTTTATTATTTATTTAATATTGTGCATGGGTATCTTTTATTCTACATAATATTTAACCTAGTGTGTAGAGTTCGACTTATACACGGAAGATCATATTAAAGGTTCTTGTAGAATATAAGTTTTGGTTGACAATTTAGATAAAATTGAGCAAACCATCGGTTTGGCTGTAACACAAAGTTTTAGTAGACCTGTCTTAGTTACGAAGAACAGATAATAGCGTCGTCTGTTGTTCCGACTCGCTGTGGTAACAAGACCACATTGGGGTAATTAATTTTATACTAACTATATAAATTAATTCACACCCCATGGTTATTATGCGTACTTATACTCTTAATCTTGAAAAAATTATTTATTTGCATATATTTAATAATCGTTGTTTGATTAATTAAAGGGTGCGATCTTGTATGGGTTAATAATCCTAGTAAGTTGGAGAACGATATTAATTATATTGTGGATATTAATTATTGATGGAATTCACGTTTTGAAAGATCGGAATTGATGAATTTAATTATCCAGTAGTCAAATAAGTTAAGCAAAAGAGTTTATAAAATTTTTGAAGAAGCCGATTAAATATAATTGTCAGTAATTTAATTTAATTGGCGAGTATTTTTAATCTTAACGTGGAGAGAATAATAAAAATTTAATAACAGGAGTTGGAATAATTGGTTTTGCAAATAAAGATGGGAGTGCAATTATGATTACTTAATAGAATGAATTATAATTTATGTTTTGTGAAATTGTTTCTGGGTTGAGGTAGGATTTTATAATTATAGTGGAAGTCTATGTCTTATTTACTCCACATGTCTCTATTGTAGCCTATTTATATACCGCTATAATCTTAGCCGCCAGATGATCCATTCCTTAAGTCTTTTAGGGTTTCCACGTGACGTGAGAACAAGAACTAAAAGTGGTAGCCAGAGAGGGATTAGAGCACGAAGGATCCAAGCCCACACATAGTTCGTGTCTTTGGCATTTAGAAATATAGTAGAAGATCTTAACGGAGAAAAGATTTCTGGTTGATAGCCGTGTTGATCTTTGGATTCAACTTTAAAAACAGAAACGTTATCAAATCAGTGGGATCGAGCAGCTATAATCCCTATTCAGCCTTGTGGGTGTACCGAGTTTCTATTTTGGGGATCGGGAATCACTTTTTTTCATCCCATACGGATTTTATTCAGACAGTTTCCCCATTCGTTCAGACAGTTCGGCGTTGTCCAATTTTTTTATGTTAATCCTGTGCCACCCTACGTGTTTGATTCAATTTGTATGCACCATCTCAGTTTTTTGGGATTCAGTTCCATTCAAGTGGTATCAAAGCGGTCTTTGATACTGCATATGGATTGAATCAAGTCTATGTTATCCATATTTGTTAATCTATGCATATGGTGTGAGACCTTGACTTGTTTTCTTTTTTCGGAGTTTTTCGACACGTGTTTAGTGTTTTCGTTGCAGCATGTTTATATGTGATTTTATACATGTTCGGGTTTATACATGCATGCAGGGTTGGTTCCCGAGGCCGTTAACTGTTGCGGTGCCAATTTCAAAAAAAATAGAAAATATTTTTGTGTCCTACAAATATCTCACTTTAGATATTTTCAAAATATCTTCTCTCTCTCTAGCCTTGAAATCTCACCAAACGCTCTACCTTCTCTTTAACTTCTTAGGGACTCGGGGCTTGATTTTTTATAATGCAGCAGCAGATCCTTGTTATTGGCACAATGGGATACACGTTCATCCGGATAGAATTTTATTCTGGGAAAATTTGGTTTTGCACGTGGATTGAGACATTGAGTTTTTGACTCAACGAGATAGGATCCTAGACTCTCATATTTTATAAGGCTGATACGTGTAATCGTGTGTATTTTTACCGATTAAAAATGCATGAAAAATTTATTTATGTTTCAAAACAACCAGGTTTTGGTTTAAAAAGAGGTTTTGTGTTGTTTGGTTGAATGGAATCGTGTTTTGAATGTTTCTTTCGGTGGTTCTTGATAGTTTGAGTTCCCCTATGTCTGCGGGTGTCGAAAATATGCGAATTGGTAGGCTTATGTGTGTTTTGAAGCATCATTGTGAGTGTTTGAGAGTTTTGGGGCTTAGAACACAAAATAGGGAAAAATTTAGGTTTTTCTCGGGTTTGGTGTTATGTTTGGTTGTTTGTGGGTGTTTCAGGTGACCCAGAGTTTAGAGCGTGACATATGGGGTTTGGGTAGGCTAGAACTGTGCTAACCTTTATTTTGTAGCGTTCTATCCTGACTTTATGGTTATATATGAATGTATGTTTGATTGCATGAATGTATGATGATGGTTTTGATTTCTTGTGAACTCCATTTGGGGCATAGGATCATATGTAACCTTCTCTCTTTAGTAGATTGAATGTGAACCTCTAATATGGAGACATAGGAATAGAGTTTGTAATCTTTAACAAGTTGAATTTGATGATTAGATCGTGTTTTGGAAGCCCTTGAAGGATTTTTAGTCATTTTGTAAAGTTCTAATGTATTTATAACAATTTTGGTGAAAAATGTCGTAGCTAGGGCAAAAAAACGAAGTGTAAAAAATCATGTTCCGTTCGGACGCCCGACCTTCCATCCAGACGGAAATCGTTCTAGAGGGATTCTGTTAGGATGCTCGCCCGGACGGATAATTTTCTAAAGGAGGACTGTTCGGATGCCCGTCCAGATAGAATTTATTGGAGGCAATGCTGCCAAGATCATTGTTTTTGTATAACGATTTTCGGTAAAAATTAACTAGATGGCCAAACACCGAAACAAGCTCCAGATAAAAATTTTGACGCTGAACGATCAATTATAAACCCGTGCACCCAAAGTTAATTTAGATTAATACCTCTTGTAGATTTAATCTTTAATTATGACTTGATTTCGAGTTGAAGCTCTAGTTAGATCTTCTACTGTATTCCCTTTCGTGATCCTCAACCGTAGTGTGGGTTACGATCCTTTAAAAACTTGTACCGGCAGAACCCTAATATATTTTTTAAGTCTTGAAAGACAAAAATAATATACCAATAATAATATATGAGATATGATCTATCTGATATGTGATGTATCAATCTCCAACTGGTTCAGCCTTCCCGCGTATATATAGGGCTACAGCAGGGACCTGGGGAGTAATTATGAGTAAGACTTGCAGTGGAACACAAACACCTATCAGCGGCTTCTGCAATTAAAGAAAGACGCATAGCAGTATTTGCAATTATGGAAAACCAGCAGCAGTTTCTGCAATTTTCATAAAATACTGAATTACAGTTCACACCACTAAAGAACTATAATTGCACTCTGACCC
>JAOTRH010000027.1:14096545-14108177 GCA_034768845.1 Heliamphora exappendiculata
AAATGCAGGGGCCAAAACTAACCTTGCAAGATAGCTGCCTGGTCTGTGTTACATACTGCTGGATTAAGCTTGCACTGATTCCAATGCCCGTGTAAATCAGCAGAAGGTGGCACCAAAATGTGGTGGAACTGTTTACAAGAAAGTTTTTCTCATTTCTCACTGTTGAATCACGAGCACTTCAAAGTACATGTCTGGGATTTCAAATTTATCTTACTTGGTACACATCATATGCAGAGTTTAAGATGAAAAATGGTGTCCTGATGTATGTCATCGCATACTGTGGAAAAAAACACTGCAGGAAAATTAAAATTAAAAATGAAACTTGTTAGAACAATGCAAATAAAGCCGGCCTTTTTAAGGCTGAATCAGCAATAATCACAAGCATTTTAGAACTCATACTTGTGTTGAATCATAAACAGAACTTGTGCAGTTTTTGTCCAGATTCTGTTCCACCCCCTGTCAAGTAATTTTCCCATGCATGACTACAATATATACGAAAAGAAAACAAAAGAATAAAACATCAAATCCGACATAAATTTGGTAATCGGTGTTGATGCCGAGCTCACTCATAGGCTTTAGTAGGCTCACGACCTGGCGTTGCTCATATTTAGTTGGAAACAGTCCAATGAACAAGACTCACCACTGTGTTGTGACTTGAGGCGGTTTTTTATGTTCGCTAGTCATGAAGTTTTCGGTGTTTAAGTTTTCACTAATTTCAGTTTTCTGAAATGCCCCCATTATTTTCCATAAAAAGAAGAGCAGAGAAATAAAGACAAAAAAAAATTATTTATTTTATTGGTCTGATGCTACAAAGTCCAACAAGAAACAAAGGAACAAAGGGAAAACAAGGTCACTTTTCTTCTTATGCATTTGACAAGAAGTATTCGTTTATTAAGGTCACTTTCATACATTAATCTATAGTGGGCGGGTCAATGTTTGGTGGAAACTAAATAATTCATATTTTCTCATCCAGGCAATCTAAGCACATAACTATTATCTAGACAGCAATCATTGTAATACTTCTTTCTTTATTGGAAAAAACTTACCTGTAAGGAAATAAGATCTTCATAGAAGGATCTAATGGTGTGATTGAAGTTTATGTCTCTTCTGCAAGGAAAAGGTAAAATAAGCATTTGAAGAGGTCGGGGTGGGTCAAGGGAGTGTTAAGCATTTGAAGAGGTCGGGGTGGGTCAAGGGTGTGTGTTGTGCCTCAAAAGCACAGTACGTTGTTGCACTTTTAATAAGCATGTCTTTCAGATATATTTTTATGATTGGAATCGTTCACTGTGTAGAGCTCGTTGAGTTTGTTATTTATGTAAAAAATAAAAGTGATCCGATAGATGTAGTTATGTAAATGGATTACATTTAGTTACAAACAAATGAATGGCAAATATAATTTATTTTTTTAAAATAACTAAACAAATGTTTTTTGATCAATTTTATTTTTTGCATGAATAACAAACTCAACGAATTCTACATAATTAATGTTATATTCGGGAATCATACCAATTGAAAGGCACAACAGCGTGTCTTATCAATTTAGGCATAACACACTCCCACGTTCACTAGGAGGAGAGGGGCAAAGTAAAGTTCGAGCTCTTGTTTGGCATCTGTAAAAAGTTGTTTTTCTACGCACAGAAAAAAAAATCAACATTTAAGCTATACCGTTTGATTTATCTGAAAAGCCAACCAACATTTTTCATTTTATTTTCCAAGAAAAGAAATCCATGCACAATCCAATTACTTCGACATTTTTTTGAGTAAAATGACTCTATTACCCTCAATTAAAAAATTCAATTCTATCCCAAAAACAAAATTAAAAAAAGTTGTGCTAGTATTTCAAATACTATAGATTAAAAGCAAAAAGTAAAAAAAGTTACCTTAAACAATTTATCCTAAACAATCCAACTTTTTAAAATTAAAAAAAAAACTAAATCTCTTAAAAGTCAAGCCTTTTAGCCATCCCAAATAGGAGCTAAATTTCCTTTCGAAGAAAAAATAACTTACTCATCCAAAAAAAATCCAGCATCACTTAAGCATTTCACGGTAGCATTCCTTGGTAGATAACTGGTGAAGTTGTCACAGTGCAAAAAAGCTGCTAAACCTCCAGCAGAGCATCCTGAAAGCAAAGCCTAAATATTTAAAATAAAAAAATAAATAAAAATTTCGGGTTAGCCTTCTGCTCTACTAGAAGTAAAATTAAATGTAAACTTTGATTAGCATCATTTATTCGCTAATATCCCGCATCAACTCACCCAAAAAATGAGCCCTTTAGTTTCAACAGTTAATAATCCTAACCAGGTGTTATTAACTTACTATGTCAACAAGCAACATGAGATTGTGAATCGAGAACATCCATGTTAAAAATAATTATCAGCACCTCAAATGGTTCGTTTCATGACTCATAAATTTGATCATGCACTTCCTGTATTGTTCTTGTATTTTAGTCCTGTGCTTTTGTTTTTTTTTTTTTTTTGGGGGGGGGAGGGGGCGTGTGGTAACAAGTCCTGTGTTCCTTTATGCTAAAAATTATAGAAACCAAATAGTTGGAATCAATGATTCAAATACCTTTTTTGCAGTACTCAAGCCCTTGGGGAGAAGGTCAAGAATGATTGCTTTCCAGATCTTTTGCCCTCTGAAGTAAAGCAATGAAGTCTGTTGTGCATATATACAAAAAGATTGTTATCATCTACAGGAAGCAGAAAAATTGAAAGATTTAATTGCATCACTCCTCCTCCATGGTCATGATGTCAATAGAATTGGCCTTCCCCTATTAAAGTTTTTCACCAAGTATGAAAATGAGTCAAATGACCAGTTTAATTATGAAGAGAAAAAATGCAAATTCTCTAATTAACAAAATCTTGGTTAGGAGTTTTGAGTTTGGTGAAGGTGATACAGGTAAGTTCTTCTCACAAAAATAAATCACAGTTAGCTATAGTGTTGTTGTATTATTGTGTATTAGTTGTGCTACATTTCCTTCCTATGATAAAACAAAAAAGAGATGCGATATGCCTACTAATTCTTATATGAAAATGGTCATAAATCTGAAATTGAACTGAGTTTACAATGTTGCATGCTCGCAATCATCTGAGTATGAAAGTAATGTACGGTATATAAACAAACGGACACCTTCAACTCAATAGGTAGCTTAGGGTTGAGTTCTACCTAAAACCGTGTAACATAGTACTAGAGTTGGAATATTCAAGATGGATAGGGTGTGTGTTTGTAACCCGCACGTGGCATGTGCTGTCAAGTGAGCATGTTGCGTGTAAAGGAGAGTGTGAAGCAAAGTGCATCGTCTCATCACAAAAGTAAAATATAGTATATAAGCGTAAAGACATCTTCACCTCGATAGCTAAGTTTTGGGTTGGATTTTGGCTTTGAAGTCGTGGCAGGACGCCCAAAATCAATTTGAAAATGGATTGGGCGATTAAATTGGACAAATTCAATGAAAAAAACCAAGTTGTTTATTATTATTAGCAAAGTCGTAGCCTTGTCAAATTAACATGATAGCATCCAAGCACATCAAGCATAAAAGTAAAATCAGCATCAGCTGATGAGATTAGGTTCCTCTGTCAAGGTGGTCCCACTAACTTAAAGTTTTTTTGCCACGTCATTTGCAAAAATTCCTTAAATAACTTGGGAAGTTTTTTCCATTGTATTTAGACTGAGCAAATGGATGAGGATAATAATCATACTTAAGTGATTTAAAGTTCATTTGGTTTAGTTAAAGGATTTATAACATGATAGATTTGATCTAGTAAAAGGCATATGCATGGCTTATCTGCTTTCCATCATGTGTCAAGGCATTATTTTATAGGTCATAAGCATACACATAACAGAAACTATATATATATATATAAACCTTTGTCTAAAGATTACTCAAAGGCTCCAAGCATATCTAGAAATGGAGGATGTTTTTCGATTTTGGTCAGTCTTGACAAGCACTCCAAGTATTTGCAAAGAGGATTCTACAATTTAAGACATTCAAATTTTCTTCCTTCACTTTTCTTAACGACCTATGAGAAGTGAGAAACCACCATCCAGGCAATTGCTGACTGGAGGAGGCTCCCATGAACTTTATAATGCCACACACACACCCAAACTTCTCAATGCAGGAAGCCTGCCCACATCGCAGGCCCAAAAGTCTGACCCATCCTTGAGAACAAGACCAACGAGGTATATGCTTCAGCCCCCACACGCAAATCTGGGCGTAGAGGCTTTTTTTTTTTTTACCCATGCGAAATAAGTTGGAGTCCACGAGAAACCACCATCCAAGCAACTGCTAATTGGAGGAGGCCCCATAAATCCTATAACGCGCACACACCCAAACTTCCCGACGTGGGAAGCCTTTTCTTCCTTTTATGTGGGAACAAAAATTTTAAAAAATTGGCGGCACAAATTTAGGGAATATATGAAACAAAAAAATTAGGCAAAAAGTCATGTGTAGTGGGAAACAGTACGTAATAATTCAATATTTTGAACCATCTTGAATTAAGAGCAATGATAATCATGGATGTAACCAAAATGCAACAGCGAGAAGAAAAATGTTTAGGAGTTTTACCCCATTGTCGAATTTAGCATCCCCAGCGAAAGAAGCTCCGTCACAATATCTGATCTTCACCCGGTTCCAATTGTAAAAATCTGCTCAATTAATTCAAATTAGTCATCCTAAGTTGTTCATAGATAGAAGAAGATTTTCTCCCAGCCTCTTAAATTGATAAAAGGAAGACATTTTATGTTACCTGCTGAATTGGCAAATGTTCTCTATAAGAAAGATAAGCCTTTAGAAAAAGGAATGAAGAATTTCACAAATAATCATGTCATTTTGCAATCAAAGAAGCATTCTGTTGAAGATTATACTCACCTTCCCACCCACCATACAAAAAATAAAAAATAAAAAATAAACATTAAAAAAAGAGAGTCCGGCTATGCATAGGCACTGGTGACAATTGAACACACCCATTTCTCAAGAATGAGTCCCACACTGCACAACAGGATCCATCCCTAATGAGAAAATGGTGTATGATTTTAGCACGGGATCTATGCACCTAGCAGTTTTTTTAAAAGAAGCCTCATTATGGATTATGAAAGTACACTTCATACAAGAGAATAAAAAGAAAACAAAAGAAAAGAAAGAAATAAGAATCTTAAACTTGGAATAAACTTGAAAAACCACAACAAATATTACAATATACTAATGTGATCAATTTATTTTATCAAATTAGAGTTAGCTAAAAAGTTAATTTTTTTGTTTTTTTTGCATTTTTGGCTAAAAAGGTAAATTTGGTTCAAAGTAGATTGTTTGATAACTTAGCTTTTAAGTTAGCTTTTTTTAAATTGGTTGTTTGGGTAAAAAATCAATTTTTTTGCTTTTTTGTTCAAAGTGAATAGTTTTACCCTTCTATATATTTGATATTAACAATTATATGTAATTAGTAGTGGTAATAAATAAGTTACGAATAAAAGGTATTATTATATGTTAAAAGTAGTAAGAGTTTGGATAGTATATTTTAGGAGTTTGTATTTTTTTTTTTTTTTTTAGCTTTTTAACTTTTTTGTATTTTTATCAAACGGACAACTTTGAATTTTTGGCGTTTTTAGCCAAAAAGACAAAAACCTAAGATTGCCAATTAGGGCCTTAATCTACCATCTAATTAATATGGCATCTACACATTGGTTATAAATAAAATTTATGTAGAACTCATTGGATTAATATATGTACTTATACCACATTATATGTAAATTAATTTAACTAATAGAATGCGTGAGTAGTTCTATTATTATTATTGTAAAGATTAACATGTAGAGTGAAGTTCATGCACAAGAACTTCAATAGATTGACTTAATGATTTAGATTTGAGATTTAGGGATTTACTCTTTCTAAGGTCCTAAGTCCAAAATCGAAGCTATCAACACTTGTGGGGTTAGTCTATACAAATTTTTGTCTTGGTTTAATTTAGTTGAGATACTTGTAAATTGATCCGAATATCTTGAAATATAAAAATAAAATAACTTGCATGCATAAGTTCTAGTGCACCTTAATGTTTTCACAACATTATTAAAATTGCCAATAACCAGGAAATTATTAATCACTCTCATTATCTTTGTCCCAAATTAATTATTGCTACCCAAAAGGCAACCTAAGAGGCGTTAAATGGGTTGTACGTAAAAGTAGTTACTATGCACGCTAAGGCATCTCCAATTGTGATGTTAAAAAGTGTGTTATATAACAAAAAAGTATAAAAAGTGGGTTCCAATTTTGTGTGTTATGTTGTTGTTAGTTTAATAGTATGTGTATGCTTGAATAGTGTAGTTAGTAAAGATGTTAGCTTTTGTGGTAAGAAACTAAAAATATATATTTTTATTTTTATTTTAATAAAAAATATATTATTGGATCAAAAAGTAAAAATATGTTTGGGTAACTTTTAAATGTACTTATTTTTTTGCTTGGAACACCCAATGTACAAGTTTATATGCATTGTGTACAAGTATACAATGCATATAATAAATATATTTAGTAAAAAAATGGACGGTAGTAACTGGGTTGCTACTGTGTTTGTCACAATTAGCAACCCAGATAACAAACTTCAAATTTGACAATCTTTAAAACAAATTTTAATTTCACCATTGGAGATAATACAAATGCAAACATTTGTTAAACTGTGCAAAAATTTGACAAATGTGCTCGTTAAAATCACCAATGGAGATGGCGTAAATATAATTTAAAACACAACAGAAATGCAATTTTCCTACACTTTCCTGACAAAATAGAAAATTGTCAAAAATAAAAGAGTCAATACAAACACTTAAAACCCCACTAAAAGTACCTAAAATGTTTCTCTAGACATGTGCTCAAGGTAGTTGGCTAGAGCAGTTGAGCTATAACCATCCCACCCATGTGTCTTGGTCATTGTTATCTTCCAAATGGGAATGCGGCCCCGATTTACAATAAAGGATAAGTACAGAATTTTAAGAACGGTCCACTTAACTACCACTCTCATCATAACTCACTAGAGACTCAATAATAAGTAAATATTATCAAAAAAATTACCGAGGCCTTTAACTTCTATGGCATTTGCTCATGTCCATTGTGGCGGACGGGCTTGAGTCTCATAGTAAATTGTGGGAGTAATTCATGTTTCCTGTCCCTTAAATTAAGCTAGTTTATGTTCTAACTATTGGCAAAGTAAAAATAAAAATAAATTCAAAAAATGCGATGCACATTTTATAGATATTTATATACACTTTTACGATTTATATACTTTTCATGTATTTTAACATAGTATACATTATTCATTGGGTAATAGATAACATTTTTCTTTTAAACAATAAAGAGTCAATTGTTAGTATTTTTCTTTTAAGAAAAAAAAGTCTCAATGGAGGAAAGCACAATGGTAACTCGAGAAATATTATGACGATTCGTCTATCCATTATCTATTGAGAAGTGAATAATAGAAATATAATGTTAAAAAGTTAGAACTTGAATATGTACTTCAAAGATATTAATAAATTTTTATATATTATTCAAGGTCTGCTGAACAATGTAAATTTTACGTATTATAAATATGTGCTAAGTTAATTGACGGAGGAACCTTTCCCCTGGCAAACACAACTAAGATAACTTGCAGAATATGAAAGAGTGATATTTGTCTTTCCAAGAGTCCTACCAATGGAAAGAATAGGGGAGACCCTTGGAAAGAATAGGGGAGACCCTAAATCTTACATATTTTTTTACTTAATACACTTGCTAAATCTATGGAACACTTGTATAAATATTTGTGTTTGTGTGTGTTTTTAGTAAGTGAGGACAACGTACAATAAGTGAGGAACATGGATTTGGCCACACAACTACCGCTACAAATATTAAAAAATGCCCTATTGGGCCTAAGAACATGGAGAGCTATATTTCTTGTCAAGTCGCCAACTAAGAACATTAAGGTCTGAAAATGATTGGAGAGAAGGATTTTAAAAAAAAAAATATAACCATTGCTCAATGTGTGGTAGGTAAAAGATCTATAATATATAGATATTTGTATAAAGTGTATTGATATTGGAGAAAATAAATTTTTTTAATAAAGATAAAGTCATATCTCTTTAAAGAGATAAGATGACATCAAAAAAATGTTATATGATATATTTTTTAATAACTCAAAATAATAATGAGAATTCTTGATAAAAAAAGAGTCATGTCATATGAATAAAGACCGAACTCACGGGTAAAGATACGCAATTATATGTTCATATAAGAATTATATTATTTTTTACCATGATTCTGTCTAACTTAAGTATCGGAGTGCTTCCGGCCGGTCAACACCGGTCGGAGCGTTAACGGTGCTTTTTTTTTGTAGGATTTTAAAATTCTTAAATGTTTAATTAGTCTTCTTTGTTGAAAATATTCATCATTGTGTGGAGGTATGATTTTTTACCCCTACAAATATTTATAAAAGTAATAGATTATATTTTTTTAAATGTATTAATATTTAAAAATTTATCTTTATTAATTTATTAATTACTGTTTAATAAACGATAATTAGCATAATTTTAAAAAAAAAAGGAAAGAAAGAAACTGTACTAGTAAGCACAATGACGGTTAACGCTGTCGCTCAACGAATATTTATTACGCGAGCTTTTTCCTCTCCTAGTTCTTCAGAGGGTACACACCTGACATGCATGTCGTATGTACATGAATTTCATGTTCTTTCATTTTTTTAAAGAGAGAGTACAAAAAAAGCAGGAAAGTAAAGTATGGACGTGAATGAAGTCTATTTATTTTATTTTTAATTTGGAACAAAGGGAATTGAAATAAGCCCCTTTTTGTGATATTTGCTTATATATTTATTTTTTTTTATTTTTTTATTTTTAATAAAAAAATTTATTGTTTAGTTAACCTATTAAATTTTTTAAGTTATCTCATTAAAATGATAGAAAATATAATTTTTTTATCAAAATATAAAAAAATATAAAAATAAGTCAAAATAAGATTTTTATGTTGTTTATTTTTGTTTTTAATAAATTTTTTTCATCTTATGATCAAAAATTTTTACTTTTTTTGATTTATCTCATTGAGATGATTCAAAAAAAATAAAAAAATTTAATCAATAAATAAAAAAATTCATAAAAGACAAAAATAAACTAAATTTCTAAAATTTAGCCCAAATGGAGCCAATACTCTCTAAACATAATTTAATTATACAATTAAATTTAAATAATAAATAATTTTTTAATTATTAAAAAAATATTTATTTTTCTTATGCTCAATCTTAATTTAAAATAAAAGTAACAAAACCGATATATAAATTAAAAAACATATACAAAATTAATTATATTTTTCAAACTGTATGTATATTCATATATCAGGAATATATTTTTGATGGGAAACAAGAGATAAAAAGAAAAGGCTGGTTCTGAAATAAAGAGGAAAAAAAGATTAATTTTAAAGTAAAAAGAGAGGAGAAAAAATAAGTTTTAAATAGAGAGAAAAAAAACTAACTAGTTAGTGAGAAAAGAGATAGAGAAAAAAAATTACAGATGACAAATGTCACAGTAACCTTTTTTTTTTTTTATATAGCCATAAAAACTAGAAAAAGTAAAAGAAAATATCTAATATGTTTAAAAAATAATCTAAAAATACAAACAAAAAAATTTGAACAAGATGTTTTGACATTTTAGAAAAATCAAGGCATTTAACATATATACATATTATTAGTATAATTGTGTATTATTTTCAAATATTAATAAATATTTTTAGTTTTAATTCAGTATATTTGATATCGTTAAAACTAGTAACTTATAAATTGTAACTTGTAGTAAAAATTATAAGAATTTAATAAATTTATAATTTATAATTAAAATTTAAAAAAATATAATCATAAATTATAATAAAAATTATTAATATTTCAAAAAATTATAATATAAATTAAAATTAATAATATAAAATTAAAAACTACTAATAATAACTTAATTTGTCAAACACCCCTAAAGTGACGAAAGGATTGAGTAGAAGAAAACCTGGATTTAGAGCGGCATCATTACTTAAAATTCCAGAGAAGACCTCCCACTTGTTCATGTAACGCGTGGAGCCGCGGCGGGTTTTGGCTCTCTCCAAGCATGATTCCACATAATTACACCACCCACCACCCTGTTTACGTATCATCACCGAGCCACGATTCAAAAAATAAATACAAATACTTGGCCAATGGATACTCTACATTTTTCAAAAAAAAAAAAGTTATTCATTTATTATAATATTTACGAATTATTTTATATTTTGGCCTGTTTGGATGATTTGCTTATTTACTTATTTACTTATTAGCAAATAACCTAAAATCTATTTGTGCTACTTTGTTTAGGTAGATTTACTTATTTGTTTATTTATTTATTTAGTTATTCAAACGAACTTATTTAGTTTATAAGTCAGTTTATTTGATTATTTAATTACCCAAACAAACTTATTTGCTTATTTGCTTATTTATTTATTTTTTTATTTTTTTATTTTTAACTTATTTGGTTACTCAAACGATATGACTTATTTTTTAATTTATAAGTCAATAAAAAAATAAATAACTTTACCCAAACAGGGCTTTGAAATGTTCATATTATCATAGGCAAAACCAAAAATTTATAAGGTCAAAAATATTAAGTACAGATAAAACTATACGAAGGATGTGAACCATCACAGTGCATTAAAATATAATAAACTCTAATTTCTCTATTTGCACCCAAAAAAAACTCGCTATCAATATATATAAATTAATTCAATTAATTCTAAAAGATATATAGCATATATAAGTATTTGTTGCAATAATAGAAAACAAAGTTCACATCCATTTTTAGCTTTTTCACATTTTTCTTAGAGATGATAGAAGACAAAAGGTATAATATGAAATGCTAAAAATGCATCTCAATATTATTTCTCAAAAGAAAGTAAGGGGTCATTGCATTATATAACTTTAAGTTTTTTAATTAGACACTATAAATATATTATAATACGAAAAAAAAAAAAAAAAAAGCTGAAGGGGTCATGGCCCCCTTCAGGCCCTAAGATAGCTCCTCCCCTGCAGATTATAAATTTTATTAAAAAATTATTTATATCAAAAATTAAATTAATTGAATATCAATAATTTTGTGCTCATGTTATATTAATTCTAAAATAATAAACAATAAAAAGGATTTTAAGAGAACGCTCTTTATACTCAACAAAAAGAGCAAATTATATATTTTTTAACAAAATAAAAAAAACAAAATAATATCATCAAATCATATGATTATCGATCTTAATTTTTTTTATAACTTTAACAACATGAACTTATCAGTCATCAAGATAAGCCTATTATATTCACTTAAAAAATAAATTGAGCTCCATTTCTTTAAAAAATGAAGAGGATGTAGCTAGAACCAACGGGGACCTATCAATTAAATGCGGATTAACTTATAATAAATAAATAAAAACATTCAGGTGGCGATGATGCACGATGGGCCAACGCCAATCCATGGCTGACGGCGTTAGATTCACTTCCGAAGTTTGGTTTTGCGATGGCTGTGGGAACACCGCCTTATCTGCATTCTGCTGATTAAGGAGTTTCTCTTCCTCTTCCTTTCCTCGGGTCTACTGATCATATAGGCCTTGTTT
>JAOTRH010000027.1:14108277-14120863 GCA_034768845.1 Heliamphora exappendiculata
ACCTCAAAACCATCCCCAGATAAAGAAGACAGGCGGTCGCCGACGACGCGGCTTGGGGCGGCAGCTGTGTTCTCCTCCTCTGTGACAGAGAGGGAGAGAGATAGAGAGAGATAGAGATAGAAATAGAGATAGAGATAGAGATAGAGAGATAGAAGTAGGCGCTGCAAGCTTGATGCCACACTGCACCACCGCACTCCACCTTCGGCACCCTCCCGGCCACTGCTGGATATATATATACATATATATATATATAAACAGAGAGATGAGAAAGAGAAATACCGAAACAAAGAGGGAGAGAGATAGAGAGATGACCGGCGTCAGCGTCGCCGACCCCCACACCACCGGTCACCTCTCTCTCTGTAACATATATATATATATATATATATATAGATAGATAGAGACGAAGGGTTTAGGGGTGTGGCGGTGACAGGAGAAGGATTTGGGGGTGTGGTGGTGGTTTAGGAATGTGACGCGAACAAGAGAGAGAGATAGATAGAAGAAGGAGAGAGAGAGAGAGAGAAAGAGGAGAGAGGTAGATAGAAGAAGGAGAGAGAGAGAGAGAGAGAAAAAGAGGGCCGCGAAAGAGAGACGGGAGAGAGAGAGTGTGAGTTTGGGGCTGGTTTGGGAGGATTGGGAAGGTGGTTTTCAGGTGAATTGGAGGATAGTTTTGGGTCAGGGTGATTTTGAGATATTTTTTGTTAAAAATAACGAAAATTTTAACAGTTGAGTTAGTTTAATGTTAAAGTTAAATTTCAAGAAAGGTTAGTGCTATATTTAAAATTATATAGGAGATCAGTATTTTTGTCAAAAATCTCATGGATGATCAGTGTAATTTATCTTAAAATAAACAATTTTGGTTATAAAAATATTTAAAAAAAAATTTGTCAATTTATTTGGGGATGAATGGTATTTCGGGAAAAAAAAATAGTACTAGGACTGGGATTTTGATCAATCTACTCTCTCAGGTGTTGCTGCGGGTGCTTCATTAGTGGTGAGCGTGGGTCTCATTTGCTGTTTCATTCGACGGTGTTCCAAAATAAAGAAGAAGAGCAGAGCAAACCGCCGCTTATCCGAAGCTACAGGGATCGACATCCCTATTTATCCCTACAAAGAGATCGAGAGAGCCACCAACTTCTTCTCCGACAAACACCGCCTGGGAACCGGCGCTTACGGCACTGTTTACGCCGGGAAACTCAAAAACGACGAGTGGGTCGCCATCAAAAGGATCAAACACAGAGACACCACCACCAACGGCGGGGGCGATCAAGTCCTGAACGAGATCAAACTCCTCTCTTCCGTAAGCCACCAAAACCTCGTCCGCCTCCTGGGTTGCTCCATAGAAAACGGCGAACAAATCCTCGTCTACGAGTTCATGCCAAACGGCACATTATCTCATCATTTAGAGACAGAGAAGAACAGAAAGGAACTTCAATGGCCGGTTCGGCTATCCATCGCCGCCGAGACCGCTCAGGCCATTGCCTACCTCCATGGAAAGAACCCTCCGATCTACCACAGAGACATAAAGTCCAGCAACATACTTCTAGACCACAAATTCAAATCCAAAGTCGCCGATTTTGGGCTTTCTAGACTCGGCATGACGGAATTCGAATCGTCTCATATTTCGACAGCCCCACAGGGAACTCCCGGTTATCTCGACCCTCAGTACTTCCAGAACTTTCAACTCTCCGACAAGAGCGATGTGTATAGTTTCGGAGTTGTTCTTGCGGAGATCATAACGGGTTTGAAGACGGTGGACTTGAGTCGGGATCAGAAAGAGGTGAATCTGGCTGTTCTGGCGGCGGAGAGGATCGGGAAAGGGAGGGTGGAGGAGATAATAGACCCGGTGATGGAGCCGCCGCGGGAAGACGATGGGTGGACGGTGTTTTCGATTCAGAAGGCGGCCGAGGTGGCGTTTAGGTGCCTTGCGTATGACAGAGACATGAGGCCTTCAATGGCGGAAGTAGCGGCGGAATTGGAGCAAGTCTGGGGCGGTCTATGGGGTTGCGAGGAAGAGAAGGTGGCGGCTAATTCGTCGGTAACTTCATCGTCGTCTAATGTAAGTGAAAACCCACTGGCTGTGAGTTAAGAAACATGAATTCGATTGTATCAGTCTAAGCCTGTGTTTGGAATAAAATGTTTTGTGCCTTTTTTTAGGCTTTTTTTTTATTTTTTTTGAATTTTCTTATATTTTGGTTTAGATTTTTTATTTTTTTGGTTCTTTTAAGAGAATTCTAAAATTTTTTAAAAAATATGACGGTTAGAACTAATTTTGAATAAAATTTATCAAAGATAAAAAAATTAAAAAAAAAACAAAAACCTTGCTAAATTGGCTCTTTTTTTGTCTTATATAACTTTTTTTTAGGTTTTAATAAAAACAAGACATAAAAGTTGATTTTTTTTTTGTTTTTATAAGAGTTTAATATTTTTTAATTGAAAAGAGACATTAAATTTTAATATATTTATGATCAATAATAAATCAAACAAAAAATATATATTGACCAAAATAAAATAGTTCAAAAAAATATAAAAAAATTTCATAAAAAAAAATAACCTTTATTAAAAAAAAAAAGAGAGAAACAGAAGCTCTACGCAAAATAAATGCAATAGAGGGGTTTAATGTTGTGTCTCAAGACTTGTTAATGAATATGCACAATATGTTAATGAAATATTTACTAAAAACACTTACTTAATTGCTTTAAATGATTTTTTTAATTATATTATAAAATTAAAAAACAATGGCAAACACGGCCTTTAACACCAAATCTTCAACCTGTAAACTAAAAAATACTAATTTAATTGCGAACCGATTAATAAATTTAAAATAAACTTTTTATAAGTTCATAGGTCCTAATCTAAGTAACTACTTATAAACAAAAGAAATAGTGAAACTATTGACAACTAGCTTAAAATTTTTTATTTTTTATTTTTAGTTAAAAAGTTAAATTAAGTTCAAAGTAAATTATTTAGTAGTTTAATTTTTAAACTTATTTTTTTGAAATTAGTTGTATGGTAAAAAATTAGTTTTTTTTATTTTTTGTTCAAGATGAATAATTTTACTATTTTATATATTTGATATTAACAATTATATATTGTTTATATTAGTAGTAAATAAGTTATTAATAAAGAGTATTATTTATTTAAAAAGTGGTAGAAATTTGAATAGAATATTTTAAAATTTTATATTTTAATTTGATTTTTAAATTTTTTAACTTTTTCGCGTTTTTGACTTTTTGCCAAACGGATAATTTTGGCCTTTTTAGTATTTTTAACAAAAAAAAATCAAAAGGTTAAAATTGCCAATTAAAGCCTAAGTTTTTTCTAATAAAATTTTGTCATGAATTTATACTTTAGGATAACTTATATGTTCATTTATTACATTTCTTTTGTATGTTTATAAAATCAAATTTAAAATTTTATGTCTTGGTTGCTATAGAAAAAGTGAGAAGTTTTTTTTTATAAAATTGTGATGTTTAATTAATTACAACTTTTATTTTAAAATTTAGTCAATGACTGACATGTCCTTGAATAATTAATATTATAGATGTAGTTTGGTTACACAATTAAGCCATGAGTTGAAATTAAAATTTAAAAAATATTATGTACCTAGAAAAAAGTTATTAAAACTTTTATTCTAGGATTTTATTTGTTTTGACGTAAAATAATTTTACATGTAAAATAATTTTATAAAAATTATTTTTTTTATTTGTATATTTTTATATTTAGTTAATATTTAAAAAAATGAGAATGGGATATGAGAGTGACTAAAGGCAAGAATAATTCGAGTGAAGAATTTCAAAATTTTTTTAGAAGGATTCATGTGTAAAGGATTTTGCTTCTTATTTCTTCATTCTTATTTACTATAAGAATAATCAAATGTAGTAAGAATTAGGTGAAGGTTTCGAATGTATATTTCAAAATTAATTTACGAGTTATTTTTTTAAAAGTTAAATTTAATCTAATGAAGTAAAATATTTTACTAAAAAATATATTTTACATAAGTATTATCAATCAAACAATAAAAATTAAATAAAATATTTTATCTAAAAATATTTTACATCGAAACAAACAAAAACTAAATTTAAAATAATGAGTTCAAATTTAACTATATATAGTGGAATTTATTACAAGTAAATATGAACCATTAATTTTGAATTTTAAATAAATTATTAATAATTTAATAAATTTGTAATATAACTATTATTTTTTTGCACATATTTATCTTTAGTCAGATGTCAATTATCTAGTCCAATAATCAGTATTTTTTTCTTATCCCGCCTAAAGTGTATAAATGAAAGGATAAATATATATATTTTGAATAAAAAAAAAGAATAATTATATTTAGATATCATTTACTGGATTTGGTAGTTTTCCATTTCTTAAAAAAATAAAGAGAATTTTAATTATTTTTTATTATGTCCCCGATTTTCCATTTTAACGAATTGAATTGTTAATATTATAGAATTTATTTTTAAAAAAATTATTGATTAAAAAAACAAATTAATCATATATTGGTAATCACATAATCAAATTATATCGATTTAAAAATAATAATAATAAATATTATTTTAAGAATAAACCATGCATTTTCCTAGCACGCTTATTGGCTAAAATAACTAATTAGCAGACTCTTTATTTTATATTTATTTTGCATTTTATAATTTTGGCTAATCAAGTTTAACTAGTCATTGGAGATTAGCTAAATTAATTTAACCAATATAAATGCGTCACATTGCCCTTGTTTGAGTAAGATGACTTATTAGTTTATTAGTTTATAAGTTAATAAATAAATTACGTCACCCAAGCGAATTAAATAAGTCAATAAATTAAATAAGTCAAAAATTATTTAAATAAAATAATTTATTTAAACAAATAAGCCAAACAAAATAACTTATTTGTGTCACTAAACGAAATAACTTATTTATGCTTTGACTTATTTGTTAATAAACAAATAAACAAATAAACTAATCATCCAAACATGGCCATTATTAGCTCCAAAACCAACCATGTATTAATATACTTTTGTGTAATTTATCTAGATAAAATGCCTAATAATATTAAAATAAATAATTTAGTTATTACCTTTTGTGTAATCTATCAAGCTAAAAATGCCTAATAATATTAAAACTAATAAATAAATAACTAATTAAAGTAAAAAAATTACTTTTTAATGTATTGTAGTAAGGCAAAGCTACTGTTTGGATGTTTAAAAAGTTTTGATTTTTAATGCTTTAACTTTTTTTTAAGAGAGAAAAAAGTTGCATTTGAAATAATTTGTACAGAGTAGTTTTTTTTTTTTTGTTAAAAATATCTAATATAATTTTATTTTTTATTTTTAAGTTATAGTATTTAGAATATTCACATTAAATTTTTATTGTTGGAATAGAATTGACTTTTTTTATTATTGAAAGGTATAGTCATTTTATTAAAAAAAAAAAGTTAATTTATTTAAAATGTATATAATTTTTTTAAAAAAATAAAAAATAACAGACTTTTCAAAAATACTTTTAACTTCTTTTCAAAAAAAAAAACTAAATTATTTTCTTTGATACGTGTAATTCGCTTGATTCACTTATGTTATTGTGACAAAAAAGGGGGAAACCAAACACGGCGTTAGGGTTTAAGCGGTCGAAAAGACGAGAGAAGGCCAGTAGTAACCTCAAAACCCCCCGAGAGAAAAACCCAAATCGAGAGGAAGAAGTAGATGGAGTTGCAGTTAGCTTGTTGTAAGATTCACGCTCCAAACATCAAATTATCTTCTAATCAACGATTGTTCTCCCATCAAACTGTGAGTAATTTCTCCAAAAATTGCAGTTCAAGGAACTCTCTCTCTCTCTCTCTCTCTCTCTCTCTCTCTCCCCTTATCCCTTCTTTTTTCTACCATTCTCACTCTCAAGAATTTTTTTTAATCCTTTTAGATTTATCCTTCGTTATCAGTCTTGTGCGAGACGTCCAGAAGCCATGTCGGGTTCAAGGATCGGAGACTTTGGGTCCAAAATGCATCCCAAAGTATGTTTTATTTTGTGTTTGGTTGCCGAGAAAATATTCCGAGAAGAACATAAATAGAACCTTTCATTCTTAGATTTCGATACTTCCCTCCAGCCAATTGGGAGGTAAAATAAAAGACAAATTTGTGTTTTCTCTTTATTTTGTTTGGATAATTGGGAAATTTTTTTTTAAAAAAAGCTAATTTGTTTCTCTCCTATATTGTTTGGTTAGCCAAATTAAAAGAAAAAAGTGTATTATTTATAAATTTAATCTTATAATGGGTTTATTTTTTAAGGTTAATTTTATATTATAAAGTTCAATTGTTTTTTCTCTCTAAATCTCTTCATTTTGAAGATATTAAAAAGTGTTCATTAAAAAGAAAACTCCATCCCTTGATTTCTTCTCATTTCCCCCCCTTTTTTTTTCTTCATGTTTAGTAACCCAAACGAGTGATTAGAGTTTAGAGATTTGGATTTCTTTTCTTTTTTCCTAAATGACTCAAACCAAACGACTAGTTAATTCTGCAATTGGGCTATGTCAGGGGAGGAGAGGTTTATTCATTATGGGAAAGTTTATTTGTATTACTTTCCTCTGTTTCTCTGCACCCAAACGGGATTTTAAAATTGTGGCCTAGGCTTATTCTGTACTGTTAACTGAATTTTTTTCCAGTTTATTTGGATGCCGGTTTGAAGAGGATAAGTAAGGACTCTTCAGGGTGGGGGTTCAACAAAGGATTTACAGTATATGCTTCCAATTTCAATCAGGAGGCAAAGTCGAATTTCTCCCAAGGGGAGGGAAGTCCAGTGCGTTTAAATGGAGCTGATGAAGTGGAACCTTTTCATGGTAAATCAGGTTCTGTCTCCTTTCATGGTTTAACTCACCAGTTGGTTGAAGAAGATAAATTGGTGTCTGCCCCGTTCAAGGAAAGTACCCGCTCGTTGCTCTGGGTTTTAGCTCCCGTTGCATTAATTTCGTCATTGGTGCTTCCACAGTCCTTCCTCAGCACTGCAATAGATGCCTTTCTCAAGGATGATATTCTCTCAGGTATATAGAGGGTGCGTGGTGTAATTAAAATTATGGACTTATGGATTACCACTAAAGCGATGCGGTTATGATTTCAGGTAGAAATTACAAATGTTTGGTACAGTTGTAAATTTATAGATTCAAATAAGCTCTCTATGTTGATTTAGAATTAGAAGATACAAGCAAAAAAATTGTAAGTACACATGTATAGGTTTTTTGAACTTTTTGATGAGTTATAAGGTAAAAGTTAGAAAAAAAAAAATTCTAAGAAACACCCTCATAATGTTGTTGATGTTCTCTAGCTATGCATAAGCAAGCAGGTTCTTCTTGCAGTTTTGTGAATATTCCTTCCCCTATGCATATCTCAGTTTTAGAAGAAGTGATGCAGTAGTAATAATTCTTTGATGGCCTCTCATCAGAAAGTGTGAAAGCATATCATACAAGAACTTTGTGCTAGATCTTATTCTTCACTACTTAGCTAAGTATGAGGTACATACTTATAACAAGAACTGCGTTTGTGACAGATCAATTGATACTGACGTCTTGTGTACATTTAACATGATATTTTTTCAATTAGTTCACATACTGAGATCAAAACCATTGTTATCACTCATCAGAATTCAGTCTCCCTGGCTTGCAGTAAGTTTAATTACCTAAATTTTAGTGGCAATGAAAGTTATTATTTGGTTTAATTGATGAAATTTATTGTTGACACGCCGGCATAGTGGAATGAGAGTTTTGATCACTAACCGAAATTCCTGTGCCAATTGCCAAGCGTTGGGCTACTATGGTGTAGTTGTTATCAAATTAACCGGTGTTCGAAGATTTAGTAGTTCAAGTTCAAAACAATTTGAGGCCCTTTTCTCTTTTTTTTTTTCTTTTTTTTTTTTGGGTATCTGCGCTTGCTTTTAGAGCTAATAGAGAGTGAAAGGATGGGACACCCTTAATGGCACGAGCTGAGGTGCTTAAGTGGTATGAGTAGCACTAGATATATAATGCCGTAGGATTTGATAACATGTTACGAACAAGATAAAACATCAATTGGTAGGCGGCCTTCCCCAAAATCCTCGGATGAGTTGGTTCATGCCTTAGCTGGGTTAGGCGATTAACTAATTACTGCTGGAGCTATGATAGAATGATAAACTAGAAGGCTTATACTTTTGTTGAGAACCATCTGTATCGAGAATTATTAAATCTCACATGCCTCCTAGAGAGAAAAAAACCATAGAGAACAAATTTAGAATATTTTAAGACAAGGATGCCAATTACATTGATATATGTGATGTGTCTATCTTTAAAGAAACATATGATCTTTCTCATATGGAACAACTATGATGGTTTTAGTTTCTGTTATAGGCTTTATATGGTTCATTAGGATGCACTTTTAGTGCTTGATGATAACTGATTGTCCAACAAGGCATGTGACGGGCTTCTCCTGTTTACATCTGATGAGAGAAGTATCATTTGTAGTATACGTGACTTTATTCGTATGTCTTTTTTACACTTCTGATAGTGCATTGTTTCTGCATTTTTGAACGTTCTTTTTTCTTTATGAATAAACAATTCAATTTCTTACCTACACGATAATGCTTGTGCAGAAATTGTGTCTGCATTCTGTTCTGAGGTGATGTTTTATATCGGTCTTGCAACATTTCTACTCATAACTGACCTCGTGCAGAAGCCATATCTGCAATTCAGCGCAAAGAGGTGGGGCCTCATCACAGGCCTCAGAGGCTACTTGACATCTGCTTTCTTCATCATGGGTTTTAAGGTTATTGCCCCTCTCCTTGCTGTCTATGTCACTTGGCCAGTACTCGGTTTGCCGGCATTGGTTGCAATAGCTCCTTTTCTTGCCGGGTGTCTGGCCCAACTTGCATTTGAGACGCATCTTGACAAACGTGGATCATCTTGTTGGCCTCTTGTGCCTATAATCTTTGAGGTACACCACTTTCAAAACATAATAACATCCCTTCCTCCTAGCCAACAATGGTGTTTTGAAAACTTTGAATGGGTTTGGCAGGTCTATCGACTATATCAGTTGACAAAAGCTGCTCATTTCTTGGAGACGTTGATGTTTGCAATGAGGGGGGTTCCCGTATCCCCAGACGTGCTGGAAAGAAGCGGCGCCATGGTTGCTATGCTAGTGACTTTCCAAGTCCTTGGCATCGTTTGCCTCTGGTCATTGATCACATTTCTTCTCCGGCTATTTCCTTCCAGACCTGTTGCAGAGAAGTACTAATGTTTTAACTGATTCTGTATATTCTGTTTCAAAATGTTTTTATGTTTGTTCAAAAAACTGCCCCTTGTCACACTGTTTTCTTTTATCGACGACTATTGGGTGTTTCACCGAAAATTTTGGTTCATTAAGGCAGATGTGAGAATGGTGGAATAGAATTTTAGTCATCTCTCTGAAGAGGGCTAAGCATCCAAATGATAGATGGGGGCAGAAAAAAAGATTATTTTTAGGTTCTGTATATTTCGACGAAGAACTTTTTTTGTGTGGAAGTGAAGCGATTTATACCAAGCAAGAATCTGCAGTAGAATAGTAAAAGGCAGACTTTGCTTCTTTTTAGAATTCCGGTCTTGTCAGCCTGTACAAGCTGTCAATGAGTATTTTCGAACAAAGGTGTTATCTGGTTAAGGGTTTGAGTTGGTGAAAACTAGTAATTGTGGATCCTTTATTTTCACAATATTTTGTTACTCAGTAACATATTTTCAGTAATTGGATATTGGAATGTGTGAAATTGTAAGTTATGTAAATCTTAAAGCACGATTTATTGAGCTGAAAATGTGTATTGACACATAAAAAGATATTCTTGTGCCTATTTTTAGTCACATCGAAGGAGCTAAATGTTTCAAATCGAAATTGTAAATATATTGACAATTTTATAATTTTTTTATAATTTATAAAGACGAAAATAAAGAGCTTATTATTTTAATTAATACTATTAAATATTGTGAATATTTTTTAAATAAGAATGTACATTGTTTTATATAAGTATCTATAGTAAATTTTATTATTAAATATGTTTTATTATATGGATAATTACACTTACTTCTCTTGAGAATTAAATTTATTACATAGATTTTTCACGTGGTCTTTAAAATTACATTAACTTCTCCTGAGATTTAATTTTTAACATCAATTGCACCAAACTGTTAAAATTTTTGTTAAAATTTAACGAAAATCGCCCATTCCACCCTAAAATTACAATTCTCACTTTAAAATCACTATTCAAACCACTTTTTTTCCAAAACTTCCATTCCCACCTAAATTTCGACGGAATGGTGATTTTGAAAAATGTAATTTTGAGGTGAAAATTGTGATTTTTGGGAGAAATATAATTTGAATGGTAGTTTTGTGGTGTGAATTGTGGTTTTGGGATGGGAGATGCGGTTTTTATTAAATTTCAACGAAAATTTTAACAGTTTGGTACAATTGATATTAAAAATTAAATCTCATTAGAAGTTAGTGTAATTTTAGAAACTATAAGAAAAATCTCTGTAATAAGTTTAAATATTATGGAAAATAAGTGTAATTATCCCTTTATTATATCATTATTATTACTATTGAATGATTTCTATGGTTTTTAATTGTTTTTTTTTTACTTCTTGTTGTAATTATATATTTTTTAAAATTTTAATATATATATTTAGAAAATAACTTTAAAATGTTATAATTTCTTAATTTGTTAAATTGCCTAACTAGCGGGTTAAATTTGCTAAAAAATTTCATACAAGTGGTTATTTTAACGATCAATAACTAAGTTTGCGTTTAAACTAATTTTTTTTAGTAATTTTTAGATTTTTAGATTTTTTTTAAAAAAAATAGATGTCAAATTATGTAAAAAAAAATTAAAAAAAACTTAATAAACCAAATTAATTAACTTTTTTTAACTTTTAAATTAAAAAATTACAAAAATAAACTAACCTAAACACAGGTTAAATAGCATATACTAAGCCTATGTTTGGCATTAAGCTAAACGGTCAACATTCAGCTAGAATGTTTGGTATTTCTAAAAAAATTTACTAATTTTTTTAATATTTTTAAGAAAAAAAGCTTATAAATATTCTAAAAACTCCAATTTTTTTAAAAATAAAATAATAATAATAATTAAAAAATTAACTCAACTTACAAAAATAAACAGTCATGCTATGATTCAAAACAGTACAACTTCAAAAACAAAAATTAAAAAACTCTAAATGTTTTAATAAAATACAAAAAAATATCACCATAAGAAATTATCTCAAACAAATTAATTTTTATTTTTTTTTCTAAAAAATAAATATCTTAAATTTCAACATTCTAAACAGAGACTAAGGGCCCGATTGAAAACTAGTTTAAAAATTAATTTTTTTACTTTTTTTACATTTTTAGTTAAAAAACTAAATTAAATTCAATGTATATTGTTTGGTAACTTAGTTTTTTTAAAGTTAATTATTTGGGTAAAAAGTTAAATTTTTTATTTTTTGTTCAAAATGAAAAATTTACCTTTTTATATATTTAATATTAAAAATTATGTGTAATTAGTAGTGGTAATAAATAAGTTATGAATAAATAAATTATGTGTAATAAGTAGTGGTAATAAATAAGTTATGGATAAGATATATTATTATATTTTAAAAGTAATTTGAGTTTAAATAAAATATTCTAAAAATTTGTATTTTTATTTAACTTTTTAAATTTTTACCAAACAAATAACTTTAACTTTTTAATTTTTTAACTAAAAAGTCAAAAAAAACCAAATTACCAATCAAGGCCTAAAAATGGATTATTAATTTCTTTTTTTCTAAACTCCACACAAGCCCACACCTGCGCACACACTAGCAATAACATAGGGAGGGAGGGGGTTATTTGTCACGAAAATAAGGGTCAATTTCGTAATTGTCTGTCACTAGCCTTGGCTCCCATCAGGCCCCCGATTCGATTAACCCTAAACCGAAGCACCCTCACCGCCTACAAATACAGAGCTTAGTTGAGAAGGTTTAAAGCTGCTAATGTTTAAACAGCGGCGCTGCTCTAACAAGTAACAACCTTCTGTTTCAAGGTGAGTCTCAACATTCAGATCTCTGTGAAGGGATGAAGATCTCCTTTTCTCTTCCATTTTCACTCTTTTTAAAAAAAAAAATTATTTTCTTTCGTTTTGAATTCGTTGAATGATCTCCTTTTTTGTTTCGTTTCTGTCGAAGTATTTATGTTTTGATTGGAGAGGGGTTGCAGTTCTCTGTGATGATCACAACGATGACGAGTCCGATTAGTATTTATCCATTCCATTCATCCTGACGAAAGTCAGAGTATGGACAGGCAGACACGTGAGGAAACTCTGAAAGATGATGCTCCATCCACTGACCCCGCCCTGTAGCCGCTCGAATACCCAGTCTACCATATCGATCATCTCAACAACCTTCAACTTCAATGTACTATGCCACTGCAGGCCAACAAGCTACACAGCAAGGCCAAAGAACGTCAAATGGGAGCTCAGTACCAGGAGGTACCAGTGGGCCTGGTTTCCCACCGCGGGGAGGACTGGGTAGAGGATCAGGCGCGCCCCCAGGTTTCGGAGGATCAAGAGCGTCA
>JAOTRH010000027.1:14120963-14138484 GCA_034768845.1 Heliamphora exappendiculata
AAAAAAGTAAAAAAAACTTGACTTTTTTTCGTTAATCCAAACCAAGTGACTTTTTTTAGTGAAAAAAACCAAAAAACTTAGTTTAAAAACCAAGCCAAACAAAAAGCTTATTTTTATCTTTTTATTTTTTAATTACTGTTTTTCTGTTCGTATGCTGATTTTTTTGAAAATTTCTTAATTAAAAAATAAAAAATATTAAAAATAAAAATAAACAAAATAAATTAAGCCCGTAATTCTCATTAATTTGCCCATGCTTTCTCTAGCTCGCTCTAAGCTTATAAATCAGCACACCGACACTAGTCAGCGATACACATTAACCATTAAATGAAAATTATTTAAATATTTCTAAAATAATATATGATCTTATTTGCTCAGTACTTTTCTATTTATATGATCTTATTTGCACGGTACTTTTCATAAATAGAAAAGCCAATTTACATTAAGGCCCTGCTTGATTCAGTGTCAAGTATTTTCTAATAAAAGATTTTATTTATTTTTCATTGTTTGATTCTATAATATTTTTTAAATAAAATATTAGATTAATGTTTTAGTCTCATTTTAAGAGGTTGTAAAAGTTTTAGTTCTGCAAATAATTATGTTTAGGATTTAGTCTTTTTTTTAAAATTAATGTTTATTCGATTTAAAATATTCTTAATTATCCATTGGAATGTTGACTTATTATCTCACTAAATCAACTATTAATATGGAACCAGTTTTAAATTCTCCTTGAATGTAGAATTCATTTTAATAACTGAATATTAATTATTCGACTAATATGGAAATGATTAATAAAAATGCTATCCTAATTTATTTTGAATTTAATTTCTCTCATTTAGTGAGATATTGGTATTCCAAATACTTTTTCTGGTTTTCAATAGATTTCGAATAATTTTTTGAATTGTTAACAAAATATCATTGCTGGATACATGTATCAGTTATGATATGCCGTGTTTATTACTGAGACATGTATTAATTATGCTATGTAATGTAATTTATCGAGACATAATAATAACTAATATATGTTTAAGTTCTATATGAAATGTAATAAAATGCAAAATGCAGAGACATGATAATAGCTGATACATGTATCAGTTCTGTAATGCACTGCAATATGTCGAGATATAATAACAACTAATACATATATCAGTTAGCTGCAAAATTCTCCACTGTCACAAAAAATAACCAATAATGGTCATTTGTGTTTGATACAAATATGTCTGCCAAATAAAAAATTTTTTAAGCTCACAAAAAAAAAAACCAACAATGAAGATCAAAAAATTGACTGCCAAACTCTTCAAATCGACAAAACTAAAGAAACTGTATATTCGTCTATTTTTCAAAATAGATGAAAATTTCTTCAAAATTATAGACAAAATCAAATTTTCGTTGAATATTGTATTTTCATAAAATTCGGTAAACATATCATAACAAACGGTTACAAATCAAATTTAAATTTGATTCTATATGTTTATAGAACCAACAATCATGGATTATTTAGAAATGCTTCCATAATTTTCGTTTTATTAAATGTTATAACTGCCGCACTATTAAGGATATTTTCGAGATACAATATTATTAAATTTAAAAATAGGATTAAATACTAAATATAACTTATGTTGGGACTAAAACTCTTAAAACATCTAAATTAGGACTAAAACTCAAATAACCTTAAAATATTTTACGTTAAAGATACAAATTAATTTGCATAAAAAGAGCAAGTTATTTTTTGATGTCAACGAAGGAAGTGGTGGTGGCGATAGTGTTGTAAAGGTGGGGTGTTGGTGGTGTTGGTGGGGGTGGGGGTAGCACAAGTGATGGTGATGGTGGTGGCGGCGGCTGTGACGGGGTGCGTGTAGTGGTGACAGTAGCGATTGCAACAACAGCAGTAGGGCTAGCAATAGCAATGACAAACAAGGGCAACGTCGACAATACTGGTGACAGGGTTGTAGAGCGAAGTATGTGGTAGTGATGGAAGCGACGACATTGGTGTAATGGTGCTGAGTGGGAGTAGAAATAGCAACGACAATAGTTGTGTTGGCGACGAAAATGGTGGTATCAATGACGACGATACTTGATATTTGTAATAATACTGATGGCTACGATGCTGGTGGCATTAATTGTGATGGTGGTAGGAATGGTGATTGTGGTGGTGTGGGTGGTGGTGGGATGATAGATAGAGGTTGCGGTGGTAGTGGTGGTGGTGGTAGTGATGGTGATAAGGGATAATAATGGTAACGAAAAATTGTAATATTAAAATAATAATATATTTTGATTGAAAAAGTTTAGTATTTCTTTTTTCAAATACCAATCAAAGACCCAAAAGAAGAAGCTAGTAATAATGATCTACCATTAAGAATTTATGGGTAGATTAATCCTAATATTTGTGTTCCTTTATTATCAACTCTATCTAATTAACCAGGTTAGTCAAATGGTCAGAGCCCTTTCTTCTCAAACTATCTATTTGTGCGTTTGCAAAAATTATTTATTATTGTGTTGTCCCACAAACACGAGATTTGAACTAATCGTTAATTCAATTAATTATATGATGTTTGTAAATTATCACCAACTCATTTGGAATTTCTTTTCCAAAAAAAAGGAGAAAAATTAACCCTATATATGCATTTCATTTTTTTGTTAACTAAACCCAAATTCTACTATTACTTCTGACTTAATAATCAATAATTGATAATTTGGGAAAGGGAGCAGCTTCTCTCTAGTTTTTCATTGGACGGGAGAGATTCAATTTTGATTTTTTTGAGTTTAACATAAATTCACTTCGATGATCTTAGCTGTGTATTTTATTATTTTAAGTGTATATATTATTATTGTAAAAAATCAAATTGATTAGATATTAATAACTACCATAACAAATCACGTTTGTGTTAACAAAAATAAACTGTAATTTTTATTTTATTAGTCATTTTATCAACATATATGTTATTTGTTAAGATAGTTACTAATATTCGATCAATTTAATTTTTTACAGTAATAATAAATACACTTAGAATAATAAAATAAACGGTTTAAATTATCAAAGTAAATTTATTTTTAATATAAAATAAAAAATAAAATTAAACCTCTCGAGTCCAACGAAGACAGGAGAGAAGCCATGCTGTGTAAAAAGTGATTTCTTTTATTGGAATAGTGATATTTGAACAAGTAAAATGTTAACTATTCATTGAACGGTGAATACTGTGTAAAAAGTATATTAATATATATAAAAATTATGTAAATATTTATTAATTAAAATATATTAATATTTTTAAAATATACATTAAACGAATGGTTTAAGAAGTACAAAAATCTTTAAGCATAAACTTAGATTTGATGACAAATAATTTTCTTTCTTTCAAGAGAAGTTCTAGATTTTCTTTTATGTACAAAAAAATAGCTTTTTTTTCTTAGAAGAAAGAAATCAATAATTGTTACTTTTACCATTTATAATATAAAAACAATGGTACAAATGCATCATATTATACCTTATATTTTAATTTATTGACATAAATTTAGTAAGCTTACCAATTTAATGTCTACATAATAGAATAAAATATAGAATAAAACATGAGTAATATGGTCTTGCTTAGGAGATAATTTTCCTGAAAATAGAGAAAAATCATTCACAATACTATAAATTCATAAATAAAATTTTAAAAATAATTTAGAAATTAATTTGAATGGTTAAAATTTATATTTAATAAGATATGGAATACACTTCAAATGAATCTTAAACATCTAAATTACTTTCTGAATAATTTTTTGAATTTTATTTATGACTTCATAGCAAAAATTATTTTTCTTTTGGATTATGTGCTTATTAAAAAAAAGAAAAAAAAAGAAAAAAGAAAAGAAAAGACGTGACTGTAATCCTCTCTATCCGAATAAAATTGAAAACTATGGTACCCCTTTAATTTACAGAGAAAAAAACACCTCTATTTTTTGTCATCTTCCTCATCAACAGTGTGAAAGTGAAACTGATGAGCCACAAGCAACGAAACACCGAGTCTATACAATATACGCTTCCGAAGACTTCATTTCAGGTTTGTCTACATGTTCTTGGATTCTGTTAATGATCTGTTCTAAATTGCGATATTAAGAGAAGTATTAATATTGGTGATACAATCGTATATCCATTGATATTAGACAGAATTGGCTCATAAGTCGAGAGAGGAAGCCAAGGTCAAAATCCCGAATCGAAAATCTCCATAAATCTGGGTCTTCTGCTTCAGCCATCAAAAGAAAATGGAGGTTTTAACAGATCATAAGGTGCCCACAAAGCATCCAATGGGCACGGCCGGTTGGCGTCGAGTCGAGCCCACGGTTTTCCTTTCCCACTCCAATGTAACAAACTCACCGGACCCGGATGCAGATCCCGGCAAAGCCCTCGGAAATTGTCTCCCCCGAGACCGTGTTGATTCCATCTGTGATCCACCGGAGCTATCTTTCCGGCGAAGACAAGCAAGAATGGCGGTAAGGAACCCAGTTCATAAATTCTCATTCGCTTCTGAAGCTCCATCCACTCTTCGATCTTGGTCGTGTAGTCACCAGCCCGCCATCGATGGAGGTCGATAACCATTACGCCTGTGTTGAAGTAACAGGCATGGCGGTTCGCGAAGGTGAGAGAGAGAGACGGGTTTGACCAGAAGGTTGGCGTGAAATAGAAGGTGAAGTTGGCGTTGCAGTACTCGGGTGCGGCGAGGACCACCGAGTCGCCACCGAGAGGGGTGGCGGCGAGCTTGGCAATGTCGTCGACGAGGACGAGGTCGGAATCGAGGTAGACGACTCTGCGGACGCATGGGGGGAGGAGGTTGGCCAGGTAGCTGCGAGCGTAGTTGAGTGGGCAGTCGAGGGCGGAGCGAATGGAGGTGGAGATGAGACCGGCGATGGCGGCGTCGTCGAAGATGTAGACTTGGAAGAGGAGGAAGGGGAAGGAGGCGGAGATGGTGGCTCGTAGGAGGGTCGCGTTGGCGGAGGCGGAGGCGGAGGCGACGAAGTGGAAGATGATGGTCTGGGGGCAGGAGGAGTGTTGGAGGGCGGAGAGGATGGCAGCCATGGAGCCGCGGATGTAGGCCGCGTCGAGGGTCATCGCCACGTGGACTGCCTTGTCGGAGCATATTCGCGTTTTGCTGTCATTGTTGTCGTCTTCCTCGGCGAGACTGTCATCGTCGACAGTGGATGGACAGTCCGGAGAGTTATAGAACTCCGGGGCTTCTCTGAACTGGTGAAAGAGATTGCCACCGGTGGCGGCGGTTGGGGTGGTGGCGGTGGCGGTGGAAGAGAAGGTAAAGAAAGAAATGGATAGAGAGAAGAGAAAGGCGGTCTGAAGTCCTCGTTTACCCATCATGTTGGGGGGTGGGGTTGGAGATTTGGAAATGGAAGGAGGGGTGTACTGGTTTTATGACAAAGAGAGAGGATGATTAAATTTGAAGCACGGGAGTTGGTGATACAAAAATTAAAAAAGAAGTATGAAAAATTGGTGGTAAGTCTAATTTAAAAATTATTTCTTATTAATTTATTTAGGATAATATTTTTTAATGCTTATGGTTTATTGTTATAAAAGGTTTTTAGCGATAATATTTATATTGTTGCATGTAATTTAAAAATGTTTTTAATAAATATTAATATTTTAAAATTAATTTTATTAAAAAAGTTTAGATAAGATCATTCCTCAAATATCAGTTAATATTTAAATCCTGCCAAAATTTCTCTATTTAAAATATATAATAATGAGATCAATACTTATATAAACAATCAAATAGAGCTACTAATTAATTAACTCATCAAAAAATTAAACAATCCTAATCGCTCGCAATAAGGCTTGAAACTGCAACCTCCATCATCTAGCCATTTACATACAATGAAATACATAAGTGTTATGGATTCACATGCATTTGTGAATTAGTTTTTGTATAAGTAATATTACTATTACTATTACTAAATAAGAAATACATAATTTTATTTTTTTTTAAATTAAAAATTAATATATTAAGATTCTTATTTTATTAACTTATTGACTTATTTTATTTTTTTATTTTAATTTTTAATAAAATTATTTTATCTTTTGGTCAAATTACTAATTTCTTAACTTTCTCTCATTAATAGGAGCCGAGAAAGTTAATAAATCTTTCCCTAATTTCTAACACCTTTCAAAGATATGAATTATAATGGAATATAACAGTTTGATTAAGAAAGATTTACTAAAAATAAAAATTTATAAAATAAAATAATTGAATAACTCATTATACCAAACGAGGTCTACGTGTTGGCCCCCTCGTGACGCGAATCTGAAATTTATCAAACAATATTGCTAAAATGCATGGTTTATTCATGCTTGATCGTCAAAATCAGGGCTCTCCCTCTCAATCCTCTCAATGTGGACATATCAAACATGCTGAAAACTACATTTGAGCCACCAAATACTAGTCCTACACACGCCAAAATTATAAATAATGCTTTTTACGAGTGAGAATGTATTTGACCAGACAAATAATTGATTTTATGGACATATGATCCTACCCAAATATTTTCATGATCACTAACTAAGGTCTCATTTGTTTCTATGGAAAAAACACTTATTAAGAAAATATATTTAATGAAAAATATTTTTAATGTGTTTGATTACGATTTTAAAAATAACGGTACTAGTAGATGTGGTATAATAGTAGTGCTACAATTGGTGGTAATTGTGGTGGTGAAATCAATGGCAATGGTGATGACAGCGACCATTTGAACCCTAAAACCTCAACTCCCGAACGTCTAGCCCCAAAACGACCCTAAACTTGGAATCCTTGACCCCTAGTCCACCGACCCTTAAACCCTTAAACCCTTAAACCCTTAAACCCCTAGATCACGGATCAGACCACAACCCCCAACCCTCTGCCCCTCCCGCTTGACCCTTGGACTCTCAAATTCCAACCCTCGTACTCTAACCCTTGACCCCCAAAAATGTTTTTTGCCAAAAAAAATAAAAAATAAAAAACGTTTTTGGGCAAAGCCAAATTATTTTTCAATGACTTCAAAAATACTTTTCATTAATTTTTAATTTCCGTCGCATCAAATACCAAAACATGCAAAAAATATTTTTTAAATAATATTTTTTGTCGAAACAAATGAAGCAAGATTCAAAACTAATTTGTTTAATTGAGGTGCCACTGTGAGAAAATGTAACTTAAGAGGCAGCAAAGTAGCGGAGGGGAGGGACCGACGTTGGAGGAGGAAGAGAAAACGTGAGGCGAAAGAAGAGAGAAGAGTGACAGACAGTGGAGGAAGAAGAGAAGGAGAAAGATGAAGCATCAGAATGATTACAAATAATTAACATTAATACAAATTAAATTTGAATTATGAATAATTAAAATAATATAATGGCCGTTTGTACTTATATATGTACTTCATTTAATACTAATATCATCACTCAAAAAATACTATAAATATTTAAAATAGCAATATATATAATCACATAATAAAAATATCATAATGAAAAAATTTTAAATTTTATTATAAAATAGTCAAAAATAGATATAATTTATCTCTAAATAAGTATTAAAAATATTGTAAGTGGAAAGAGAAATTTATTCGGTGTCAATATAATTACCTTGGTTTATTTAACTAATGTCTCAGTTTTATAAATTGATAAATGTATTACTTATCATATGAGACTAAAATTATAAAGAAATTTACTTACGAAATTAAAACCCTATTATCACATGATAATAGAATTTATACTAAAATAATTCTAAATTTTAATATATTAAAAAAGAGTAATAAGTCATTTTCATAACAAATATTTTTTTTTGTTTTTCTTTCTTGTTACAAGGTAGAAAGGGAATGAAAATCGAACATTCATTATAAATGAAGTGGATTAATTCAACCACTTAACAAATGATTCTCTAATATACCAAGTAAAAAAATTTTATTTTAAATTCAAAATAAAAAGTTTAAATTTAAGTGTTACTATACTACAAGTAAATCTAAATAATTTTAATTTTAAATTTTAAATAAATTTTTAGATAGATTGAAAATGGATACCATACACATACTAGGCTAAAAACGGGCACTTCAAGGCGAGCTATGTTTCGATACGACCCTCCAATTGTTTTACGGTGGTGGATTGAATATCTTTTCATTTAGCTGACGAGATCTATAAGAATGCATCCAATGAATTGGGGCGCGGGGTCACTGTTGCTCTGTTGCTCCCAAAGTATAGTAGAACTTGCTGTAATTGTTGTGAAGGTATTTTAAAATTTTTATAATCTAATTAGAATTGTTTATTATTTTATATTTAATGAGTAATTAATTTGTGTAAAAAATTAAATTAACCATACATCGTTATTCATATATTGATTAATAACGATAATTTTCATAATTTTTATAATTTATTAGTGACTCAATTAATAAATTATCAATCGTACATTGTTATTATTGATCTAAATTATGAAATTCATCATGCACTTGACTGTAAATTCTATAATTTGAACTAATGAGAGAGTGTGAAGAATACCCACTTTGTCACTGGTCCAAACTAAACAATCCATTATACATTTAATTAGTAGTAAAGTCCATAATTCAAACTAATAGAAAGAATAATTATTCTTCACTCGGATCGAAAACTATCTCTATTTTCTAAAAAAATAAAAACCTCTTCATTTTCACTTTTTAATTTCTACAGTGTGCCTCTTTCAATGATTTGATCTTTTTCATTATTGTTATACCTACTGATTAGGACATTATCTGTACAAAAAAATTAACTATTTGATTGAAAATAAATAATTAAATGATTAGATTACATAAATTCTAAAAATCCTAAATATATTTTTTAAGAATATAAAATTATCGGTGTTTAATTATTTTAATTTTTTATGCATATAATAGTTTTGCTATAATATATAATAGTATTAGCCGTTCTTATCTTTAAAATAATTTATCAAAACGTCATAAAACAAAAAAAAACAAAAAAAAATCAATTTCTAGCAATTTTGGTCACCGACACATGATTCTCCGTCTAAACTCATGTGGAGTGGGGCCACTATCTTGGCAAAAGTCAGCTTTCCAAGCACAGCCCCGCACATGCTCTAAAGACTCTAATGCCACGCTTTGATTACTACCCAAGCTATTCCTATTGATAAGTGTTTTCCCATTTAGAAAGGGTCCGTACACGTCCGTGTTCGGCGCTACATGGAGCCTATAAGGTAGTGTTACTGTTTGTTACCAAGGATTAAGGGTGAGCGATTAGACTAAAAATAAAAAAAATTTACTAAAAGTGTTTTGTCTATTTAATATTATGAGTTTTACGTTTGTATCAAATTAATAGGTCGTTGAAAATGAAATTGATAATTCTTTATTTTTAATATTATTAATATAGAGTATCATAACATGAGGAGAATTATCAAGGCATTAATAATCAAAACAAATCAATAAATTAAGTCACTCGAGCAAGAGGTGCGACTCAATGTACAAAGAGGGGATGAATAGGCGCTATATCGAAGATGATGATAAGGAAACAATGAACATCCGAATGATAATAATCTCTTAAAATTCACTCGTGATTTTGAGGAGAATAAAGTAGCCGAATTGCAAAAGAAGTGTCATCTACTCTCCCTCGAGGTACTCTGGTGATTACCCGAACTACTCATCACACCAATAACTCGAATATGGTCTATTAAGACGGTTAAGCATTTGAGTTATAGACTCCTTGACCTGAACAAATCAATAAAACAGAACAAGTTAGACAGCTCAAAAGGCCTCACCCACTCGAGCCAATCGAGTTACTTGAGTCAGTCAAATCTGTCCCAACAGTTAAGCGGATCTACAACTCCAAATTACCCAAGTTACAGAAAAATCTATACTTGATTTACTCGAACTACTGGGATCCGAGTTACTGGGACCCTTAGTAGTTTGGATAACTAATATTACTACTCATCGAGCAGAGGCACGAGAAAACATAGCCAAACTATGTGATGTAGCCCTAACTACGAATGAAGACATTCCATATTACAGACTACGAAGCATAGTGCATGCTATGAGATTATATGACAATAGCATAAATTATGAAGTATAGCACAAACTATGAGATTATATGGCTATGACATAGACCATAAAAACAGCACATACTGTGAGTGTAGCTCTAACTACTTAATTATAATAACATAGCACAGACTATGTAACTTAGCACAGACTGAATAATCAAATATAGCATAGATTATATATTCATAGATTTTTTTAAGAATCGAAAAAATATCCCAAAGATAATAAAGATAATGGCAGTACAATCATGTATGACATGTCAGGAAACATGTGGGTTGGTGGCTACGTAAAAGATTTGTCATATCATATGACACCCCAGGAACCCACATACTCAAGTTATTCGAGTAATCTAGAGTCACTCAACCCGAAACTACTGAGTATTCACAAGTTGACCTAGTCAAATTAGAATATAACATTAATTCTAAATGGACTTAGGGATGGCTTCAATGTCATAGATGACTTCAATAATGTCATCTTCTTGATGCATTGCCTGCCAAACAAAACAAAACAAAATGGAGATAGACAGAACAGAGATGAGTCAAAAGGCAGGTACTCTAGCTAGGCCTAGGCAGCTGTTGAGAAACTTCAGATATTCTTCATTTTCTTCACTGCCCTGCAGCTGTGGTTTCCCTCCTAATTTCCGCGTTAGGTTGAAAGCGACTTTGGAGTTTTATTAGGCTTTCAAATTTAAAAGCATTAAAAGCCGAATCACTTGTTTAGCTTCAAATTTATACAAATCTATCAAAAATCCAAAAAAAATAAAAAATAAAACTATATATCTTGTGAAATAATAAAACTGAAATTTTTTGGCATTTCAACAATATATTCAGAATGTAAAAAAAAAAAAAAAAGCCTCACCTTTAAGCCTTTAGTCTAATTAAGGTAGCAATTTATTTTGGACATGATTATGGACACTCTAACCCGATAAGCATTTGAGAAGGGAAAACTTGTCAAAACGAGACGAGACACAGCTTAATTCAAACCCCACTGAAAGCCTAATAGATTCATTACTGGGCCAACTACATGGCAGCATACGGGGTATTATGATAGAATTGAAAAACAATAATGTTAAAAAGAATAATACAAATACATATAAAAGACACAATTTAAGTAGTTCATCAAAAATTAAGAATACGTTCACAAATTTGCAGCAATTTCACTAAAAAAAAAAACAATACAATACAAAAATCAAAACCTTAACAAAATACGATGGATATAAATACTCACAAAGGCATACCAAAGCAAAAATGGGTCAAAGAAATTGAACCATTTATTTTTAATTATGAATAAATTTATCAATTTATTTTTATAGTAACATTTTTTTTTTTGACGAAACAACCATAGATGGAGAATTAGCTCATCACATCCCACAAAAAATACTATACACGAACGCTGAACACAAACAAAAGAATATGCTCAGAGCGGTAAATTGCTGCAAACCTAACTTCCCACAAGCACAACACATTGTTCTGGGTTGATATTTTGTATTTAACTCCGTTTCCTTTATAATCCATTCACGGCTAGTACAGTCTATTTAATAGTCCAAAGCCAATTCGTTACATTAAAATTTCATATATATATATATATATATACTATTTTATAAGGGTAAAACATATACCATTTTATTAAAAAAAAACATTCATTTGGTGTTTTTAAAATTGAAACTGTACGGACTTTTAGTTTTGTCTAAAATGCCACTAAAAAAAACTATCTCCTCTCTTTCTTAAAAAATTACTCGGTAATTATTCACTTTCTCTCTCTAAATAATTGAATGTAAGTGTCACACACTCCCGATCTGTAAACATGCTTGCACCGATCTATATTGTTTTTAATTTTTTTATATTGCACATGCATCGCGTGTGCCTAAATGTTAGTAATATCTATACTATATATAAAGAGAATCCATAAGTTATTGTGACAAGACTTCAAAAATTTAGGTTCCCTTTTGTTACCTACAAATTAACTGTTACTTTTTAATTATTATATAATAAATTTATAAATAACTGCTACATCTTTAACTACTTTTCAATTTTTAGAATTTTTAAAAATAATTGAACACATATGTATACATGTGCCATATTTCTAGTATATAAAAAAGAGAGCACCTATTTATCGTGATGCTATGTGAATTTTTTGAATACCACAAATACTCTTATTTAATTTTCTACTACCAAAATAACTTTATTTAATTTTATCCATTAAACTTTTCTTCTATTACCTAATTTAAAAATTATAATTACTCAATTTTAAAATTAAATTATTTTATTATTATTATTTAATTTATTTTAATTTAATACACATTTGCACATGTGTGCATGTATCTATCGCTAGTATATATAAAAGATATTTCAAAATCTAGAGTTTTCGTTTGAGGTTACCGGGTTATTGTATTACGTGCATCCTTAATCTTTCTTCGCATGCAGTAAACGTGACCTTTAAACTAAACTAAGTAAATCATTGTGTTATTGTCCGTGTTTTCTTTTCTTGTTTGATTTGATTTAGTCATAATCACACAAGCCTGCATGAATCGCCCAAGAGAACTACATATTTGGTCTTCCATTAGGAAAGAACTAGCATCTTCGGCAACAGCCACCCAAACAATAAGACAACTAGACACGCCACTAACCAGTTCAAAAGAATCCTCCAGGAGAGCTGGAACTTCCTCACAATACTAAAACAATCAATCTTGTTCATGTCAAGCATTCTGTAAACTTTTCATGTAAGGATACATCTCACTGCAGCTGCATTTACATCTACCATAAAAATAACTACGACATTTTTTGCCTACCAGGTGCAAGATCTGGTCTAATTTTCCTAATGCATGCCACATATGATAAACCAAAGCTCAGATGTAATGTGTAACAAGACAATCATAGCCACTACTACCCAATCACATCAAGCAGAAATAGCTTACAAAATTATTGTCCAAATGAAATATCTTCAACATAATTATTTTGCCTACCAGTGGTCATTCCCTAATCATGTAAGCACGATTTCTTCTGAAAATACATACAACATTCAAAATCCCATGGACAAACGAATTCCCAAGCAATTGTCAACCATGTGGGATTCATTCCCGTAAAGATTATAACACAAAAGACTAGTAAGGTCTCGCTTTCCCGTGCTTAGGCCCCTTCTTCCCTTCCCTAATGAAAGAGTACACCCCATGCCTTAACCACTTGGCTACAGGTCCCTATCAATTCCATGTCTTTCTCTCTTGTCCGACTTTGCTGCACAGGGTGCACAGGGTGAGACGACGAATTAACACATGCCATCTGATTGGTATGAACCTTGTATGGTGCTGCTCTCTGCGAATCCCAACATACCCCTAGTTGGGATGGGTAGGTAGGCCATTGGAAATCCCATGTGGATTGTGAGATTAAGCAAAAGGTTGAAAATTCAAAGAACAAATATATAAAAATAAAGGGGTACAAACTATGAACACAACCAACCTATATGCTAGAAAGCTGCATCTCCAAATTAATTGGGCCGCAATCCAAAATAATTGGGCAACAAAGACTGGTGGTATGGTTCAGAAAGGAATTGTGGCATGGTTCAGTAAGGAAGATATCATACTTTGCTAGAAACATTTACAATGTTCCCTTACAAACTGATGGGGCATAAAGTAAGATAGCTTTGGTATTAGAACCCACTTAACATGACAGGAGCAACACAGCTTCCACATTAGTTTGTAAAATAAGTTTGTCATTTTGGTGTGTATAACATTACTCATTCAAAAAAGAAAAATTAACCACAGAAAATAAAATCAGCCATCCATATACAAGTCGGGCCGACATGTATTGTTGGTCCTACATACATATTAATGACTGAGATTGTTTCCCGTGGTTAGTTTTGTGATTGGCTTTGTATACATAGAAGAGCTATTAGAAACAGGTACTGCAGTGGTACCACATTGGATCATTGCCCTAAAACAACTAGAAAGCAGTTGTTCATGGAAGTATCTTACTAACATAAGCATAGCAAGTAAAATTACCTTCTACCAGGGGGCGTCTGTTCATAGTCACAGTGACATTTAGCATAGCAGAAAATAGCCAACATCTACCATCATTGTTCATACCGCTAAGCTCTTTGGATGCTTCCATGATACATCCAAACAATAATTAGAAGGATTGAAACATAATATTCCCAATCCTGCCCCTCTACACCTGAGCTGGGGCCTAAGGGAGCAAATCCAAAAAACTCGTTGTATAGCTGGATACACGAAACAATGCCACAAAGGAACAAAACCTTTTAAGACTGAAACGAGAGTTTTCTGGTAGCGTATCTCCAATACCCCAAAGCATTTTTCTTAGAGCCGTATGAATTTTCATTGCAAAAGAAAGCTCTTCAAGATTAAGAATTACTACAACGAATCAAAAATTTATTTACTTCAAAATATATACAAATGGAATATAATTGCTAATATTGCGTGTCATGCTCTCACAAGACAATCTAAGGACCAAAGTTCTAGGAATTCTGAATTTAAATTTTATCCCCCCCCCTCTCTCTCTCCCCTTCTCTCCACTGCTGACCAAAAAAGAAAGAGAGAAAAACATACAATTTCCATGTCAGTGAGTGCGGAAATTACACATATAATTACAAGTGAAGCATGTCAAACGGGTAAAACACTTACAAAATACCAAGATATAATTGCTACTACTCTGCGCCATGCTCTACCAGAATAATGTACACATGTTTGGTTGGGAGAGAGAGAGAGAGAGAGAGAGAGAGAGAGAGAGAGAGAGAGAGAGAGAGAGAGAGAGAGAGAGGTTGCAATAACATCATAAAAATAGGAAGGTCGCATTCAACATGATGACAGGACACAACAGAATGCTACAAAAGTTCTTAATTTATTATACAGAGTATCACCCCTAGACAAAAGGGGCAAAAACCAAAAACAAATAATAAAAAGGTAAACATTCCATTCACTAACAAATTTATAAATCCACAACATCGACAATCCTAGAATCTGTCGGCAAATTCAGTCCCAGTAGCAAATCTATCCTAATTCCAGAATAGGGCAAGGACAACAAACACACCAATGATGAAAAATAACATCGTCAGATAGTAATCTGCATTCTGTCCTTGATTTCTGTGCTGGGGGAATCTGTGTGCATGGCCCCCATGAAATGGATGAGAAAATCCATATGGAAAACCAGGAACGGCCCCATACATGGTAGCGTCTGGGAATCCATGAACCTGAAGGTTAAACAATGATGGGATGAGACCCCCAAATGCCGCAGACAATGTGAAGTTCCCAAACCTTGCACTTGCCATTGGTGCGAACCCACCCAATCCCCCCATGAATCCGAACCCATGTGGCACAAAATGGTTTGTATCAGGTGGAGGGGCTGTTTCAGGTCTCTGTCCAGCTGGACGATTTGGAATATTAATGCCGGGGATTGACCTAGACCTTGGATCTGTTGAGTTCTTTCCACGGCCATATAGTGGGACCAACTTCTCCTCCTCAACTAGGGCCTTACAAACCGGACATTCCTTTGAATGGGAGTGAATGTGGAGCCATTTGTACAGGCAAGGCCAGCAAAAGAGGTGGCCACAAAGGGTTACAATTGGGTCTTGGGCTAATTCAAAGCATATATTGCATTCAAAATTACCAGCATCATTGTTGTTACCATTACTGCTTGAGCAAGAAGGACTTTGGGGTGTCCTTCCCATTGATTCCCCAAACCCACTTGCCATCTTTCAACTGAAAAAACCTTTGATTCCCTAAGAATCATATGAATCCCAAATTAACACCTGCCTTAAAAATATAAAAATTTAATGAAATCATGAATAAAAGATTTCTCAGAACTACAACGAGAGAAATCCCAGAAACCTTCATAAATCATAAGCTTATAGGATAATCTCAAATACATTCAGAACTCAGCAAGAGTCTTCTGAAATCAAATTTATCAATTTTTACCCCAATCAGTACAAGAGAAAAACTTAGACAATCCATCTTCACAACTTAAAATAAACTAAAAGAAACATCTCATATTAAACTGAACGGACGTCAAATTCTTGGCCTAAAAAATATAAATCCGAATCCAGACCGAATCAAAGCCCTAGATTTCTCATTGATACGAATTCATCAAGAAAGGCTACACCGCTACATCAACATAGCTCCAATTAAGAGAAAAAATGATAATTATTATAATAATGGTTCGAACTCGCACCAGCGATAAGACCCAATAACTTCTCTAGCCATTCGTAATCCTCAATTGAGACTAGAAACGGAGACCCAAATTACATGGAAAAAAAATAAGCCGGCCAAAATCAATCACCGAGATAGCAAGATCAGGCGAAATCATAAACGGCTGGGTTACATAATTTCTTTTCTAGAAAAAAAAAAAAGAAAACATAGAAAACTAGGGTTTCTAGAATCGATTAACACTGGGAAAGAAATAGATAGTAGATTACCTTTTGGAACGATCGATCGATCGACCGATTGGGAGTCAAAGTTTAGAGCTGCTAACGACTCCCTTTCCTACACCTCAAATTTTCCGAAGAATTCCGTTGACGGGAATTCGAATAAATTGTAGGCAGAGCAGGCGCCGTGGACCTGTGGTAAGAGCGTGCCGCATAAGAAAAATTGATAAAGAGAATAAAGATGTTGATAGAGATCATACTTTAAATAAAAAAAATTAGAATAACAAAAATATTTTAATATTATTTATTTAATAAAAATGAATTTATATTATTTTGTTTTAAATATTATGACATAAATCATATGAAGCCCTAACTACCAATTAATTACTCCTACTAAATAATTTATTTGAGACTACGATTCAAGTGGCATTTTAACTCGTAGTAAATAATTTATTAGTTGTTGACTCTTTTTTGTATTATGACTAAATAAAATTTTTTTAAAGATAGAGTCACTATTCGTATAAAAAATTGGTTCTTTTAGTCATTATTTATTGGGCAATTAGTAATAATAATAATAATTTTTTTTATAAAAAAGCAAACTAACAGACATGAAAAACAAAATAGGAGAGAGAACCACAAAACATAACTAGAAAACACACCTAACTTCTCTCTACCAAATCTCTCATAACTTTCGGGACTCTCTTTGCCCAGGTATGACTCCTTTTAAGCTTCAGTGCTTTCTTTGCGAGAGCGTGTGCCACAGCATTACTTTGACGATGGATGTGTGAGTATTTGAAAGTCCAAAAACTTGCCATGGCATATTGAATTCCTTCCACCAAGCCCCCTATATGCGATAAGTTTACCTCCTTATGTCCTAACGCGTTAATTATATTAAGCGAGTCACCCTCCACATGGACATCTTGCAGGCTCGGCTGATTTGCCCACTCTATAGCCTTGACTGCCCCCAAACATTTAATTTGGTCCACATCTTGTACAAAAAATATTTTTTCTGCTGCAGACATAACCACATTCCCATTTTAGTCTCAAATAATTACTCCTAAGCTAGCCATCCCTTCCTTGTTTTGCCCCGTCGAAGTTGATTTTGTAAGTGCCTGGCATGGGCGGGGGCGGGGGC
>JAOTRH010000027.1:14147532-14166766 GCA_034768845.1 Heliamphora exappendiculata
GAATTATTTCTTAGGGCTTCAGGTCAAACAGTTAGAATCTGGCATGTTTATCTCTCAGTCTAAGTATGCTAGGAACTTGGTAAATAAATTTGGTTTAGACAATTCTAAGCATGCTAGAACTCCTATGAGCGTCACTACTAAGTTGTCCAAATATGAGTCTGGTAAACCTGTTGACCAGACCATGTACCGAAGTATGGTAGGAAGTCTGTTGTACTTGACTGCGAGTCACCCGGACATTTCTTTCAGTGTCGGGGTGTGTGCTAGATATCAGGCGAGTCCCAAAGAGTCCCATTTGTAGGCTGTTAAGCGAATCATCAAATACGTGAATGGGACTTCTGGATATGAGATTTGGTTCACTTGTGATACTACTGCTGATATAGTGGGTTTTTCTGATGTGAATTGGGCTGGGTGTGTCGATGATGGAAAAAGTACCTCGGTTTGGTGCTTTTACATAGGAAATAATATTATCTCCTGGCATAGAAAAAAGCAAAATGCCATCTCCCTTTCTACAGCTGAAGCTGAATACATAGCGGTTGGGAGTGGTTGCACTCAGCTTCTATGGATGAAGCAGATGTTGTCTAATTACGGGTTTGAGCAGGGTCCTATTTGTTGTATTGCGACAACACTAGTGCTATAAACATCTCTAAGAACCCTGTTCAACATTCTCGAACTAAGCATATTGACATCCGTCATCACTTCATTCGGGATCTCGTAGAAGAAGGCATTGTGACTCTTGAACACATAGACACCGAGTTACAGCGAGCAGGAATTTTTACTAAACCTCTTGATCATCCTCGGTTTGAGTTTCTTAGGAAGACTCTAGGAGTCTGTCTTGTCGAGTAGTCTTTCTTTATTTCAATAAAAAAAAAAGGGGTGTTGGACACCATGTAAGAAGTTCTAAGTCCCTTTTGGAAAATCTTGAATCTGTATGTTTGTTGTGTTGGACTTTTCATCCGGAGACTAGTTTTTTTTTTCGTGTTCGGTTTGGCCCTCTCATATAACTCCTGTAATGCATTCAGACTTGATTCTATTCTGTACATCACTGGTTGTCTGGGTTAGTCTGGTTTTTCATATTCTTGAATCTTCTGGTGCTTGAATTCTAAGTATGTATCAGGGTTCTTTGATTCATGCAATGAACCGTTGACAACCCTTATAGTCTATAAAGATGTATTTCTCTTTGATTTGGGAAAAAAAAAATTTGTATTCTTGAGAAAATGGATACCTATGCGGACCATGTCTTTTCGTATGTACTAGTGTGCAGCTGTCTCGGTTTGAGTGCAAATATACGTTTGTATCTAAGAAAATGGCTACCTATGCGAACCTTACTTTTTCGTTCGTATTAGTGTGAAAGTCGCCTTTGCATTCGTAGTTGTCTTTAAAAAGGGAAGGTTGGCTCTGGAAATGGCTACCTAAGTGTGCCTTGCTTTCTCGTACGACTTAGTATGGCAGCCGTCAGAGGTACCATGCTTTGTGTTCTTTCAGTGCCTGGATTAAGGGGGGTTTGTCGGTTGAGTATGTTTGGGTTGAAATGGATTCATTATGTGTAACTCATTGCTCTCTGATATGTTCAAAGAATGTCGCATCATTGGGATCAATATGTGTTCTTCCTGCTAACTATGCTCATCTCAGTGCGCACACCCATATGATATCATAGAGGTAGTTCGGAATGCATTTCACTTCTTATATGCATAGGCTCGAACTCATGGATTTCTTGTTATGTCTCTGAATATGGGATCGAACATTGTATTCATATAGGCTGGATATCGTCTTGGTACTCAATTCTTCTCTTGTGTGTTGCTCCTCTTACAAATTGTTTTTGGTTTTGTTGTGTTTTTAAAAAAAAATCTTGTTTGTATTAGGTCTCTCTTCCTAGTTCTGATGTTGTGAGATGTCTCAGTTGCTTTTTGACCGATCGAGCGGTCTTTAGACCGATCGAGCTGTCATTCAAGCGGTCATTAGTCTCTCTCGGTCTCTCATCTGCAAGTCTTTTAACTAAAGGTTGCAATTCACCGCCCGATAGACCGATCGAGCGATCACTTGGGTGGTCATTCACACCTCTCAGTTCTTTTTGTTGTCCTTCAGTTTTTGTGTTGCAGAGGTAACACCGCTCGAGCGGTCTTTAGACCGATCGAGCAGTCTTCGCACCTCTTGTGTCTTCAAATTCTCTTCAAGGGCTTCTCAACTTCATATGTTTGAAGTCCCTGTCTCTCTTCACTCGGCGCCGTCATCTCTCCCTTGTGTTTTCTCTTCAAGGTCAAAACTTTCGGGGGAGTCTCGTGTGGGGGTGTCTCTTCTCTTTGGTGAGTCTTCTCCTTCTCCTCTCCATATCTGTTTAGGGTTTGTGTTTTCATTGTTTAGTTTTCTGTTTAGAAGGTTTGTTTTTTTGTATTATTTAGAGTTAGTTTTTTTTGTGTTTGTTTGTGTTAAGGTTATTTTCTATTTGTTTTTTGTTTCTAATTGTGTTTGGTTAATTTTTTCCTTTTTCCTATTCTGTTGGTCTTGTGGTTCGGTTTTGTTTAGTTTGGGGTTGTGCATCCTTCATTCTTGTGGAATTCTTTTTACATCCTAGAATCATGCCTCCTAAGTACCGTACAAAATCTACCGCCCCGGGAAATGTCTCTGAGCTTTCCAATCAGTTTAAATCTAGCTCGTCCCTTAGAACCTTTCTTGCTTCGTATGTCAAACGTCCAATCCTATTGGAACGGAGCATGGTTCTTAGGGATTTTCCCGATAACACCATTATCGCACCCTTGCTCGCCCTTAAGTGGGATGCTTTTTTTATCCTTCAATTCGTCTTTATCAGTGAACCTTTCTCTAGTCCGAGAGTTTTATAGCTCTCTTGTGGAACAATCTTCTGAGATTGATACTTTCTCGTGATATGTCCGAGGCATTGATTTCACTCTTACAACGGATACTATTGCCTCCTGGCTTGGCCTGGAGTCTCGACCCCTTGACCCCATTTTTCCTCGTTCCTCATTTTTTCGTGAGGAAACGTTTGATTATGGTCCTACTGCTTCGGCTATTTGTGAGCCATCCCGCTCTTGGGTCGTTGGTGTTCTTATCCCTCAAAGGGATCTCACATCTGAGTATCGTCTTTTAAATCTCATTGTTTGTGCAAACATTGCTCCAAAAGGCCACACATCTGAGATTTCTCAGCCTCACGGCTATATGATGTGGGCTATTGCTAATCGCAAAGCTGTTGATGTGAGTCTAGTCATGTTTTATGCTATATCTTCCCTTGGGCTTCCTTTTGGTTTCTTCGTCACTCAGTATCTTCGCTCCCTACGTGTCCCCGAGTATCATTCTGGAGCCCATCCCGATGAGCTTGTGTTCCTTCTTAAACCCATCTCCAAAACCACTCTTAAGATGAGCTCTTCCCATCTTCCCTGGGTTTCCCCATCTGTAGGTACTTCTAGCACTGCAGCTGCTGATTCTGAGGTGCTGGGCCTTGATCCTGACATAGATCTTCCCCCCGAGCCAGAGGTGTTTGATCGGTTAACTCGCTTGGAGGTCGAGATTGGGTTGATTCGCGAGGACGTTAATTTGCTCCGTGCTAATGTTCAGGGCTTGATTCAGCATTCTCAGATGGTCTGGCAAGAGCAGCAGGAGTTTATGGCATTTGTCAGTGCCCGTCTACCCCCTCCTCAGTGACTCATGAGCATTCTTTTGGCAATTCAGTGCCAAAGGGGGAGATTTGGTAGTTTTATAATTTTTTTGTAGCAAGTGGTATAGTTGTTTTGTGTTAGATAGCAGGTGGTATAGTTGCTTTGGGAGATACATTGGTCTTTGATAGAGATACAGTTTTGATGATTGTTGATAGATCTTTTATTGTTTTGACAAAGATTCCTTTTTTTTTTTGCTGGAATTTTTTCAAGTTGGCATTTTTGTTTTTGTGGTTGATAGTTTTTTTATGGGAATCATTGAGCTACATTGTTCTTGGCATATATATGAGTTTCTTGTTAATTTTCTTTCTGTCAGTTGAATACATATGCTTTGAATAATGCTATTGAGTAATCTCTATTTCTTTGTTGTGGGAATGGTTGATACGTCAAAGGGATAGATTGCTAGGATTTTTCCTTCTCATGAATTATCTGGTAGTTGTTACAGAATTTTCAAATGAAGAGATTGTTATGATTTTTCCTCTTCAGTCTCTTTTTCCTCTTGTTGGCAACTTTGTGACACGATCTTTATGTTTTCAATACTTACGTTTTTTCTTTGATTTCGATATAATGCACTTGTGGTTGTTGAAAGTTTTTTTATAGTTTTGATGAGGAAGATAAAAGTTTTTGCTTTCCAAATTCCTGGCATTCAGCATCAAAGTATGATGATCTTTCTGGCATGACCGCTCGATCGGTCTAAGACCGCTCGAGCGGTCTATCTCGAGGCTGAGTTATATTTTCAGTAGGGTTAGCAGCTTTTGTGTGGTATATATATTTTGCTGTTTACGGAACTTGGGGGCGTGTGGTTTATGGTTGTTCTGTATTGAGAGATTTGTGTAATATGAGTGAGGGGGAGTTCTCAGAGTTGAATTGATGATTCAATGTTAATTTGAGTTGTTCAACGATCATCATTAATTCACGATCTTCATTATCAAAACCTGTACTTGAGAAGAGTCTCAAGTGATAAAAATCAACGAAAGATTCCAACGGCAAACAAGTACAGAATTAGTTCATGAGGATTCGCCAAGAAGACGGGTAGCTTTTAGGTTGAGGATTTAACGGGTGTTATAAGGCTTTTCTTGTAACCAAACTCATATCTAGTACTTGTTTTCTTGAATTAGGATTAAGGCCTGTAATTTTTACCTTTATTAAGATTTTTCACGTAAAAATTTCTTATCTTATTACTTATTGGTTGGTTTACTTGTACGTGTGCTTACTTTACCCTTATTACATATCAATAACTAGAATTTTTCAACAATAGGTATGAATAATGCTAATTAAAATACCAAGTATCAATAAATTTATTAACAATCTTAGCTTTTTAACTTTTTTTACTAATAACGCTAAAAAGTCAAGATTACTCGTTTAACAAAAAAATTAAAAAACTAAAAAATCAAATCAAAACACAAATTTATAAAATATTCAATATAAACTTTTACAATTTTTAAAATACAATAATATTCATTTATTCATAACTTATTTACTATTACTATCAACTAAATATAATTGTTTACATCAAATATATAGAAAAATAAAATTTTCTATTTTAAACAAAAAAATAAAAAAATTAATTATTTACCCAAACAATAAACTTTAAAAAAATTTACTTAAAAACTAAATTATCAAATAATTTACTTTAAACTCAATTTTATATGTTATCTAAAAATGCAAAAAAAAAACACAAAAGAAAACATATTTTTAAACTAGTTGTTAATCGAACGCTTAAAAAATATAAAAATAGTAAATAATAATTTTAAAAAATAATTATGAGTGGAAACGTACCTGATATCAATTAATACCAGATGTTATTGTCTGATATTCCAGTATTGACTAATATTTTAAATGATACAAAACTAAATAATTAATATACTAATTTTGCTCAAAAAGTTATACATACCAACCAATACCAAAACAATACGACACGAGATTCACAACTGTGATTCAAACAACAGCAGCCATAAGATCCCAGCTCTAATGAGATGAAAAGCTATTGTAAAACCATGCAGCAATCAAAAATTAAGGCTATATACATTTATGAAAAAGCCCACTTCCCCCAGGCAGTAAATACATTAAAGCAAAGCTTAGAAAGTCACAACATGCCCCTCCCTAGTAAAAGAGGTTCTCTTCATTAGTTTACATATATCTACATAGCTAGCTATAGCTATCAAGAAGTGAGAATCCCTATCTCTATAACTTAAAATGCAAAATGCAACCCTACCAACCACAACAAAAAAGAAAAAAGGACACAAACAAGCCAGGGATACATATATTACAACTATGATCACTGCTGAGGGAAGGGGTGGAAAAAGACTTTTAGGAACTAGCATCTGTTAGCATTGTTCGACAACCAAATTCAAAGACAGCTCTTTCTTTCTCGCCATCTTTCTTTCTCTCTCTCTGTCTTTCTCTCTTTTCTCGAGGTCATTTGCACACTGTCTTCAGTCTCTTTGCAGATTGCACGAACCCCACAATGACCTGCAACTCATCCAATTGCTTCACGGGCAGAAGAAAGAATTTCAGATAATAGGAGTATAAGCGTAAAACTGAAATTATAAATTTATAGATTATAACTAAAAATATGTACTTGTGACTTAAAGTAAAGGTTATAAATGTTTATTAAAGTTGCATACGTATACTTTCAAGTAATAAAATTTGTTTTGTTGATTAATGAGAAACTACATGAAAAAACTCTACATACTTCTGTTCGAATTTATGTAAATTTTTGTTGAACTACAAACTAAAAGCTGATAACTAAGGTGAAAAAAACACCCTCAATTATTTTTTCTCCAAACTTGAATTCAGATTGTCATTTGAGTGGAAAAAAATAAAAGAAAAACAAACACATGCACAAGCATACAAAAGATTTGCTTCCTAAGCCAACAATAGCTCTACATTGATAAACAAAATCTTAAAGGCAAGCAGTAGCTACTATGTAATGCAGGCACAAGCATCATTTGAACTTCTGAAAATTCAAATGAAGTTATTACAAGTTACTTAACGACGCTCAGGAGTTAGGATTTCAAACTAATTACCATGTAGATGCCATGTAAGAAAAAGTGCAACAGCAAGTTAGCAAGTACCTGTGACATGAAATGCCTCTGGACGACATCAATTAGTTGTTCTTTAGATGGGTTAGGGATGGCATCCACCTAGAAAAAAACGAATGCAATTTTAAACATAGGAATAAATAAAACAAAACAAAAAATTGAAGGTGCTGCAGCTATTCCATAGGGATTTTGGGTCCCACGGGGTAGGGGTGTGCATTTGATCTAGCTTCTTTTAAACGGAACTTTTTTGTTTTTAATGAATTTTTTTCAGCATTAGCCCAAATGAACTTTTTATACTTTTAAAATTCATCTTCATGAAAAATTAAAAAAGTAAAAATATCTAATCAAGAAACTTTAAAATTTTCAAATAAGACGGAAAAAACCACGTATTAGGCTTTGTGCCTCTTTTCGTTTTTAGTAGAGTTTTTCCAACTTTAACTCAAATGGGCATACATCTTAGATTTCTCCTGTCATGAGAAACCAAAAAAGTAAAAAAATTGAATGACAAAAAAAAAATACACAAAAAGACCAAAAAAAAAGGCTCCAAAAAAAAAGTCAAAGCTTTTTAGACCAAACCTAGGAAATGCAACAGTAAAAAACTCACAAGATTGAAGTGTCGCCAATATCTCCACAATGCAGCCATCTCCAGCTTACTTAGATCAATCTTCTGTACAAAAGATATTTTGAGCACATAATTGCACAGTTGGACATGTGACGACAAAATAGGGAAACATTTTTGTGGGGAAGTTAAATAAGCAAACCTATCAAATGGAATGTATACAAAAGAGCAAAGATTGTGTATATAAAGGTTATTTACCGCGGACCCACGAGGAGTAGAAACAGATCCCTTTGATTGCGAATCACAAGAGAGTGACCTGCTCATAGTCTTGTGGGATGAGCCGGAAGACTTATGTATGCGATGCCTTGATCTATGAGACTTTTGAGTATCATCGGATGCTGGAGGGTTGGAAAGCACAATTATATTGTGGGTTGTGGGACCAAAAAGATGACAAGAATAAAGGCGTGCAAGAACAGAGTGCAGGACAATTGTTAAAGTAAAAGATGAAGAGCAGCAAATATGAGAAAGGATAATGGATCCTATGTAACAACCTCAACAACTTTTCTCTGAACAAAAAAAAGGACAAAACCCACTATTACAGTAATCAATTGAAACTTTGAATAAACAAAAAAAGAGTGACGATGAGAAAAATCTTTTGTTTAACACAAATAGAGTCATGAATCACAAAAGCTGATAACACATAGAGCCAAAGCACCTGGAAAGATTATTACTTAATTTAGATAGCCTTTGATTATGAAGCAATATTCATTAGGCTAACTCACCCATATCCGAGACATTCCACTGCAAGTTTTCAAATTCCAGGTCATCATCTTCCTCATTACCAGTAGGAGCTTCAATCACACTAAGTGCATTCCTTTGTAGCTTTACTTCTATGCCATTTGTAAGAACCTGAATTTCACATAAATAAGAAAATCAAAAGCCACTTGAGGGTAGGGGGGAAAAAAAGTACCAATTCCCCCATGAAATAACAAAAAGCAGGAAGTAGCTGGCCTGATGACCTCCTCACTGAAAAAAAGAAACGGAATAAAATATATAATAGTGACTAATCTGTAGATACTCACAGCAGCACCGGCTACAACAACAACAACAACAACAAAATAAATAATTAAAATAAGGGAGGAAAGAATTTCAATACCATCTGGACCAACATACCAACCAAAATTTGTTCTATAAACTCACCAAAAGCCAAAAGGACGAAGTTTTAACAGGAATCAAGCAACATTTGGAAATCTCAAAATAAGATTAAATTAACCAAATCAAAAAGGAGGGGAAAAAAGAGATTGAGTTACTGAGATTTAGGAAACATACACAACAATAAATCCAAATGTATTCTACACCAAAACGCAGATAATGGCTTGGAAAAAGAATAAAATTAAAACCAAAAAAAACATAAATATTTAGTCAAAAAATTCACAAAAACATAATTCTGTCTTCTATCTATCAATTGGAAAAATGTACAAGCAAGTTATATAGAACCCCCTTTATTTTTTTTTATCAATAAAGAAAGAACGTTGGCTATTCAATAAACATAAAAGTGTAGGTTTTGAGAGGTGGATTATCACGAGAAGAAAACTTAATTTAGCCAACAAGCACTAAACATTAATTTGAATAAGATCTCGAGAAGAACCAATCATGCCAGCAAGCCACATAGAAAGATCCAAAAATCCTGAAATGATCAAAGAAAAAAAGAGAGACCAATCTGAATTCAGCAAAAAATAATACCAGAAGGAAGTCCCATAAAAAAAAAAAGGAAACAAAAAAAGACATAAATCGAGGACCCATTGTATTCATATTCAATACAACTAAACCCAGGAAAAAATAGAAACAAATCCAGAGCAATACTAAACGCAAATCAGCCTTGAAATTTCAATCGACATACCCACATAATTAAGGAAGAATCTTATTAAACCCACAGATCCATTGATAAAAAGCGACATGCAATCAAAACCCATTTCCAAACAATCAAAAGTAAAACTTGAAAACAATTAATAGAATTGAAATTCATGCAAAATTACACTCGAACAGAATTTTTTTTAAATTGTCAATTCATACCCAAAAAAAATATCAGCAGGTGAAAATATCTAACAGTTTTTCAACATTATAGATCCCACCTATTAGAGAAACAATCAAAAACAGAAACAGAGAAACAGGAATGACTCGAAAAGTAATTGTATAGCTGCCCAAACGGAAGTTACCAAATTGAGCCACATTAATCAGAATCTTCAAAACACCAAACCCAAACTACATTTTATCCCCCAAAATCCAAATGGATTCAATTTTGCAACCAAAACCAAATCCCAGTGATTCATTGGAGAAGGCTCAAAATTGAAAACAGAATTACCAGCCAATGCCACCCGCCGAGCCCAACAGCCTTCTTGACCACACCTTGGAGGCCAACGAGCACGGACTTGGTCCGGTTGTTACCCGTCACGACGACCTTAGTATGACGCGGCAGGACAGAGAGCTCTTCTTCGCTGCTATCTCCACAACTCTGCAACTGCGAAAATCCGCCATTGACGGAACTCTCCACTGCTTCTAGCATTTCAGTCCTTCCCCAACTCAGTGAGTCTTGTGAGTCAAAAAAGCACGGCGAAAATCGAGCTTCAGAACTCGAAGTTGTGCGGAATCGGAAGATCACGCATTGCGGATTTCGTATTCGAGGAGTTTAGGAGCTTTGGAGTGGGAAAACGGGGAGAAAATTGGGGGTTTCAGAGGGAGAAAAAACACAGTTTTAGAGAGAGAAAATGCGGAGAGAGAGAGAGAGAGAGAGAGTGAAGAGATGAGAGTGTGACTGTGTTTTCTTTTGTTTGTTGCTTGTTGCTCTGAATCCCGACGACTTGATTTCCACCAATTGGATAAAGCCACGTAAGCAGAGAGGGCTCGTTAATTCACGCATATTATAATTTTATTTGAATATTTATTTATTTATTTATTTATAATAAAAAAATATTATTTAATTAAATTATTATATTTTTAATTAATTTTATTGAGACATATAAGAAAAATAAATAAGCAAAATGTTAAAAAAAATATAAAAAAACAAAAATAAAATAAATTAATAAAACAAATTTTATATTATTTATTTTTATTTTTAATAAATTTTTTATTTTTCAATCCAAAATTATTACTTATTTCGTTCATTGTCATGAAAAAAAGAAGATTAAACAAAAATTACAAAATTTTGTCCACAGTGGATTTATATATTTTTTAATTTAAAGAACAACTCCATAATTAGAGAATGGGTAAAGAATGCTAAGTGAGGTATCTAACTAACACATTAGTATCTATGTATTAATAATTTTGAAAATAACTATATATAAGGACATATATCAGTATGATTTTATATTAAAATAACACATTAAACAGTGTATTGAATAAGCATATAGTATAAATGTATTGATGTGGTATTTCTTACACACTATGTCAATGTATTAATATTTTATTTTATTTATTAAAGAAATTCTTATATAATAAAGAATGAATAATTATTACACATTAATATAATATTTCATTGACCATGTTTTGGCTAAATTTAGTCAATATTTATTTTTTTTATTTTTTTCAATTATTTCATTGAGATAAATTAAAAAAATAAAAAAATTTGATCAAATAATAAAAAATATCACTAAGAATAAAAATAAATAACATAAAATTTTATTTATTTTTTTGTCTTCTTGCAAAATTTGTTATATTTTGATTAATTTTTTTATATTTTTTATTCATCTTAATGAAAAAAATAAAAAATATAATAATTTAATTAAATTACAAAAAAATTTATTAAAAATAAAAATAAACTAAATAAAATAAATAAGCAATTAACCACATGTGGTGTTCCCTACCAAATAATTTCCCCCTAGGTTGCGCCCCATGATGCAATACCACTAGCGGTTGGATCGGTGAGAAGTAACCGGGTTTTGAGTTTTGACCGTTTTTAGCAGCGGTAACTGCCGTTAGTCGGTTCCGTTAAATGACCCAATCGCCCTTGCTTCTTGCAAAAGCAACGGTTTCATAATTCCCTAATAATTCTATTATTAATTGCTGTTCGTAGTAAATAATAGAAAATTCAAAACAATAATGGCTGTTCGGGTGATTTTATTTATTTATTTATTAATTTATAAATTAAAAAATAAGTTATATTATTTGAGTAATTAAATATGTTAAAAATAAAAAAATAAATAAATAAACTCGTTTAGATAATTAAATAGGTAAATAAGTTGACTTATAAGGCAAATAAATTGATTTATATTCTAAATAAATTGATTTATAAGCTGACTTATAAGTAAATAAACAAATAAACTCATTTGGATAACTTATTTATAAGCAAATAAGTAAATAAATCACAAATTATCCAAACTATGTGACTTAAATAGAATTTTACTTAACCAAATAAACAAATCATCCAAATAGAACTAATATTACAAAATTATTAAATTAATTTAAAAAATAGTACGCCACATTCATAAATGTTGAAAGAAATGAATCTCACATAAACTTCACATAATTTTATACATTAATTTAGTAAATTAATTTGATTAATGCTTACATTGGCATATGATGATTTGAAAAAGATTATAAAAAAATAATAGGACATAATATTCACGTCCTTCCTTTTTAATAATAAAAGATAAATGACGTTATATGAATTATAAAATATAATGATATTTTTAGAATTTATACAATAAAAATAAGTAATTACATTTGTACAAAAGGAGATATTACTTCTCAATCAATTTTTTTTTAACTTTATTAAATCATTCTAGTTAGGCAAATGATTGCAAAAATATAAGAATTTATTGAGTCAACAATAAAATATATATAAAATGTTATCTTAATTTAAACAAGAAAAATACTAATATTGCCCAATGAGTGGTGATTAAAAGGTATATAATGTATAGATATCTGTACAAAGTGTATTGATATTTGTAAAAGTAATAATCTCTAAACTAAAAAATATATTAATATTAAAAAAATTTATCTCCGTTAAACTATTAACCACCACCCACTGGCAGTGGTTAGCACTACCCTTTAAATAATATCTGACAAGTATGGTATTAACATCGGTACTTAAAAAGGTGTTTGGTATTGTTAAAATTAATAGTTTATAAATTATAACTTACAGTAATTGTTATAAGTATTTGGTGAAAATTATAATTTGTAACTGAAATAAAAAAAAATAATTATAACTCGTAGCAGAAATTATGAATATTTGAAAAAAATTGTAATTTATATCTAAAATTAGTGACAACAAGTTAAAAACTACTAACAATAAATTTGACAAGCACTCCATAAATCTTGTGATTTATCTAGACAAAAAGAGTACAAGAAAAATCCGTACAAATAAAAAATAATATTTAAGTGCGAGTTATCTAATTGCCTAATGTTTGAAGTGTTAATTATACATTGTATTTAAAGTTTATTTTTTATTTTAAATAGAATTAAATCAAATAGAAAGGATACTTAATATTGTGAACTTCATATATTTTTTTTAATAGTAAAAAATTATAGAATAAATTATATGTACAGCAAAAAATTCAATTCAAGTTATTTGGGAAAGTTGTTTACCATAATAACAAAATGATCTCTTTCGAAAGAAAATTTTTTTTGAAATACTAAGCGATTGCGTGCGAATTTTATATATTATTTTAATATTTTTTCAAAAAAAAAGTACAGACGATAAAATCAATACAATATAATCAAAAAAAAAATTTACAAGGAAAGGACGTAATCGCCCTTGCTTGTTGCAAAAGCTGCGGTTTCATAATTCCCTAATAATTCTACTATTAATTGCTGTTCGTAGTAAATAGAAGAAAATTCAAAACAATAATGTTACAAAATTATTAAATTAATTTAAAAAATAATGCCACACATTCATAAATGTTGAATGAAATGAATCTCACATAAATTCCACATAATTTTGTACATTAATTTAGTAAATTAATTTGATCAATGCTTACATTGGCATATGATGATTTGAAAAAAATTATAAAAAAAACATAGGACATAATATTCACATCCTTCTATTTTAATAATAAAAAATAAATAACGTTAAATGAATTATAAAATACAATGATATTTTTAGAATTTATACAATAAAAATAAGTAATTACATTTGTACAAAAGGAGATATTACTTCTCCATCACTTTTTTTTACTTTATTAAATCATTCTAGTTAGACATATGATTGAAAAAATATAATAATTTATTGAGTCAACAATAAAATATATGTAAAATCTTGTCTTAATTTAAATAACACCTGACAAGTACAGTATTAACTTAAGAGGTTGTTTGGTATTATTAAAATTAATAATTTATAAATTATAACTTATAACAGATGTTACAAGTGTTTGATAAAGATTATAATTTGTAATTAAAATAGAAAAAATAATAATTATAATTCGTAGTAAAAATTATAAATATTTAAAAAAAATTATAATTTCTAATTAAAATTACTAATAACAAATTAAAAACTATCAACATTAAATTTGGCAAACACCCATAAATCTTGTGATTTCTCTATGCTAAAAAAGTGCAAGAAAAACACGTGCAAACAAAAAATATAATTGCCTAATATTTGAAGTGTTAATTATACATTGTATTTAAAGATTGTTTGTTATTTTAAATAGAATTAAATCAAATAAAAATAATACTTAATACTGTGAATTTTATATATATTTTTAATTGTAAAAAATTATAAAATAAATTATGTGTATAGTAAGAAACTCGGTTCAAGTTAATTAGGGTAGCTGTTTACCATAATAACAAAATGATCTCATTCGAAAGGAAATTTTTTTTAAAATACCAAGAAATTTTTTTTGAAATACCAAGCGATTACGTGCGAATTTTATGTCTTGTTTTAGGACTTTGCCGAAAAAAAACCATAAACAATGGAATCAAAATAATAAAATTAAAATTTTATTAACTTTGACGGAGAACCAATTATAAAGATTAAAATTTACTCCTATGAATTTGAAAAGAAAATTACAAAAAAATTAAATAAAATATTTAAAAAATGGAAACGGTTTACTAAGTTGTATGGAACTGTTTACAATACTTACAGTACTAATATTTATAAAAAATTTCATAAATAATTTTCTACAAATGCTATTAACTTTTTACTACTTAAGCATATTACCATTTATTTAAGCATGTAATTTTTTTAACCATAGGTGTCACTTGTTATTATCAAGAAAAATTCATGTGGGCAATTAAAATATATTATTATTTTTTATTAAATTTTTATAAATTATGATAGACTATTAAATAAAAAAATAATATCATTGATAGGAAAAAAATATTAATTATAGTATAATCAATATCTCTCAACTTTTTTTAAGAATGAGAATCGTCAAATTATTGAAGAATTATACTATTATACCAAAATTAAATTTTTAATAGTTATAAATAACTAAAATTCTAATTGATCCTTTTTTGTTTAGAAAAGCTCCAAACAAACAATTTGCCTTCTACACTTTCGCAAGAGATTTTTTTTTAAGCAAATATTTTGCTTTCGAAAGATTTTTACGTTTTGCCTTTCGAAAAAAAAAAATTTCTTTAGTTCGAGGCAAACATTTTGCCTTTCGAAAAAGATTTATTTATTTATTTATTTTGAACATAGAATATAATTTTCTATTTCCACTATATAAAAAACAAAATAAAACAATTTTAGACCAAACATGCCCTTAATAACTCAACAACAAGCAATTAGCCAATTGGCTTTGGATCACTCCGTTCAAAACCTTTTGTAGGTCGGTGTACAGGTTTTTGAACGCTGCGCTTGACAGGCGCGCAAATGATTATTTTATTTTATTATTATTATTATTTTTAATCTCTCTCTTGGAATTTCATCGAACTTCCAATGAATTTGTATTTTTTTTTATAATTTCATTTGTGAACAAGTTGAAATAATTTTAACTTTTGACCAGAAATTTTTTCTATTTAAAATATCAACAATGATTTCTTTATTTTTTTTAATTTTGTTGAATTGAAAAAACAAAAAAATTCTTCTTTCGAATTCAATTAATTTTTTTTTCTTTTGTTATCATTTTTCGGCGTTGTATTTTGACAAAATAAGATCTAATTTAGCCATTATTAATTTATAAAGTTGTCCCTTAACCTTTCGAATGTTGGGAATATACGAATTTTGAACAAGTTTAATTTTTTCTTCATTATTAGTCATTATTTGTTGGCCAACTACAGAGAAAAATTTTAAAGATGATTCAACCTTTGTTACGGGTTGTTCAATTTCGCTATTGGCCATTATTTGTTGGCTAGTGACATAAGAAATTTTTTAGAATTGTTGAACTTGTGTTATAGGTTCTTTAATCTTACAAAAATTAACATGTGATTTAGGTTGTTCATTCTTACAATATTCAACTTGTGGTATAGGTTGCTCAATCCTATAAAGATCAACTTATAATAAAGAAAGATACATCTTGTAAAGAGTATTATAATATACTGGTGATTAAAAATTATATATCTCGTAATAAGAATTATAATATACTAGTAAAGAAGAATGATACATCTCATAATGAGGATAATAACATACATGTTGTTGGTAGTCCATTGTAGGGACTACTGACACATATGCTGCTCCATATTCATAGTCATTCATAGCTCTCCGTATTACTGCTCTCATTTTCATTTCTTCTGACTTAGTATGATATCCTACCGGGCGTGCCAAATTTGTTTACTAAAATAACAAAATGATATCTTTTGAAAGGAAATTCTCTTCGAAATGCCAAGCGATTGTGTGTGGGTTCTATGCCTTGTTTTAGGATTTTGTTAGAAAAAAGCTACATACGATGGAATCATAGTAATAAAATCAAAATTTTATTAATTTCGACGAAGAACCAATTACAAAGACTAAAATCTATTCATATGAAATTTAAAAAAATTAAAAGAAAATTAAATTAAATATATATATATATAGACGATTTGCCAAGTTGTATAGAGCTGTTTATAATATTTGTCATTAGTGAATTTTTTGTCATTAGTGAATTTTTTTATTCTTTAATCAAGAAATTAGATTCCACGATATTTTTATTAAAGTGAAACAAAATACATAAAATAAATAAAAATAATTGAAAAATAAAATAATTCAAATCTTTCAATTTTATTCCAAATGAGGCGGCCATCTGGCAAGAGAAGTTATCTTTTCATTTTCTAAATCCCTATTTGACATATCTAAAATAATTTTTTTTAGATTAAATAAATTTTAAGTTGTAATATTTGAAATTTAAAAAAAACTCATTATTTTTTTTTTACGTTTTTTACTAACTTTTTTTATTTTTTCTCAACAAACGATTTATAAATATTTCAAATAATTTAGTTTTTTGAATAAATAATTATAATATTCTCAATTAAAAAATAATTCTAGTATTTTTTATCTATACAATTATAAAAAGAAAAGTGTAGGAATATTGACAAAAATTGGTGAAGTTTTGTGATCTGAGTTATTTCTATATTTATTAAGAGTATAAATAATATTTATTTTAATCAATAAAAAATAAGTATGTAATTCACAAAAATAACTACTTACAACTTCCAACTCCATCATAACTTTCAAATCCAATATAAATTCATACGTAAATTTTTAAAAATATTATTTTTTAAAATATCTATAAAAATAAAATTTAATTAAAAAATTTGCACTTGCATCACACATACCCAAAATCTAGATATAAAATAACTCTACTCTTAAAAATAAAAAATAAAAAAAAATCGTGTTTGCATCCCAAAATTAAAATTTTTAGACAATTTCCAGCAAATTTTTGGCTGGGCGGGAATGGTATCGTTGTAATTTTTGAATGAAGAAAGCAGGGGCAGAAATGGAAAACAGAAAAGTCGTAAAGCAGGAACCGTAACGTGTGGGTAACGGTAACCAGAATTTCCGCAGTGGGGCCACGTGAAGGTGAAGGACACTACGGTTCTACCTGCCGTCAGTGTCTTATCCGATATGGGATACCCACCCACACACACACACACACACACACACACACACCTCCCCCAAAACCATTACATGACAAAATATATTTCTATATATATTACTATAAATATTAAAAAATAATTATAACTTTCTTACTTTATTCGAACAAAATAATAATTACCGTTAATTGGCGTATGATATATAAATAAAAAATACTAATTATCGTAAATAAGATATATATAATATATAGATATTTGTATAAAATATATTAATATCTATAAAAATAATAGATTTTGTCTTCAAAAATGTATTAATAATAAAAAAAAATTATCTTTATTAACTTATTAACCACCTTCAATAGATAACGATTAACATGACCCTATATAAATATACATATAAAATTAGTTAATATGCACGTATTATGCATGTACAAAATACATATTGACGCCCTGGTAATTTGGTTTTTTTGACTTTCTGACTAAAAACATAAAAAAGAATTAATCTTACATGTTTGGTAAAAAAGTAAAAAAAATTAAAAAATCAAATCAATACACAAACTTTTAAAATATTCAAGTCAAATTTTTTCCACTTTTAAAATATAATAATACTTATTCTAATTATTCATAATTTATTTACTACCACTACTAATTACAGATAATTGTTAATATTAAATACATAAAAAGATAAAATTGTCAGTTTTAAACAAAAAAGCAAAAAAATAACTTTTTGCCCAAATAATCAACTTAAAAAAAATTAGCTTAAAAATTAAGTTACCAAATAATTTACTTAGAACTCAATTCAATTTTTTTAGCTAAAAATATAAAACAAAACAAAAAAATTAATTTTTAAGTTAATTACTAATCGGGACACTAATAATTGAATACGATAATAGAATTGTGAAATTTGCATTTTTAAAATTTGTTAATAACCGAAGTACTTATTAGAAGTTATTAATTATCTTGACATATTTTTAAATTCGTGAGGTTTTTTTGAAAATGTAAAAATTTTTACAACTTCATTATGGGAGAGACATCAAGTAAGTGCTCTCTCTATAGAATACTATAGATGTATTAATATTTATAAAAGTGATAAACTACAACTCTAAAAATATATAAATATTAAAAAAAATTGTCTTCATTCACCTAGGCAAATTATTATATACTCTTATTTTATATCTACCCAATAAGGCTCACATTATTTCTCCAAAAGTGCTTTTTGCTACTTGTATTGACAGCCTGAAGATTTTTGAAATTTTACGCGAAATATTAAATGAAGACTTTTTATATTAAAATTTATTTTTTTTATTTTAAGTCTTTTTGAATTTTATTTTTTTTGTTTTTTAGATGTAAAATTATTAATTATATTTACATAATCAAATTTTTTTTAACATATCTTTTTTAATTGATAACATAACTAATCTATTTAATCTTTCTTTTGATATAGTCAACCTAAAATAAGATTTTGTTAGTTTTAATTTTAAAAAACTTCTTTCTACATAAGCTACTGTTACTAGAATTGTTAATAATATTTTGTAAACAATGCATAAATTTTTTAAAAATAATAGTATTTTAATATAATTTAGTCCTAATATAAGATTTTTAAAATTAGAGATGAGTGCTTAGTCCGCGGCAGATAATCGACAAATTATCAGCAAACTACAATGGTAAAATCGTGTTGAATATCTAAATACAAGAGAGAATAACAAATACAAATTAGAATGAAAAAATACAATATATTGTACTTAAGAATTGAGGCAACAATTGATTATTTTAGATAAGACTTAAAAGCTATAAAAATTAATTTTTAGAAGCAAGATGAAATTAACAATAGACTTTTCAAACTCTTCCAATTTTTGTTTCAAAATTTTTTTAATTTTTTTTACAATTCTCACCCATTCTCCAATCTCAAGATATGGAGAAGGATAATAACCGATGGCGGTGATATTAATATTGTATTGGTCTTGTGAGTTGTATTATGACTAACATCCAACGAACTAGATATTATTATTATTTTTTATTTTAAA
>JAOTRH010000027.1:14177339-14207877 GCA_034768845.1 Heliamphora exappendiculata
TATATTATTAATAATACAACTTAGTATAGAACACATGTTTTATCGCATGCATATATTTTGCTATTATTAATAATAATCAAATGTAGAGTTTACTTATTCTATTTAATAATATTTTTTCAACACATACTTATACATTGTTCTATGTATTATTTTTTATATTGTATATGACTTATCGATATTCCATTACTTCTTTGACTGGTTACCTATCTTTATATTTTAAAAAATGAATAATATATTTGTTTAATTCTTTTAGATGGTTAATATATGAGTTTTTTTTATGATGAGAGTGCCCATCTTTAGTTTGATTCTTTTTTTTGAGTATGCAGTCTTTTATTTCATTTACACCGAATCATTATTGGATTTAAATTCTAAGTTTTTTTTTCTCAAAAAAGTAATTTGTGAAAATACTTATTAAAATTGGGTTGTTCACAGTTTGATTTGATTCGATTTTGAGTTAAATTAAGAATCAAACCGTTCTAAATAGCTTAAAGAGTTTAAGAATCGAAATCAAGCCGTGTGTAACATGGAACCAAACCAAACTAATAAATAATGAGTCGGTTTTGGTTTAGAATCGCGGTTCTAAAGGTTAATATTTTTGCCTACGTTATGTTAAAAATATTCTATATTTATTTGTTTATTTTTCTATTAAATTCTTATTTTTATTTATTTTATTTTTTCACCTATTTCATATTTTTAAAAAGAGAGATCCCTATATCTATAATTATGCATTATATTTTACGGTTAATTAATTATTAGTCTTATTTGAAAGTGTTCTAAAAAATTTAATCCCACTACTAATTTTTTTTAAGTTCTAGTCCTAATTTTTAAATACTATTTTAAAATATATCAAATATTTCTTTTATTGCAAAAATCTTAGCCATAATTCGCTTATCCCAAAACCTTAGCCATTTCTTGCTGTTGGCCGTCACCGTCGACCACCATTACTGTCAACATCATTACTATAGATCATCACTTAGTTTGACTATGACTATCGGGTAAGAAATTTAAATGAGATATTTCTCTATTACCTGAGAATTTATCTTATAACTATAAAATTTCTTAGTTTAAAATTTTCAAGCACTCTCTCATAACAATTTTTTTTGATAAAAAATTGAGGCAACGATTAAATTTTTTTTTTACTAATTGTGTGTTTTATCTGTTCATACGTGCATTTAACTGCAAAATTTCGTAGTACAAGATTTTTTTGTTAAAATAAGTGAATGACTAAGAATTTTTTTTTGGCTTAGATATTTCTCAGTTTAATTTTCTCATTTTTTATCAGTATTGATCGAAAATTCCGCAATTGACGATCAATGGTTGGCGATACAAGAGGAGAGATCAGCGATGGAGGTTTGGTGGTCGATGGTCCGCGATAAATGTGAGGTCGTTGATAGTCGGTGCTGCAAAGGGTGACGGCAAAAGTTTTTGTAAAGGTTGGCACTGCGATTTGTAAAGAAATTTGTTATCGGTGATATTGCGAAAGAGTCAAGGTCGAAGAATTAGATAAGAAGAAGAAGACGAAGACGGCCTAGAGATGAAGTCAACAGCGTCGGCGCCAGAGAAAAAAAAAGAGAAGAGATTGACAACGGGACTAGAATTTTAATATTGGTGGTTACTTAAATGAAATTTTGAGTCATATTAGATATAACAACATAAAATAGACTTAATTTAAAAAAAATCTAGAATGAAAATAATCATTCTATAAATTTTACCTATAGGGTTCCTATTTAAAATTTCTTATATTTTATTATTTTTTCTTATCTATTATCAATAGTTTAGGAATTAATTATATTACCATATGAGAAAAATAAAAAATAAGTAATAAAAAAAAAACAATAAAATATAAAAATATATAATTACGATACTTTTATTTTTCCGAAGGAAGAATCGTTACTCAATGAAAACCTAACCACAAGAGCAAAGAAACCCTAACGCCGCTATGCGGAAGTGCGGGAATTAGGGCTTAACGCGCTGCTGAAACCCTCTGCCATTGCCAAACGTAAGTCTTAATTTCAAAGCTCTTCCGTCTCCTTTCGAATCAATCTATCATTTCTTTCTTCTCCTTTTGTTTTCCCCTCCAATTAAACCGCGCTGATGACCCCTCTGTTCTTCGGAATCAATCGCTTCCGTGAGGCGTTGCGCTCGTCGGTCGCCGATGGACGTGTCAACGGAAGCGTAAATTCAATGTCAATGCCGAGAAAAAATGATACTCGCGCTTTAATTTAGCAGCTTGTTACAGCTACGATTTGCTATGGTGTCGTAGTTTGTTTCACTCCTGGCTTGATAAATCTTCTTCTCACATAATCTATAATAATATCCATTTATACTGGTGAACTCTCTCTGTTTTTCCTAAAACAAAAGTAGGGGATGTTCATGTTTTTGAAGCATAGATCAATTAGGCTTTTGCCTGATTTAAACAGCTCGGTGCATCACATCATTCTTTACGTTGGACTAGAGGGTAATTCTGCACTAAGGCCATGTTTGGAGTGACAAACAAAAAGGTCGGATTGAACTATTACTCCGAAGCATGCTATAATCTCATGTTTGTTTTCATAACAATTTATCTGGACTATTTATCCGGTTGAACTTGTTATTCCACAAACAAGGAATAATTAAGTCAGAAGAGGTAGGATTTGGAGTCATGGGATTGGGATTAAGTGAAAAATAACAAATCTACCATAAAAAACAATTAATTAATTTTTATTTATTATTAATCTTTTTATTCATCTTGATTGGGGGAATTAATAAAGTAAACTACCTTTGATCTAAAAATCTAAAAAAATATTATAAACATAAAATAAATAAATAAGTCATTATTCGAAATTTGTCTTTACTTCTCCCTTATTTTTGCAAATGTAATGGATGTGTTGGATGAAAACTGAGCAATGTTTGGCTTGTGGGCATGGAATTAGTGAAAAAAAGCTACAAAAATTATTATTTTTTGTTTGGTCATTATTAAAAAAATGATGATGGAAATAAAACATAGAGGCTCTTTTTAATTGTTCGCCTAAATAATGAAGGGATATATAATTCTACAAGATAAGTAATTTTATGAAACTAATAATTCGACAAGGTAAGTAATTTATTTTTCTTTCAAAAGAAATTTATTTTTCTTATAACAGTTCTTGAGACTTCAAGTAAAAATAAATAGAAATGTAGACGAAAATTATTTAGAGAATATTGTTGTATTTTAGGTAAATTTAAAGAGTATTTTGTTTTAATTGGTGTTTGAAAAAGATAATTGCACTTTTGAACATCTTTCAAGTACATATTTCTAGAAGTCCTTTTCTTTTCTTTAACTTCTTTTTCTCATATTACATTCAAGCTCCTTACCAATTGTTAAACAAGAAATGGTGAAAAAGGAAAATAATAAAATGGAAAAAATTACGAGGGTCTTAGTTAAATAAAAATAACAAACAATTGATGCTGCCTGGGATCGAACTGGAGTCCTTTTGACCTGGAAAGCTAAGAAATTAACTATTTATAAATTTTTTAACCAAATAGGTGTGTTTTATGATATTCTCATCTAAGGGCATCTTAATCACAACATTATTATTCATATATTTATCATATGGAGTAAACAAACACAACCCTGGACAAAAATATGGATTTTTAATCCAAAGGATTTGATATCCCAGGACAAAGAGTTCTGGGAATGCGAATCCGTGCTAATCTACTCTGGGATTCCAAATATGGCCAAAAGGTACAGCTTCTTATGCCATGTCGGGTGCTAGAGGATCATAGTCTTTGTAGAGAGTGCCTTTATTTGTGTTTGTTATGTCTACATTGCCCTATGTCCTTCATCTGGAATGGCTTCCAGTTCAACTGTAGGAAGATGAGACTTCATAATCTGTCTGGAACCGTTCAATTTTGTCCATGAAAAATGAGTTTCATTCAGGGAAATCTCCAAACAGTTCTTGGGTCTCTTTCTTCTTTCTTTTACTCTTTCCGTGTGTGTGCATGTGTATATATATTATGTGCAACAAATATATTGAAATTTAGGGTTTTGTTTGAATACTGAACTGGGTTTGTGAGTTATTACCTGATTGTTTCTTGAAAGAGTGAAGTTACGATAATGGGTTAAAGACGCCGAAGGGATTGGAACTTTAGCCTGTGCAAATGGTATGTTTGGAGTACAGTAGTGAGAATGTTGTTGGATTAGTGAATTAAAACAAGTTGATGTGTGGGGATCATGAGATTTTAGATGATACGAGGGCTCTGTTTAGACAGAGAACCTTCGTATGGATGGCTATAGCAGAACGCCAGTTATGTGAAGACGGGTTTCTTGCTTGAAAAATGCTTTATCACTTGAATGCCATTGCAAGTTGCAACTTCTCCTTTTCCCCTAATTAGGTGTATTTTGGGATTATATTCATTGTTGCACAATTGATTCATTATCTGAAAATGATTTACATAGCCGGTCCCAATTGATTGGAACACAAGGCTTAATTTGGTTTGATTTTATTTGTTACTGCACAGTTTTGACACACACTGTGGACCAATTGGGATAAGATTTGTATCCTCTCTATTTTGCGTGGGAAATGGAGAGATCCAGTTCAAAGCATAGGTAACCCTTGCTTGATAAGGTGAAGAACAAATGGTTCAGACCATGCCGCTTTATTAATAGTGAAAGCACGCTCAACGTCCACTTTTAATTTTAGAAGCGGTGTTGGCAAAAACACGTTAGACTACAGGATAGAAACATGTGACATGATAGAAATACCCTCCCTCATACCCCAACCAAATGAGGGAATCAATGCCATTCTCTGCCATCTTCCCTCCCCATTTCCTTCTCCCCTCCTCTCCTATCAAACGCGATATTATAGTTTTCATTGTTCAAGTTTGTGAGCATATACTGGGTGCAACGCCTGGGGGTTGGAGCTTGTCCTTTACAATCTTACTGGGTGCAACTCCTGGATAAAGCACGATTCAAGCCTAGATTACTGCATCATTACTAAGAGATTACATTATGTAGCGTAATTGGCAGCTTCATCTTTTTGTATTAGTTGCCTGCATCTTTATTTGACTTAAATTATCGATGTGTATCGGATGCTCTTCTATAGTAGAAAACGTGTCATCACTGTTGATTACAGTTGAAAAGCACAAAACCACTCTTCTCTCATTTTCAGGGTCCTTGCAAATTCAACATGTGTAGCCAGGAATTGATTTTGAAACTGCTTGACCGAAGGTGGATATTGCATAAGCCAGATACCAAGATTCACCAAATTTTGGTCTCTGAAATGCAAACACAACATGAAGGTAAACCACTTGGAAATGTTTGGTTCTCAAACAACACTAGTCCATCTATGGTGGATAGCTTGATGGAAAAGAACAATCAAAAGCCATCCTTTTATGTTGTGAGGGATGATTTGTTGCATCCACTGGTGAATGGTAACAAGGCAAGAAAACTTGATGGGCTGCTTCCTCTCATTGAAGATCATTCAGTAACTGACATTGTAAGTTAATATTGCTACATCCTTTTGGTTTTTCTCTACACATAGATTTCGAGAACAAGTATGCATATAGGTCTATGTAGTTGGTACATGCAGATAAATCATCGGCATTGTATCATGCTTGGTTTTAGCATTCAAGAATCCGTTCTATGGTAAATCTCGGCCACATCCCATTTCTTTTTGTTTCTCTTTTCTTAATACATTCGTGTAGCATACTAGCGCCCTTGAGATTTATCCTGAGAATCTTGAGGCACTTTTAGGACCATGTAATATCCAAGTTAGACATTTTATAGGTTACGTGTGGTGGTTGCCAAAGTGCACATATGGCGGCTATTGGTAGGTACTTTAATTCTGCTTGGAAGTATAAATATTTTTCTTTTTTCGTTTTATCTGTTTTGAAAAAGAAAAAAAAAAGGTTTCAGTTATCTTGTTGAAGTGTGCCATATAAGCCAGTCTCCACTCAATGGTTTGTCTCGTACATTTGGCAGCTGTTTCATGTGCAGAGAGAGGATTGAGGTCACATTTGCTTCTCAGAGGAGAACAACCTGAAATTCCTACTGGCTACAATCTGATTTCCACACTATATGGAAATGCCATTTATGTTCCTAGATCTCTTTATGCCATGAGGGAGGAAATGCTTTCAAAACGTGCTAATTTGGTAGCAGGCAGTAGTGGTTCTGTTGTATGGCTTAGTGATATTTTAGAGGCTTCCTTGGCAACTCAGGTATCTGGGAAACCAAATTGTAAGAGACTAGATGCTCGTAAAGGTGCTGAAAATTCAAATAGGGTTGTTATTGTCAATGAAGGTGCAGGAGATGCTGTAAGTATACTAGGTAAATTTTAATATATGCACTAATACTTATCTTCTGGTAAATGTTTGCTCATCTTTCTGTATTTGAGGACTAATGAGTGACAACACTGCTTCTGTTTCTCTATGCCTGACTAGAAATGTAAGGAGAAAAAAAAAGAACTGTTTGATCACGTATTGGAACTTGGATATACCATTTTAGTAGATGTTTTGCAATCGTGTGGCTGCTTGTGACTACTCTATTTCTTCTCTTTTTTTTTTTTGGTTTTGTTTAAAGTCCTGTCATTAACCTTCATAGGCAACATGACTTGGTTGTGCTATAACTCTATTGAATTTTATAAGTGATCTTAGTAAATAAGGCTCAAAATGGAGAAAACAAATGCATTATCACATTGTCTGTCTCCTGGTAAGATCCATAAATGGTGATTTCAAACTGGTGAATGATATGGCTTTCGGGAAAGTAATATCTTATTTCTTCTACGATGTTTTATTTTTATATGTTTTTCTTTTCTTATTGATTAGTTGCGTATTGAATTGGTTCTTTTAATTTATCGAAGATTGGTTTCCTTTCACTGATGCAGCAAGATGTCTATGGTCTCTTGTAGGTGTCATTCGCCTTGTGCAGTACTTGTCCCAAAATCATGTTCTTGGAAAAAATCAAGCGTGTAAAATTGTAGTAGATGCTGGTACTGGGACGACAGCCATTGGCATAGGACTTGGAGCCATATGTTTAGGGTGTGTTCCTATTTATATCTAGAGCCTGTTTAGTTATATCTCATCAGTTTTCAAATGGTTCCGGGACTTTCTTATGAGTTTTGAGTCTTATAGAAAATTGAAGCATATGATGTGGTAACTCATAACAAATGCTGTTTTTATCTGTTAGGCTCCCATGGGAGGTACATGCAGTGATGCTAGCCGATAATACTGATGGGTACCAGAAACAGGAGGAACGGCTGATTTTTGAATTCCAAAGATGTTGTGCTTTTCCCGTTGTTGACCAGGTCTTAAAGAGATCAAACGGTAGACTTGTGCACTGGTTAGAACGCAGCTGCCCCCGGAAGTAAGTGATATTCCTTTTGACTTGATAACAATTTTATAATTTTCTTTTCTTATCTCCTTTTTAATTTTGTTTTGGGCTAGGCCAGATAGCATGAAGTAGTTTCCACCCAAAGGCCAAAGCCCAAACATGTCAATTCATTTATGCTCTCATTTCTTGAATACTGTAAACTTTGTTAATTTTGTTTCTCTCAGAAGTGCGATCATTGCCTTTTCAAATATTATTATCTCTTTACTGTAGAGACCTTATTTTAGTGGTTTATCGAAAAGAGACTTGTTTTACCATTTGTGGGGAATGCATTTGATTCACTTTAGATATTGGTCATCAGAAATCTGTTTTTTGAAATCTGTCTTCAGAAATCTATTTTCAATACCACGGTTTTCTTTTTCCTTTTCTGGCATATGGGATCACACTTTTCCTCTCTATTAAAACTTCTGAATAAATGATCTCTCTTGTCACCCACCAAGAGAATTTAATACCTTTTAAGCAAGTTTGAAACTTCTCTATTCATTTCAAGTTCAGGTTGTATACTTTTGTGTACGTTAACAAAATCAAATCTTAAACTTCTATAAAGTTTCAGAAGGTTAGCTTTGTGATTAATCAAATTGTTGTGATTGAACTGGGATGATGGCCTGATTGGTGCAAATGATTACAAGCTAAAACCAATATTCTAAACTCGTCCCAAAAGCACACTGGGCTTCTCATAAGTCAGCTTTTGAATTTATGCTAAGTCCTTTTTTGCTCATAAGCTATATGAAAAGGGGCACCGATGTTCAAACCTGGGGGTAAGAATGTGAATCCAATTTAGGGGAGTTATGTTTGAGACTTTGAGGTAATTTACGAAGTTGGAGAGTTGTCTCTTGCTTACATGTTTGAATAACCATCCTTAGTCAATAGATATTTTTGCTGCTTTGCGTTTCAGATTTGGCAAGGTGTTGACAGGGGAAGTGAAAGTTTGCCAACAAATTGCGCAGCAAACCGGTGTTCTAGTCGATCCAATATACACTTTAGCTGCTTGGGAACTTGCGACACAACTCAGCCAGAGAGAGGCAAAAGGAGGTGCAAAAGTGGTGATGCTTCACACCGGAGGTACGCTAGGCATGTTTGGATTAGCACAACGATACAAGTCTTACTTTGACACCCTCAAATGAGGGCTTTGCAGGTAAATAGCAATTGATAACTGTTGTTTTGTGTATATGACAATGCCAACCCTTATTAAATGTTGACTTGAATTAAATAAAATTTAATTCTTTGTATCCGAGTTGTAGCATAATTGTTTGTTGCCTGCCTTCTTACTTATATTTGTCAGCATATAAGCTTAGCTCGGAAACCTTTCTATTATATTTGTAGCTCTATAAAATTGGATTTGTGGCTAAGAACAAGTCAACATTTCAGTTACAATTACTATGCAAGGGTAAATCAAGACTCCCTTTCTCTCAAGACCCCGCAAAATCTCATTTTGTAGGTCCGAAGTGAGTCTATCAATACCGCTCATCTTGTAAGCATCGTAGAGAAGCTTGTCCATAAAAATAAAAATAAAAATCAGCTTGAGCAAACATTGACAAGGTCATGAATTTTTGCATGGATAATTACTCTTTGAAGTTCACATTGCAGTGGTTGGATTGAATCATTCCCTTAACGAAATTCTTCATTTCCCAGATATTTTAATTCAATGACTATTCTGTTGTTATCAAAATTATCCATGAATAATTCATCTGCTAGAATGTTAATTGTTATGTAAATAGATAAATTTATCTGTTTGTTATAGCAAACAGAACAAACAGATAAATTTAAGCAAAATAGATAAATTTATCTGTTTACGTATCAATTGTTAAGCAAAACAAATCTTGTTGGAGATTTATTTTGTTGTTGTTTTTGATCTTCTTCTTCTTTTTTGAAATTCAGTAGTCTGCATTTCACAGCCATACCTAACACAAAACCTCAACAAATCAATTTCTCTCCAAAACCAGAGATAAGGATAGATTATTATATATATGTGGTTCATGTGCTCACCCGGTGATTATCAAAAGACACAAGGAGGCAATCCAGAGGGTGCTTTGAAACCCTAACCGTGGTAGAGAATTGGTCCGACGGAGCCAATCTGAACATTGTGGAGATCGTCAGCTTCATGGAGTCCTTAACGAACCAAAACACCCTTGGAAATCACCGAAGTGTCCAAAGGCTCGATTTTCTTGAGCATGTTAGTGATGATGGAGAATTTACGATCAAAACCGGAGTTTTTAGTAGAAATGAAATCGTCGGAGACTCTGCCACCGTTTACGTCGGAGACAAGGCAGCCGACTACTCCGGAGGAGGGCCTTTTGGTGGCGATGGCAAGAAGCAACAATCAGAGGAGGAGGTGGTGGGAGAAAGGAGGAGGTGATAGTGATGGTGATGGTGATTGGAAAGACTTGAGTGAGAGGTTGGCGAAGCAAGAGAAGAAGATAGCCCTTATAGTGGAAGATAGCCCTTATAGTGGCCGCCATAAGAGAAGAAAGCTTGAGGTCAGAGGACCTTGGCGAATCAATTTGTCCCTAGCAGCGATTTTATTTATAAAATTGTTAAGTATTAAAATTAAAAAAATTTAAAAATTAAAAATTTTAAAATAATAAACCTAAAAAATTAAAAAAAAATTAATGAGACTAAATACACTATAAAAACTAAAATTTGAATTTCTCATTAATTATCCATTAAATAAATATGGGCCCTTGTGGAACATGTTAGATGCTCCCGAATGGGAAACCATCTTCACCTGACAATGCCAATTGATATGAAAGCACGCCCATGTGACTAAGGACAACTTAGGTCAACGTTTATCACACCTAGATAGTTGAAAATTTTGGTACCTTAATAAAGTGAGCATATAGTTCAGATTCAAAATTAATACGATTGTGAAGTATATTTAATATAAATTTTAATTATACGCATTACTTTGTAAGTAATTTTATAAGTAGAAGTAAGAAGCTTTTTGGTGTAAGATACATAATGAAAATATAATACAATATTTGGTCTATTAAAAAAAATTAATTTTTAAAGTTCATTAGTTGAATAAATTTGAATTGGATCAAATTACCTATACTACTCTCTACACTTAGTTTTCATCTTTCTCAACACCTCTGCCACTTGGTCATATCGATCACTTAGGACGACTACTAATGACAATATCCGACGACCTATCATCTCTAATTGGTAAAGCGTCAAATAAAAATTTAATAAAGCTAACCAAATAAAAAGAAGGATTAGTTAGCAATTTTTGAATGCCAAAATATCTGATGCTAATATTGTTTATGGCTTTAATTGGCCCATATGCTAATGAGCATTGGAATTGATATATAAAAATTTAGTAAAAGTGTGTATAAATTGACTCAAACGTCTTGAGATGTTAAAAAAAAAAATGATGAAAATTTATGAACGAACCCATCATGTTAATTGCACAAGAATTATGTAATCTAATGGCTATGTATGTATATTAATCAAATTTATATGGTTCAATTCTTATATTTGTTCAAGTAATCTCATATTAACCAAGGAATCAAGCAACTATTATCAATTTGATTTCAATAATGCTTTGACGTGGAATGTCATGGACCAAACATAAAAATAAAATGCTTGTGTTGAAAATAAAAATAAATTTAAAAATCTTCAAATTCAAATTTAAATTTAAATCAAATCAATTTAAGCTTTTGTTCTAATTATTTAGGGTCAGCTACATGAATTTTTTTACATTATTCTGTTCTATTAAGAATCACATATATCTTCAGTTAGTTTCGAAGGTTCCCAAGAAAAAAAAACGATTATGAATTGAAGAGTAATATATTGCAAGTTCTGAAATTATATCGGATATGCAAACTGGTATTTTGAACGGTACAGAATTAAGTAATTAGTATATTGAATTATGAAAAAAATTGGTATATATTTTTGTTTTTTTTTATGTATAACCAAATTAAGAACTACACTTTTTTGACTAATGCCTAGTTTTTTTATATTTTCTTAAGCATGTAAATAAAAATGAAAAGAATTTCAGGTTGTTTTGCATTTTCCATATGAATCTTTTTGTTTTTTTTTAATTCATAATTTATTTTCGATTATCTCTTTTCCTTTAGAAATTCTTTTAGGATATTCATTTGGAGAACTTTGGCAAGAGCTCTCTCCCCCTTTCAATTTTCAAATGCTTTGTGATTATTAGTAACCTTGGTCCTCAACATGAAAATATGCGCACTTCACACGCCCCAATTTTTAAATATGGCTTTGTTTGAAAAATGGATTAAAGTTCGACTTTTTTTTTAATTTATTTTTATCTTTTTAACTTAAAATTAAAAAAATTTAAAAATAAACCTTAATAGAAAATTTAAAGGCTTTTAGCTTTTTTACTTTTTTACATAACATAATTTTGTATATCTTTTAAAAATATTATAACTTTTATTATACAGATATATTTTTTTATGAAAATTATATTATAACATAATGTGTTACAAACTAAGACATTTTTTTTATGCGCATACTTGACAAAAATTATAGTTTCGTCCCTTAATATAGTTAGACAATCAAACGAGTTTTTGCAGGGTGACTTCAAGTTATCTTTTAACCAAATTATTATTATTTATTTAATATAAAATTAAAAAAAATAAAATCTTTTATTTTAGGGTAAATTACGCTGATCTCCTCTTTGATTTCTGACAAAAAAAGAAATCTCCCTATGATTTTTTAAAATATCACTAACCTTCCATCAGGTTTAATTTTTAAATCAAATTAGTTCAAGTGTTAAATTTTCGCTCTGCTATGCTTTGTTTGACGTATTTTTCAAACAAATTTTTATAATCAAATCCGTTCATTATGTAGAACTCGTCGAGTTTGTTTAGTATGTAAAATTTCATATTCATCTGATACCTATAACTAACTGATTGAGTAACATTTGTTTAATAATATTTTTTAAAATTATAATTTTTATTTATTTATTTATAAAAAATATTAGAAGATCTTATTAAATTATTTAGTTACAGATATCAGATAAATTTAAATTTTTACATACTAAATAAATTTGAAGAGTTCTACGTAATGAACTGATTGAATCATAAAAATTTATGCTGAATAAGGTGTAACTGAACGAAAATTTAACGGTTTGACTAATTTAATACAAAAATTTAAAAATTAGTGACATTTTAAAAATTACATAAATTTTTTTTATTTTTATCATAAATCAAAAGAGAATATAAGTGTAATTTATACTTTATTTTAAATCCAGTTGCCAAACAAATTCCATTTATTTTGTGCGACAGGGCAAGATGGTCCGAAACCGAAATTAAGGAACCACCTAATAATGCCGACTTGATGTTGATGGAACTTGCGGTTGTTGCCGTGCACGGCCACGTGTTGTATACTAAAAATGAAATCATTTTTAGTATATTTTTATAGCTGAGTTAATTTATTATAAAATATGTAGAGATTTTTTATATAAAAAATAAAATTTATTTTATATTTATAAGTAAATGATTAAATAATATTTATTTAATTTTTTTTGAAAAAATTATACTAATCATTTATATATTTATAGATCGATAGAAGCTTGTTTACATATTAAAAAATAATGAACACTTAGATGCTGCCTTTAAAAAGAGAGAAACTAGATAATTACAGCCAATTTTTAAAGAAATGAATAACTTTTTTTAAAAAATATTTTAGACAAAAAATCAAAAGTTCATATAATTTTAATTTTAGGAAATACTAAGTGGGTGTATTTCATTTATAAAATAGTATAGATATGCTTTGCACAATAATTATGTTTATTATTTAATTTTATATTTATTATTATTAATGAGTAGTATAATATATTTTATTTTTAAAATTCAATTATAATAAATTGTGTAAATTATGGGTATGAAAATTATCTTAAACTTCTTTTATTAGATATTGATAATTTTGCACAATATAAGGTTCTATTTGTTTTGACCTAAAAAAATTTTAGGTAAAATATTTTATTTATTTTTTATTATTTGATTGATAATTTCTACGTGAAATATTTTTTTAGTAAAATATTTTATTTTATTGAATCAAATTTAACTTACAAAAAATTAACTCTTAAGTTAATTTTGAAATACACATTTAGAACTTTTACTCAATTTTTGTCGTATTTGGTAATTTTTATAACTAATAAGATTGAGAAAATGAAAGGCAGATCCTTCCACATGAATCTTATTGAAATTCTTTCGAAATTTTTCATTCGAATTATTTTCGCCTTTAATCACTCTTATATCTTATTTTTATTTTTCAAATTTTAACCAAACACCAAAAAATACAAATAAAAAAAAATACAAAATTATTTTTACATATAAAATATTTTTTATCGTAAAATATTTTACATCAAAACAAACGAAGTCTAAATGTTCGGATGCCTAATGAATTCTTAGGCTTTCATTGTGACTTTTTTTTTTTTTTGGAATAACTAACTTCGTGTAATTTGAAAAGATTTTTTTTTTAATTTTCTAATGTACTTGATATCAATTAATAACATGAAAGTTTTGATAAAATTCAAAAATTAATTTCAATGAGCACCATGGAATTTTTGAAAAAAAATTATATTTTTAGATGCCCCAAATAGGATTATGTATGTTTTTTTATAGCTTCTAAATGCACACTATTTTGCTAAATACACTTTTTAATTTTAAAATATATAAATAATTGTGCATTACGAACTAGTATTTTAATTCTTTTCATAGGTATTTTTAACAAAATTTGTTAGTGCATTTAAAAGTTCTCATTTTTTAACTAAATAAGTAAGGCATAGGTTAGAAATCTGAAATACTCTAATTTAAAAATTAAAATAAAAAATATACAAGGGACAAAAATAATAGAACATGCCCAAAAATTCTATTTTAACTTTTTATTCTATTAAAAAAATAATAAATGCGTCTACTTACTAAACTTATTTACTATTATTATTAATTATATATAATTATTATAACTAACACCATAAAAGAATAATAGTATGGTACAATTTAAACACAAAGCAAAAAAAAAGAAAAAATCTTATCCAATCAACCAACTTTAAAATACTAGCTGAAATACTAATTTTCCAAATAATATATGTACTTTCAATTTAAATAATTTTTTTAATAAAAAAATTAAAAATTTAGCTTTTAAGTTAGTTACCAATTAAACTAAGTTTCTGTTTGGTATTTCTAAAAAATTGATTTATTTTTTAAAAAAATTTAACTTTTAAACTATGTTGTTTTGCATTTCGAAAAAGCTCACTAATATTTTTTAAAAAAAAACTATACACATCACAAATATTTTAACTGTTATTTAAGAGAAATAATTATAAAATTCTCAACTAGAAATTTAACTCTATTATCAAAAATAAAAATATACTAATATTTTAAATACTATAACCTAAATTCAAATAATAGTTAGGCATTTTAACAAAAAATAAAAAACCTAAAAACTACTTTAAACAAATTATCTCAAACAATCTAATTTTTTTTTTCTATTTTAAGTTTTTTCTAAAGTTAAATAAGTAATAAACTTATTTCATTTAAAAGTAGTTTTAAATTATCATATACAGAGAAAATATTAAGATTTAATAATTGTTTTTTCATAATTTCAAAAAAAAAAACATTCAATCTAGCTCGAAATAGGAAAAATTATCAAGTATGTAAGACATATCATATTAAAATATTAATATACTGTGTCCAATTAATACATGTGTATCATATATTCCTTTTATGTAAGATCATGCTAACATGTAATAATGAATGACCCTTAAAATTAGACCATTCACTAAATTTATGGATATATGACGCGTATACTAATTGGTTACACTAATGCGAAGAAAATCTATTAGGATAACATACAGATCGATTGGTCTGTAAAAATACTACGAGCTGTCTTAGATGATTTGACGAATAAATCGATCAAGATCGATGACGAATTAATCGGTCTTGAGACTAATTCGTCGATCTACAAAGAATAATGAAAGTACTCAAAGATAGATTGATGGACAATTGATAAAGATCAATGACTACTCGATCGTTCTGTTACAAGACAGTTTATATAAATCTAGCAGGGTTGAGTCAGTTGTTGTATTCTAACCCAATTTCTCTTATAGATAAGCATCAAATATTATTCTTGTATTCTTCTAAAAAAAATTAGTTATAAGTGTGAGCTTATGTATGTAAGCACAACTTCGAATTACGCAAAATTTTGTCTGTTGTGTTTTTACTTGTTTTCTTTTTCTTTTATTTCTTGTGTGGTTTGTGCGTAATTCAAGAGACTTGTAGGTGAGATTATTTATTTACTTAATTCTCAAAAACTGGTATCAGAGTTCTAGATTTCGAATGTTGAAAAACACAACAATGATAAAAGAAAAATAGATCAAGATTAAGAAATTCAATGGCTCGAACTTTGTCTTTTGGAGGATGCAGATCGAAAATATTAAGAATTTAAAAAATTTATATCTTTTCTTGATCGGAAAGAAGTCGTAAAAGATGCCGTAGGACGAATAGAAAGTATTGAATCGTAAAGTACTAGTGACCGTGCGATTAAGTTCCATACCGTTGGTGATGTCTAACATCGCAAATGAGAAAATGACGACATAGTTGTTAAAGGGGTTGAAAAAGATGTACAATAATTTTTCAGTATCAAACAAGATATATTTGATGAAAAAGTTATTCAATTTAAAATTGGCAGATGATGTTATGATTGTCGAGAATCTCAATAATTTCAAGACCTCAGCAATCAATTTAATTAGCCACCGACTTACAAATATCTTTAAACTATCGTGAGTTGGTGCTAAATACCACTATGAATTCATTCTAACAAATAGCTAATTATTACACACAAGAAACAATGATGATTCCATTTTAGTCTACAGTCTCACCATCGACAGCTGTATATCAATAATAACTTACCTTGTGCTAGTAGAGTGAGAAGTGAACTAACTACAGTTATTAGGAGGGGCTCCGCCTTCTAAGAAAAAAGACAATTTTAGCTGCTCTTCTTTTGATCTAGGCTCGGTCTTTTGTATTCTTCTACTTAGGATCGATTTTAAGAACAATCGATCGGTTTGCAAAAATATTAGGAGTTGTCCCAAATGGATTAGTAGATATATCGTTCATATATTAATGACGGATCAATCAGTCTGATCGATCGATTTGCAAGAATACTACAAACAATACAAGACATATTGATAGAAAGTTAAGATCGATGACTAATTGATCGGTGTGTTATGTGACAACCTTGTTAAACCTTGTAGGGTTATGGAAATTGTTGTATTCGGACTCAGTTTCTCTTATAGTTTAAGTTCCAAATATAATTATTGTATTTTTTTGAAAGAAATTAATGAAAAACGTAAGCACGTGAACGTAAGCAGAATTTGACGAACTACGTAAATATTTGTGCATTGTGTTTTTATTTGTTTTTCTGTTCATTTCTTTCCTGTGTAACAATGTAATTTATGCGTAATTTAAGATAATTGTGAATGAAATTATTTGTTGACTTAATTCTCAACAATACAAACAGTACGTGTTGAAATAACTTCTCCAAAAGCAGGTTTATAGTCTCATTTGGTAACTTGGTTTTTAATTAGTTTTTTACTTAAAATCATTTTAAATCAAATAAATAAAAGTTCATTTTATGAATTATAGGGATGACTTTAATTTAAAAGACAATAAGTCAAATTTTTTTACTTAAACTTACTTTAAATCAAAAGGTAAAAAACTTGACTTTAAGTTGTTATAATTTTTAAATAGTTTCATACTCAATATAAATCATGTTTGATAGATTTTGATGAGTAAATTTTAAAAATTTATTTTTTATAAAAAATAAATATTTATAATAAAATTAAAATATTTTTAAAAAATATATAAAAAATTTATATATAAAAGCAAAAAGGCTAAAAGACTTAAAGATGTTTGAGTTGTCAAATATTTTTTTTAACATTTTAATTTTTAAATAAAAAGGTAAAAAATTTAATTTAAAGTTGATTGCAAAATAAACTAGTAATTAGTTTTAAAATCACTTTATTTAAAACTAATTGGCAATACACGTATGACACAATTTCAGTGTACGTATATTTATGTTACCCAACAATGATTATTTTCTGCAAAAAAAAACACATAGGAGAGAGAGAGAACGAGAGATTCTTCTTCTTCTTCTACACTCCCAACGCAGTAGAAGAGCGTATTCCTCGTGAGTTCTCTCCCGCCAATCCATCCCCAACTTCTTCCCTCTGCGAACGCAATACGTTCCTGGCCTTACCCTCCGAAGGGCCCCATTGTTAGATTATAAGGTCGAGATCGAGAGAGAGAGAGAGAGAGAGAGAGAGAGAGAGAGAGAGAGAGAGAGATGATGTGGGAGGGAGGTTCACCGGCGGCATCGTCATCAGCAGGAGCAGCTGACGGCGGTGGCGGGGGAGGAGGAGGAGGAGGAGGAGGAGGGAGGAGGAAGCCGTCGTGGAGGGAGAGAGAGAACAACCGGAGGAGAGAGAGGCGGCGGAGGGCCGTAGCGGCCAAGATTTATTCCGGCTTAAGAGCACAGGGCAACTATGACCTACCGCGGCACTGCGACAACAATGAGGTCTTGAAAGCTCTCTGCTCTGAAGTTGGTTGGACTGTCGAACCTGATGGCACCACCTATCGCAAGGTCTCTCTCTCTCTCTCTCTCTCTCTCTCTCTCTCTCTCTCTCTCTCTCTCTCTCTCTCTATCTTTACAGATCTGGACTATCTAGATCGAAATTGCGATTATTTGTCATCCATTGTTAGGGTTTTGAATTTCTATTCTGCAAATTGAAAGGTGCGATGCTGATATTCTTTTGCGGTTTTGTTGTTTGTTCATTTGATTCTTTTTAATTCATGGAAATTACGATGGGAGAGTTTAAAGTTTGTGAAGCCCCTTGCTCTAAATCTCCTTTTAAGTCAGAAGGAATGCTCAATATGAAGTTCCTCTCTCTTGAAGTAGCCAAAACTTCCTTTTTTTTTTACTGTAGGATAAAGATCCATAATTTCTTTGGATCATTTAGAAATAAACACATCTGACATCACAGATTTCAAAACTAACTGTTTATAAGTGGATCAACATTTTTATGATCATCCATAAGTCTGAATTGTTTGTCTTAGTTGTGTTCTAAGATATGTTAAATGCCCTGTTATCAGTTTTTTCTTTCTTCAATTTCCTTTTAATCTTTGGAAATTTGGGGTGATTCATGAGAATTAGCTTAATTTAGTTAAAAGTTTGTGAAGTTCCTTGCTCTAAATTGCCTTTTTAGGCCAGAAGGGAATGTTCAATATGTAGTTTGTTAAGTTCCTCTCTCAATGAAGTAGCCAAAACTTTCATGTTTACTGTATGATAAACTCTTCGTCATCATTTTTTGGATCATTTAGAAATAAACACATCTGACATCATAAACTTCAAATCTAATTGATTATGAGGGGATGAACATATCTTATGATCATCCTCAAAGCTTGAATTGTTAGTCTTGTTTTGTGATTCTAAGAATGTTAAATGCTCCCTTATCAGCTTTTTATTTCTTCAATTTCTTTTTAATCTTTGGAAACTTGGGTGATTGATGGGAATTGGCTTAATTTAGTGAAGAGTTTTTGAAGTTCCTTTCTCTAATTCTCATTCTCTTAGGTCAGAAGGCTATGTTCAATATATAGTTTGTTAAGTTCCTCTATCTTGAAGTAGACTACTCTCCATCGTAATTTCATTGGATCATCTACAAATAAACACATCCCAAATTTCAAAACCAACTATTAATGAGAGATGAACATATGCATTTTAAACAATATTCATTCTTTTGGACCATCTAACAACTCATTAACTTCTTATAATCCAGGGATGCAAGCCACCTTTGGCTGAAATTGGAGGCACTTCAACCAACATAACCCCAAGCTCCTCCCAAAATCCTAGTCCACCATCTTCGTCCTTCGCAAGCCCTATTCCTTCTTACCAACCCAGTCCCTCATCGTCTACTTTCCTGAGCCCGTCCCGTCTTGATGCCGGCACATCATCTCACGTGTTTGCATTTCTGCGGAATGCAATTCCTTTGTCTCTACCTCCTATCCGAATCTCAAACAGTGCCCCTATAACCCCACCTCTCTCATCCCCTACCTCTAGAGCTCCCAAACAGAAACCCAATTGGGAGTTTCTTGCCAAACAATCTATCTCCTTGAATAATTACCCATGCTTCGCCGCTTCCGCCCCAGCAAGCCCAACTCGGTGTCGGCGTATTGCTCCGGCCACCATACCTGAATGTGATGAATCTGACACCTCCACTGTCGATTCAGGCCAATGGATGAACTTCCAAGCATTTGCACCGGCTATGATCCCAACCTCCCCAACCTTTAATCTCGTGAGACCTGTGGCCCAGCAAGTTTCTCCCATGGATGCAATGACAGAGAAGGGAAAAGGTCCTGAGTTTGAGTTTGAGAGCATCCCGGTGAAGCCATGGGAAGGAGAGAGGATTCATGAGGTGGGATTGGATGATCTGGAGCTCACTCTTGGAAGTGGGAAAGCTCGAAATTAGGTTACTATTAATGGATTGCCTGATTGTGTGGGTAACTGGAACATAGTTGAGCCTCTTTTGCTGGTTTGAAATGCAGCCAGATATGTATCGAAGTATCTAACCTGCTCATGGAGGTCAACCTTCCTTCCAGAACTGCAGCTCTTGAACAAATTTGATTCTTGGGAGGAATTGCATTTCATCTGTTATTTCCCCTCTTAGTATTTTCCTTTCTTCATTCAGTGACTACAGGACCCATTTAAATTGTTTGGGTTGTTTTCACTAGTATTACATGTAGATGTTGCGAGCTTCGTTTCATTGGAATCAAGAAGATTTTTTTTTCTCCCCCCCTTAGACTCTTGTGGGAAAACACCCACAAAATTGAAGTATTCGAAGACGTCGGGGTGTTTGTTATAGCTGAAATTATGAATATTATAGCTGAAAAAATATGAGTTTATAAACTATATTAAATATTAATATCGCCCTCTTAAAATTTATAAACTATGCTCGATATATTCTTCTTGCCTTTTTTTTACTCTCTCTCTTTGTTCTTGATAAATAACAGATGAGAACGATGATACAAGTATATTCTCGATGATACAAGTATATTCTCGATGATACAAGTATATTCTCGGGGTGGGTAGAAAAACTTGAAATCCCTTTTTGTCCTGAGTTTCTAAGCTGAGCTTTCTATTGGGATGTGATTTAGGGCGTGTACGTAGGTTATGCCAACATGTCATGCTTCATGTCGGAAGCTTGTAAATGAAACCAACTCTCATACCTCGTCAAGTATTCAATGCATTATGCATCTAACAAACAGGATTAGACAGTTCCTCTTCCTCGAAGCTGCCCATCACGTGCGTCGCACAAATGCAGCAGATTTCTAAACCAGGATTCAAATTGCAAATGGTTTATCTAAAAGGATTCATATGAGGGTTTTGGTCAGTTGATGCTCGTTTCAACTAATTCTCGAATATATTATGAATGTTGTGGTACACCCTTTAAAAAAAATATATATTTGGATTATTTACATACAGCAGAATAGGATAATGTCAGTCGTTAAATTATTTTAAGTCTAGGTAATTGTAAACAAAAAAAAAAACACAAATAAGACTTACGTTTTTTTACATGAAAAATCCAAACTCAGGTAAAAATCACAAGACCAGTCTAGGTTCAGGTTAATCAAGCATTATACTAATAAACAGTTACAAAGCATGTACATACTCCAATCAATCCTCAACCTAAACCTTGAGTTGAGCTTGTTTGATCTATGCCTACTATTCCCTGTACTTGATCACCACTACACTGAATTCTTAGTACTTTATCAAAGTATCGAATCCTTACTACTTTATGCTGAAGGAATTCACCAATAGTAATCTTAGGAATTCACCAAAAGTAACATTAATAATACACCTAAGACGCTGATGAATAAACTTGAATTTGAACTCCTCAAAATTGATAAAAAAATTTAGAATGTGAATATTAATTGATATATAAATATTGTTACCTTCTCTCTTATTGGTGGGATTCATAAACCACTCTTATATATAGGAACAAAAAACCAATTGACAATTTGAGTTGTAATTAAATCGAAACTGTCAGTTGGTCGCTTGAGCGGCCTTATCATTGCTCGAGCAGTGGCATGATAGAGAGGGAGTTTTGCACTGCTCGAAACTGTTTTTCTTTATTGTACTTCAGGTTTTGGGTTATTTTCACTGGTCTTTTGAATTGATATAATTTCTCATTTTTATCAACTAAGACTCCTACTTCGAAAACAAACCCCTAAAACCAAAGAAATTTTATTTAGAAACAAACTCTAAAGATTCAATTACGACTCAACTCTCAACATACATGGGAGTTTTAAAATAACTCAAACACCCGAATATAAAAACAACTCAATCCTTTAACAATCATAGGAATCTTACACTAATAGGAATTGACAAACCTAAAAGGACTCAAAGTCCTAACAATCTCTGTCTTTTGGCAATTTCGTGACAAAAAACGATGAACATCAGATTACCTGGCCAAACTTAGAGCTTGAGTGCTGTTAGTGGGTTTGAACATTTGTACCCCAGTCTTGATTTCATCTTTCAACCCACTCTCAAAACAACTAACAAATAATTCTTCTAGAAAACCCTTGGTTTTATTTCCTAATTTCTCAAATTTTTCTTGAGAGGCCTTAAAACTTTGCCATTGCTCAAGTTTTGTTAATTCTTTAGTGGCATCTTCACCGGGGTTTGCACTGAATCTGCTGATAAATACCCAAGAGAATTCTCTCCATTTCAGTCTTCCCCTGCTAGACTTCTCGTACCCACACAAACCATTAAAGTGCCGGCTCATTCATGTGCGGCCAAGCCAATTTTAATTTTTGTCTTTCTTCTATTTGTTGAAACTCAAATAACCTCTTACATTTGTAAATCCACCTACATGGATCATCTCCATAAGATTTGGGAAAATCAATCTTAGCTAAGGGTGTAATTTTGGCCCACAGCCCACTACTATAGAAATTCGATTTGACCCGGTCTAGGCTTGAATTCGAAAATCCCATGATTGGGCCTGGGTTGACCCTGAAGCTTGCGGGCTGGCTCGAGCTTGAGGCCCGAGCCCACCACTCACCCGCAATGACTATATCTCGAGCCCTGTCCAGGCCGAGCCCAAGTTTATTTATAATAAAATTTTATATTACATGTAATTACTTTAAGTGTTCAAGTTTATTGTATTATAAATATTAGTTTATAACTTAATATATATACTATATAATAAATAAACTAATTTATAAACTTATAATAAATTTAAAACTTATAGTCTTATAATAAACTAATAAATTTATAATAAAATTATAAAGTATAAATTTATAGTATTATACAATTTAAAAAAACAAAAAAGAACAAAAAAAAAATGACTATAAATTATATTACCCCTTCCCAAAAAGCCCGCCAATCGGGTTTGGGCAAGCTTGGCCTGCCCGAGCTACGGACGGACCAAGTTAGGCCAGGCCCTTTTTACACTCCTAATCTTAGCCAACCTTGATTGAAAATGAATTGTGGTATTCTAAACTGTTGGATTCTTGGATTGAGAATTTTCTGACTTGTTCTGAAGGAGAATTGATGAGTTTTAAAGCTATTTGGTCGTACTTAAGATTTAGAGTAGCCAGCATATCCTTCATATCTCCAATTGCTTCAGCACGCTTCAATGAACTCTCTTTCAATTCTTTAATGGATTCCTCCATCTTATGTGTATCATGACACCTAGTCGCCTCTGCCATGGTGGACTCTTCTTTCACTGGTTCAAAACTCGAACGCCGTGATACCAAATGACAAGAATCTTAATAGCTGGGAAGAAGTATAACTCTTTCAAAAAGACAAAAACGAACTTTTATTTCATTAGAATCAAAATACAAAATGACCCCTTGTTGACATTATTTATAGAATTCTAATCACTTCTCTCCCTAAGTTATTACAACTACCAGCTTAATTAATTAACAACTAATTTCCTAACTCCCCACTTCAATACATTCCATTTCCAGCTCATAGCATGGTTTCTAAGTTTTAAAAAGGTGATGCTAATAAGTTATAGATAATATAATAAATAAATTAATAGAACAAAAATAAAAAATATAAGAAATTAAAAAATTAAAAGATAAATATAATATTTTTAGGTTTTAGACTTACTATATTTTTTAAAATAAATTTTGTACACATTCATATTTTTAAAAATATTTGTTTTATGTAATTGAGGGCAAGTAAAAAAACAAATACCTGCATTTTGTTTGTTGTTGTTGTTGTCGGAGACGGGAAAATTTTGTCTATAACAAAACAAGATCGTACAAAGACTGAACAGAAAAAATTGCCTCTATGAACATCTCAAGCCAACGTTCTAACTAAAAACTAGAAGCACAAATAGCTAGGGCCTCTTAAAACTACTACATGCAAATTTTCTACATACATCCATTGCCTAGTTAGAGGAAGTTGTTCACAAATTATTTCAACACATTGAAGATCATTCATCAATTGAAAACAAGGGAAGTCTACATACATTAAACAGTAAAAAACAACGTATGTTCAGACTAGTAAATTAATTGTGTCAGATTAAAATACAAACACAATTGAAGTCTGCGTTACATCTACAATATAATAAAATGTCCAGCTTCTCACCCGTCCTCGAGGCAATTTGACCAGTCCAATTGATCAATTTTGGGCACAGAATGGGTCCACTTCAATGATCCAAACCCTTTATTTTATTATTCCCAATGGCCAGTGTGTAAATCATATACGCAAATAACTAAATTGAGCAATATTATTAAGTGTATGAACAAAATAATTTTTCGTAAAAAATGAACAGTAAAAGTTGAACACTGCTCATATTTTTTTACAAAAATAGAATTTATTCAAACGCATAACAATATTCGAATAAGTTGATTTTTTCTACATAAATGGTATACGCATCGGCTATAACAAAATGAATGGTTCCATTTATGAAAAGTAGACCTATTTTGTACTCAAATTTAGCCCACCTAGACCTCTATAAGAAAAACAACAAAAGCTTTGAAAATCATGTCTTTTCACCTCTTTTACTGGAAAAATGTTAATTGTACAATAATTGATAACCAACCACAAGAGACAAGAGATCAGGACTAAGACTTTGGCTAGTCAAGAGTTTAGCACTACTAAACCCTTATTAGTGAGAGTCTTAGCCCCTGTCTTTTATCTGTCTTTGCTCGGCATCGATCAACTGTGCACGTAGCATACCTCCATTTACAAATAAGTCTCTGCATTGATGGATCCTGTGTATTAGTCAAAAATCTTGTAGGTGGGGCATTTCATCAGTCATGAGATGAGCAAGAAGTGTTCTCCTCAGTCTCGGTGTTAGCGTCAGTTGGTACGCCTATGTCTTCATCCTCCTCCTCTGGTTTCTCATCCTTTTCAACACTCTTGTCGCACTCTCGGTATCTGAAACACGTTACGAGATGATCATTAGCCAGCCCTGCGACTTCCATGAACGAATAAACCACACAAGGCCCCACGCATCGGAACCCTCTCCGCATCAAATCCTTGCTGATGAGTTCAGATTTCGGCGTCTTGACTGGCACTTGACGCGCGTAACGGAACCCGTTTCTTACTGGCTTGTGGTTTACGAAGCTCCAACAGTAGTTGCTGAAGGACCCAAACTCCCGCTGAATCTGCAAAAGGAAGAGTAACTTAAAGTGGCAACAAATATAATTCAACAATGAAATCAGAAAAAAAGCCAGATTTTGTATTGAAATGTTTGGCAATATGAAAAGATTTCAACCTCATCTATACAGAAAATAAAAGAAAAGGAAAAAAAGGCAAATTTGGGTTTGTATAGTAGTTTCAAATCAAATCCCATGTTAAAACTAGAATCCAAAGCTTTAATTAGGATTGTGCAGGACTAGGACTACTAACTTTTCTAGGACTTGGAGAATCCGGAATTTAGTGTGTTTTTTTTTTCTTCCAGAAACAGGGAGAGGAGAGTGTGAGTATACAATCCTACATTGGTTGGGTTTAAGCTTTTAAATTTCATACAAAGGTTTTACTGTCAAAACACGACCCATTTCACCCATTTCAAAAATAAAGAAGGAAAAAAGTCTACGTCTTGTGATGACAGGCTATCAAAGTGCGACTTATCCCACCCACTTCAAAGAAAATGGAGAAAAATTTACCTCACGATGACAGACCTAGAGAAAGAGATTATACGATAATAAACTTAAAAAAGACATTACAAATGATAGACATCAAAAGCGAAAGCGGCGGCTGCGGCTGCACATAAAGGAGATATTAGAGTATACAATCTATTATTGAGATTTTTCCACCCAGTAATATTTTTTAATTTGAATACTTGGACACAATTTCTATACAGAGAGAGAGAGAGAGAGAGAGAGAGGGAGTGGGAGAGAACATGTTGAAAGTCTTATCCTCATAATTGATCAAAGAATGACGAGAGATAGGATTGGGCCATAAAGAAAATATCCTTGGAGGGTTGATTCCTTGATCAGAACTCTTTTACCTTGAGAATATGGTTAGCGTTGTCTACAACTGCTCGAAGCTTTGGTTCAGACAACAATGTGCTACCATTTGCTTTCATTGAAAACAGCCTTTTCTCTGTGAATTTTGCGATCGACGATGGCTCAAAATTGTCAAAAAGCTTCCTGCAAAAGGGATTCATTCACCAATAAACACCAAACGTAAATGACAACGAATATTGTTGGGACTTGGAACAAATTCCATGTGTTTCTCCTTTAGGGGAGTTATAGTGCCATCAACAACTTTTCTATCCACACCCAATTTTTAAGGTCCAAGCTTTTATGGATGTTTATCAATTTTGGGTGTTTTTCATTTTGTTAGAACACTCTTTAGTCTTTAGTTTTTTGAAAAATAAAAAAGCAAAAATAATTTTTTATGAAAAAACAAATGTCGAATTTTTTTTGGTTGTGTTCCTTTGACAATTCATGTCAAACAAGGGGAGAGGAGTGATAGTTGTGTTATTTCCCTGTTTATTTTTGTTATCATTTTGGTTTGGTTAACGTATGTTAAATTTTTGCAACCCACAGGTCCTTTCTCTTAATTTTTTTTTGTTTAGTGGGATAGGGTTAAGATATTTTACAATGTTAGAAGTGTTACATAATTGCTAAAAAGGGAAATTATTGGGTTTTTAAGCCTCATATTTGAGTTTGGCAATTCCATTAGACAAACATTTTTTGAATTGCATTTGTTTTGGTTACCATCTTAGTAGCAAATCAATCCAAAAAGAACTTTTTTTTTTTTTTTGATTTTCACCATATGTTTGTAACAATTCACAAGTAAACGTCTAATAACTTGAATACACAATATAACAACATGGTTCAAAAATATAAAATCAAGTTATTAGTTCAAAGTTTTTTTTATATATATATATCAAACTTATTTTCTATTTATGTTAATGTTTTTGTTACCTGACCTAAGTTCTTTTCTTAGTTAGCACCATAAATAGCAGATAATTAATGTGTTCAAGATATATAACTTTGGGATTTCTACGCTTCTCTGAAACTTATATTGCTCTATCCACACCGTTATAGAATACATTGTGAGACTAAAGTTAGCTCTGATATCTTTTATAACGATCCAAATAGACGACCTAATAACTTAATAAAGAGCGTACCAACAAAATCCAAAATTTCAAGTTCCAAGTTGTTAACCTATTTTTAGTATTTTACTAATGTTTATATTAGATTAATTTTTCCCACGGAGATGAAATATCATACCTGAATATATCTCGGCGGTCAAGAATTGCTGGCCAGGTGAATTCTGCTAATGCTTGTGCTAAAACAAGTAGCTCAAATAGCTTCGTATCGTCATGAACCGGAACTCCCCATTCTTCATCGTGGAAGGCAGTATATAATGGGTCTAATAAAAAGGGAAATGCCATGAAGGAAGGTGAATTACAGAGATTGTTAGGTCATTTGGACACCAAAAAAATAGACTTTTTTTTCAAAACTTTTTTTTTAAATTTCTTGCTCTAAAGTTTTTACTTTTTTGATTAATCGTGATGATAGGGATATAAAAAGTACAATTTGAACACAAAATATAAAAAATTAAAAAGACAAAAATAACCCATTTGGAAGCTCTCCTCAAATTTGCACAAGAATTAGCAACTACTTTAATTCAACAAACAGGATATCTACAATTGTCCATGTGCTCAATAGAAAACATAACAATTACAATTCAACTAGGTACATAGAGTTTAACCATAGAATCAACTACTTTTTTACTGATAAAAATATGTTTTGTTTAGTAAAATAAAATTAGCATATATTCTTACTTATAAAAAAAAAAAATGATCGATAATTGGTTATGTGATTTAACTGTGGAGTTGGACTTCCCGTAACAATAATGGTTCTTGAGCTCACAGAACAATTATGGTCCTAGCTCAAGATATATTCCAGATTAAAAAACAACAAAATAAGAAAATAGTGACAGCTAAGTTTTAGTAAATTTAACTTTGTTTCTACAAATTCAGGATCCATCCTTTAAAAAAGAAAATGAAAAAACGAAATGAACACCTATGAAATGGTTAATTATGAATTCTAAAAGATTTTCTATATTGAGTGAACTCAGGTGCAGGTGTAGATATGTACGTAGGTGTCACGTTGATCTAATTTTATACCAACGGACATAGAAACATGAGTGCAAGACAAAATATTCATATTTTTTAATAAATTTTTTATTTTATAGAGTAAAATAGTATTTCTAAGGTGTGATACAACTTTTTCATATATATAATAAGATAGTCTTATACATAATTATATGATAAATTTAAAATATTAAAAAAAATATTGAATGAATATCATATTACACTTGTGAGATACATATGTCACACTCTTATTTAAACTTTTAAATGTCCAAGATGAGTATTTCATATATTTTGAACCATCTATATAACATAAAAGCTATCCTATCATTATATTAAAAACAGAGAAACTTTAGTAGGGATGGATGTAGTATTGTAACTTATGGGTGAATAGTTTGCAAGGAATATTTAGGATGTTTATTAAATTTTCTTAAAAGACTTGGGAGACAAATTTAGATAATTTTAAATATATAAAACTAATATTACTATAATAATATTTTTTTATTCAAAATTTGGAACCCAAGGCCGGCAGTCTTTTTTGTTTATTTTTATATTTTTTTGTATTATTTAATTAAATAAAATTATGTTTTTAGTTAGTCTCAACAATAGAAATTTTGAAAATAAAAATAATTTAACTAAATAATATAAAAATACTAAAAATGAATAAATAGGAAAGGCTTTAAAATATAGTATTTTGGTTTTTGACTTAAAACTAAAAAAATTTAAAAATTTTATTTGAAAATTTAAAGACTTTTAATCTTTTAGCTTTTTTTTTTACATAACATAATTTTATATATTTTTAAAAATATCGTAATTTTTATTATACATATTTATTTTTTGTAAAAATTATATTTTAAAAATTTATTTGTTAAAATTTATATTTGTTAAAATTTATTAAATAAAATTCATATTAATTATAAAATTATGTAAAAATAAATTTTAAAAATTATAATAAATTTTTTTATTTAAAATTCTTTAAGCTTATTAAAGCCATTTTAAGGTAAGAGTTTTTGATTTATTGTCTTTTAATTTAAAATCTCTTGAATGATTTATTAAATTTTTTTATATTTAATTTAAAGTAAATTTAAGCAAGGAGAAAAGGAAAGAAAAAAAAATCAGGTTGCGAAAGAGGCCAAAGTCATGAAACAACTTTCCTATAAAATCAAGCCGAACATAAATTTCAAAACAAATAAATGCAGAGCAAAACAAACCAACAAAATAACAAGACGAAGAGTTTTCAAATTTACTTGCCGGAGTTTGGAGTGATCCAATCGCACCGCTTCAATGGGCCCGTCAACGTCGGCGAACGCGTCACCAAATCCACCCCGTCGGGGACAACCTTCACAGGCCTCACCCCATTAGCCTTCATTCTCCGTTTGGAACTCACCATTTTCACATACGAGCCACCGGAGGAAGAGTCGGAAGACCACGCGCTGTCCACCGACGAATTGCTCCGAACAACCAAACGCGGCCTCTCTGAATCCGAAACCAACCTGCTCGGCTTCTGCGCCCTCTTTGAACTCTCTTTCTTCCTTTTCGTTTCTTCCAAAACCCTAATTCCGTTTCCGGCCGATCCTAGTATTGCTCGGGATCCCGATTCCGGCTTAGCCGGCGGCGAAGGAAGTTCAGTCGCCACAGACATTCCTATTCCTGACTGGTCGTAATCTCTTTTAGATTCGATTTCAGCTCAAAACACATATCAAACATATAATTTCTCGACAATTTCTTCAGATTGAAGTGGTTAGAAAACCAGTTCGCACGAAATTATGAGATCAAAATGGTCAAGAATTTGCAGAGACGATGTGAAGAGAGCTAGGATTTAAAAACCAACATAGTGAAGAATTTGCAGGGAGATGCGAAGAGAGCTAGGGTTTAAAAAGGAGAAAGAATTGGGAGGAAACAGAGTTGGGGGTGGGGGGGGTGGGGCTGGAGTATTGAGAGAGCAGAGGGGAAAAACGACGAGAAGAAACGGACGGGTCTCCGAGGTTTAAAAATAGGTGCCTGTTGTGTTGGATATGGTAACCGGTTACAGCCGGTAATAGGCTTTTAGTTTTGAGCAAGGGTGATGGGTGATTTGACTAAACTACCCACTTCTGCTCCAGCATCAACGTTGGAGGTTGGAGGAAATCATTGATTAGTTTAGTTTTCTTTGATCAATACCTAATTAGTAACTTAATTTTTGGATAAGTCGCTTTAAAGTCGAATTCTTTATTTTAAGTAATTTTTAAAAAAAATTGTTTGGTTTGGTGTAATTTTACAGTGATTTAAAGTGGTTTGAAGAGCATAAAAATGGTTATGAAAAATTATTTTTTATTTTCACATAATTTATATTTAATATGAATTTTATTTGACAAATCAGTAAATTTTAAAGTGGTTTAAAGAGATTAAAAGTTTTTATTTTGATAAAATTGTGGTATAAAATCATTCAAATTACTTTCCCACTTTTCTCGTGAAGACATGGTAATTGAAGCTCTTGCTAAGAAATTAACATATAAAAATAGAAAGAAAAAAAACTCTAAATAACTTTAAAATATTTAATTAACTGCATTAGACATATAATTGAATTATATATCTCATAAAATTTAATTGTTTGAAACCCAGAT
>JAOTRH010000027.1:14217539-14228734 GCA_034768845.1 Heliamphora exappendiculata
TAAATAAAATTTTGTAATTAAAAAAAAACAAAAAATAAAAAAAAGCAAGGGTGTAAGTGTGAAAATACTATTTTTTCGTTCAAAAATTAACGAAAAGTTAACTTTTGAATCAAAGTGTTACAAAAATTAAAAAGTAAAAAAAATGCAATGATATTTTAGAGAATAAAAATAGTGACAGTGATATAACCCTTAAATACAAATGATGTAAATGTAATATACCTGGTTCTAAATAACTTCCAAGGAATCTCCAGTTACATTACAATCCAAAAATTGTAGTATAAAAGTTACTTGGTATTGCTTGTGTATGATATGGACAATTTATAAGCCCAATTGACCATTTTAATTTTTTGTCTTTTTTGTTAAAAATATTAAAAAATTTAAAAATTAAATTAAAATACTAACTTATAAAATATTCTACTCAAACTTTAACTATTTTTAAAATATAATAATACTATTTATTCATAATTTATTTACTATTACTACCAATTACATATATAATTATTAATATCAAATATATAAAAGAGCAAAATTGTCCAATTTAAACAAAAAAAACAAAAAAAAAACTTTTTAATCAAACAACTAATTTCAAAAAAACTATATAAAAACTAAATTATCAAACAATTTACTTTAAATTAAATTTAAATTTTTTAATTAAAAATATAAAAAAAATTAACTTCTAAGCTAATTGGCAATTGGCAATTGGCAATTGAGCCGAAGATAGCACCTCGCCTACCACCAACTGACCGACCGACCCATTAGCCATAGTAATAAAAGGGGTTACATACTAATAAAAAACTGCAACTTAGATTGAGAGGGGCCAATTTTGCTCCCACCTAACTCACCAAACACCCCATTTGGAGCTTTTTCTTGGTTTATTAATTTATTTATTTTTGTATTTAGTAAAAACAATTATCATTTTCCTTTTAAAAAAAATTTGTTTGGAACACTCTCACTAAAATGAATCGAAAAATGAAAAAAGAAATGACCAAAAGATTAAAAAAAATTTAAAAAAACAAAAATAAGCCGATAAACCAAATTTCTTTTTTCTTATTTTCATTTTTAATAAACTTCTTTCATCTTTTGGCAAAAAAAAAACTACTTTTCAAGTTCCTCTCAAGACAAATCAGAAAAATAAATAAATAAATGATCAAAAAATGAAAAAACTAAGAAGGACAAAAATAAGCCAAATAATAAGAAGTTAGCCCAAACAGTGACTCCCACTTGCCTCCCTCACTGATTAGGGCAAATTTCCAGTTAAATGAAATTAAGAAACAAGAATCACTAGACAGCCTGCACAAACTATGAATCTAGTTCTGTCATACATTTCCAATGACTTAAAGAAATTTGTTTTGATGATCTACTTTATTGCAACAAAATACAAGAGCAATTCTCTACTGCCACAAATGAATCAAAACGTATCGTCTAACTAGTAAGCTTTAAGCTAAAAACTATTAAAATTCATTTCCTGTGCATGCGAGAGAGCGGTAGATGTCACGTTGAAATAGTACTACTACATATCTGTCATCGTGGTGCCCAATCGACCAACAAATAATGTTCCAAAATGGCGGAGTCAACCCTAATGCTCTCTCCAAAACACTAGGATAATCTACTTATTAATTTGTTTTTAGTAACATACCAACTTCAGTTCATTGTGAGGACATAGCATAAGAAGTTTGATGGAAGTGTTTCTTTACTCACCTATTCTAGTTCAAACAAATCTGATATATGTAAATGACCTATAAAACAAATCTTGTATGGAGTCAAAAAGGTATTTACATGTTTACTTGCCAATAACAGGACATGCGATCGTTGTCCTCCACAAATGGCTTGGTGCATCAGAGAATTGAACAGTCATATTGCACCAAGTGAATTGAAATGATCCCACGCCTCCTGTATCGAGGTGAAAAAAAGAAGTTAATCGAAACTTGGAATTGGCAAATGTCAAAAATGAATATGATATATGCTGACAGAGGGTGTGTGCCAGTTTTTTGGCCATCCAATTCATATGAACTTCCCTTGCGGTGATACCCATAATATGGCCAACTGAATGGTATCTATGAAACGCGGATACGAACACGAACACGGGCATGGGTCACAGTGATTTCAAAAGAAGAAGCAAGACACGGATATGGCAGGAATAAGGAAAAAAATATTTTTAATTTATATATTCACCCCATGTTTATAAATAGAATATCCACAAACAACATATCAAATTAAAACATTCACACTTACAAACAATCTCGTTCATGATTCTAATACAATATCATTTGAGTGAAATATTGAGTTTTGCATTTGCAAAATAAATAAATAACAGCCATAATATTCATAATTAATTCAAAGAAAAAAAAAACAAATCGAGGGAAGAAGAAGAGAGAAGTAGCCAGATTGAGGGTGGAAAAAGAGAGCAGCAGCCATAAAAGAAATAAAAACTAGAAAAGAAGCTCGCAGAAACAAAAAGAGAGAAAAGGTTGCAAAAGCTAGAAGGCGATTGAAGGTCGCCTGAAATGGAGATTGGGGTCCTTGGGATTTGTTGAGCTTCCTGGTGGAGAATGCAAACCTAGGGTTTTTTATTTTTCAACATTGTTTGGCACGTCCAAGCGTGTCTTAAAATGGACACGTGTCCCTTGCGTGTCCAATGGCGTGTCCAACTGAAAAAAGAACAAAAAAAAAGGACAAACCACGTGGCATGTCCAACACGTGTCTCGGCGTGTCTCCAGCGTGTCCAACACTGTTACGACATATGTTTTGGCGCGTCCGTGTTTTAGAGAATAGTACAATGAGAACCCTAAGAGGTTAACACCATAACAACCCACATAATAGTATATTCTAGTTTTTGTTGGTGCATTAAATGTCTTATGCAAAATGGAATGGCCCCATTGCATTACACGCCATAGTGAGGTACATATCCATCACCTCTAAGGAGCCATTAAAGACAATGGCAACAATTATTTTTGTTTTTTGATCGGCAAATACACATGCACCCATTCCCATACCTTGTTCTTGACAAGACTTAAACGCCACACCTCCCATTTGGAAGTGTGATATCCATACCATTGGGGCCAATGCTACTTGGTAATGATAACCAAATTAATGATTTATCCAAATATTGTATGAGAAAACTTAAAACCTAAAGGTGATTGATAATATTGGGAGAGTGCAAAAGGATACCAAGGGTAGAATTTGAATTAAGAAAAGAAAGATATCATCTATGAATTGCATATTACCTATAGCAGAATTGAGACTATGGAAGGTCTATGCAACCACAATATAATGGTTGTGTTAACAGTTCTACTACATATTCTGAGCAGATTGTGCTTGGCTTCAAACCTTGTACCCAGGCATCAGGATTTAAATAATTTAAATAGAAATAGTAATATTGTGCAGCAGCCACCAGGAGATCCCTGCAGATGCCAGGTGACAGATTGGGCAGTCCCTTAATGTGGATGGATGGCTAACCAAACATTAGTTGGCACATCATCTTATCAACACACACACACACACACACACACACACACACACACAGCTGCGAATGAACGCATTTCACACAAAACTGTTTATACCTGCAGAATATCGAAAACTTTTTCAGCAATATATTTTTGGTGAGAAGCAGCGCCCTTCTGCTGCAGTTTGTCTGGGTGTAGACAGAGTAAAGCTTTTTGATATGCTCTCTTCACTGCACTTCCTTCAATTATATCAACAAGTGGAACAGGCTTCCAACCACTCCCAGGCCAAAGGACCTGTTTATGAAGTATAAACATGGGCCTTACAAGAGGTATAGTCAAAAAAAGTTCCCGATAACAACAAAAAATTTGGTAAAATAAGGTGGTTATGATGGTCATTTAATATTGCAATATAACTTTTCTACACAACATTGTTTACCATCTATTATTGCATTGGTTTAATAGGTCCCACTACTTATGTTAATCATCAGTGCAGTTGTGATAAATCACATAGTAAACAAATTTGACAAAATAAGGTGGTTATCGTAGCATTATTATTTCTTAATCTCAAGTTCAAGGTCCCGACTCCTGAGTAAGCGTTCCAAAAAATGGGTTATTTACTAAAAAATTGAAAGAAGAAAATGAAATGCTTACATATTGCAAAGTAGACAGCAGTGAGCGAATGTTGCCTGCCTTCCCAGTCGACCATTGCCGAATTTTAGCATCTGAAATCTGCATTAGATTTTTTAGTAGTATAGTTAAAGCATTCCACTGAGATTGGAAGCAATGTTGCATCAAGGAAAAGAAGTCTACATTACTTGAATATCCATGTAGCCATCCCCAGTCTGTAGCGGTTTGTCTTGGTCATTAGATAATTCTTTTATCTGTTAATGCAGCCAAGCAAACTAGCATTTTAGAAATACATTGCATTGAAAGGGACAAAGAGAACTACAGAGTTATTAATCTTGCATAATCACCCATGCATGGTGCAATGAAATGTTTTTTAGTTCCTATGATACTATATGACACAGATGTCAACATGACTGCCATAGAATTTTTGTAAATTGATTATCTAATAATGAACTATACGCCACTTAGTACTATAGAAGACACGATGCAAAAACCACAGCAGAAAATTAACAAACTGGAGGCAAAAAGAAAACAAAATCTAACTGAAGTTATTGCCTTGTCTATACCATTTGCAATAGAGCAATCACATACCATGAAGTTCTCTTGGAAGAGGTCCTCTATGTTTTCATCCATGACCTTAGAACCATCAGGATATGACTCTGAGAGGAAAACAAAGCTAATGGGAATGAAGCATCGTGAAGTAATTTAAGCAAAATTTCTAAGATGGTCCACTTCAGGAAAAAAGGATGAATTATTTAATCAAATATTTCAAATTTGAACATGAAATAAATTAGTATTACAACGTAAATTAAAATTCTCTTGTGTACAGCTTTCAAATATTCCATATGCTCCAAAATATGAAAGAACTCACGCAATATTTTTATGGACACGATTGCACTAATGTTGCTATTTCTAAAAAAGATAATTATACAATATGAACAAATCATGCATTTCAAATACGCGCGTGTGTGTGTAGATAAACATATTCTTACACAGTTACACTTAATCTCATCATGTAGGTATGTAATAAAGTGTGTAATAGGGATGAATTTCTCATATATCTGATAATGTTCTGGCATTTAAGAACTATTTCTTGCTCAAATCCTTTCAAAGAAATCCTGATAAGATAGTATTGTGAACACTGGCACTAGATGATATAAAGAAATAATTGCCAGGATAAATTTTTAAGGTGTGTTGGAAAATAGTGCTTTAGTCATCAGATATTCAATGACACCACTCTAAAGACGGCTGCTAACCTTCTGGGAAGGAGTACATTACAATGCCCCTGTTCGTAAAAGACAGAATTTCATAAATAAGGAATCTAGAACAGCATTTAAAATAAAAACACCCTGGTTCAGTATTTTCTACCCAGATAACGAGACTGGGTATATTGCAAGTAGTCTGTGCTGCTTCAACATCTCCCAACTAATAATATGAGGAAAGAATGGCATATCCCTTTTTCTTTGGCTTTTCCTAATCATTTAGCTTGTTCATATTTCTAGCTTTATTACTTTTTTACTTTGTTTTGTTTTATTATTTTCTCTGTAACATAAAGTTTGATCTGATAGTGAATTGGAAAAACTAACCCAAACTTGATGCTGTGGCATCTTTCTGACTGAAAGTATTTTCACTCATACTAGAGACTGGAGTCTTTAAGTGGGACTGCTGTTTCTCTGGCTCCTCAAGTTTTTGGTCTACCTGAAAAATTAGCTATAGTTGATTAACAAAACCCAAAATAACCGGTACGCAAAATGGATTAATTTGCACCAGAAAGATTTCAAATGATATTTATCGATAGTCTTACGCAGTGAAAACCTACCATGAGTTGAAGCAAATCACCAAAAGATAATGGCAAAAACCATGATATCAAATGGCACCCAACTGTTGCCCACCAGAAAAATGGGGAATGGAAATAAAAAGGGGAAAAACATAAAGTCATAAAGATAACCATGACAGAAGCATTTGGTGGTCTGTTCATCTTGTTCATGCTCCATACCTCATTTTTTTTATTCGTTTGGGTTGAGTTAGCACTCCGTTGATTATCTGCTCCAAAAGTGCCTGTGCTTTTCCATTGAGAGCTATGACTTCGAGTTTCAAAATCAATTTTGGGTTTTGAAGGTGTTTCTTGGTTGAAAATCTTAACAAAATCTTTAACCTTTCCCTTAACTCTATTTCTCCCAAGATTTCCTTCAGGTGTTCTGCTTGAATCTTGCGAGTGAGGTTCATTCACTTGAAATACATCTGCTTTTTTTGAATTAATTTTTTTCACAGCACGTTTCTTCAAATTTTTATAGACATCAGCATTTGAATCAGATACTGTCGTCTTTTTCACCGTGTCTTTCTCTTCAGACTTTCTAGTTATATCATCATTGTCTGCAGGGAAAAAAATAGTGGGTTTAGTGTGTAGAGACAGTGCAGGTACACCTGACTTAAAAATGCAAATTACCTTGTCCCTCTTCCGAATCATAGAGCAGAGAATGCAGAGTTATCAACTCAGGTTTCTGAGCTTTTTGTATAGGCATAGCAAATCCTTTTGTTGTAGTTTCGCAAAAACCTGCCTCAGACTGAGAATGAGGCTTTATTTCTTCTCTTTCATCATTCAAGGTAGCAGCATCAGGTACAATTTTGACAGTATTTGGAACCTTGTGGATGGATTTTAATCCTGGCATAGAAGTACCTGCTTCTTCAACAATAAAGCAAGGTTCAACAGCATCTTGATTGCTTGTTTTAAGAGGTGAACCTCCGTTTCGTTTCCCGACTTCAGCATAAAGTAACTCATCCTTTACTGATATGCTTTGGTTGAGAAAGTGAAGATCAGAATCGGCCGAATTCACTGTCTGTAATCCATTAGCCATATTGTCACTCTCAATACTTCCGTTGGAGCTTGAGCATCTTTCATTTTTAACATCCTCTTTGGATTTGGTACCATTACCTCCCCTAAGAGTGATCAGTCTTGGTGCCCCTCTGCTTGCCCATTTGTATATAGAGAAGTGGAACTGGCTGCTATTGCTTGGAGATTCTGTGCTTTTCAAATCTTTTTTCAAGTTGCCTCCTCTGTCTGTTGATTCCAATTCATTTGATGAGTCCTTTCTGCTAAGAGAAACTTCATGGGACAAAGGGCTTGGGCGATAAGATGGCCGAAGCTCATTTCTCAAGTCATCCTCTTCCTGGAAAGCTTCACTTGAAAGTCTGGACAGAGGAGGACTTGGAGCATTCAGACAGCTTATCCCATTTGAAGTGAGATCCTTGTATTTATGTGGACTGCGATTGCTTGAAGCGGAAACTGGAAGGCTGGGAAAGCTGGGAAGGCTGGGAGGTCAAAAAGAAGTTCAAGTTAGGATTTCAAAAGTGTGTGATGATCAGGAGATAGCACATCTGAAGAAAAGTAAAGATGCAACCAATTGTTTAGCCCTCCAAAGAGCGATCAATGAGCAAAACTAACGTAGTGCAAAACATGCAAGAAGATTTATCTAATGGGGAGAACTTAGGAGAAAATGATAGAAACATACATGTGCAATCAAATTGTTTAGAATTGCGGAATCATGTTTGTTTAGAACCTAGACAGACAAACAGTAAAACTAGAATAATAGTGATTCCAGGAATGTGCTTGAGGGACAAGCTTCCTAGCAGCATACCTGATCCCGATGATTCTCCACTAGCCATGGATATTCCAGATGAAAAGGTTGCTTATTTAACTACAAATTCAAACTATTGATTGGTTGGTGAGAATCAGGATTGTATTTGTTGAATGGAAACCCATTTTTAGATTGAAAATATACTTCTATATTTTATTATAGTAATTGTTCCAAAAATTGATAGTTTCAAATTATACTTTCCGTTAACAAATTAGATTGGTCCAATAAGTGTATACACATCAATTCACTACATGCATTGGCGTGCCCGATTCAAAATTTGTAGAATTTATGGAGAAAGGACTGCGTATAAGGAAGATCCCAAGATTTTTTTTCCTCCTTTTTAAGGAATGTGTTTAATTTGATTCCTGAATTGCTGTACAAAGTTCTGTAACTAGTCTGCAATTATCTCCAAGAGATACCTTTCATATATACACACAAAAAAGAGTTGAAATAAGAGCTAGCAAGGCCAAAACCTGAATTGCAATTGAGCAGGAAGTGAACTGCTAAAAGCATCAGTTCTTGGTGGCAGAGGCCGGGCAGGGCTTAACACCCGGGAACCGGGGCTTGAGCCGAAAAGATCATTGTTAGGCTTTCTTGGGGAGCTCAATGAATCATCTCCCCGGAAAATATCGTCGAAAAAGTCATCGCTCGGGTATCGCCGGCCACTCAGAGTTTCATCGCCGAACACTGGCATCTCTTTCAGGCCGGACCACGAATTTCGAGGCAAAGCCGCATCGTCCTCTCCATGAGTTGTGCTGTCAGGAGAATTCATGGTTTCGGTGAAACTGTAACGCATCTCCGCCGTCGAAGACAGCCGTGGCGGCCCGCCAAACACGTCGTGAAAATCAATATCTGGGTGGTTGAACGGCGGTTTGGGGGAAGAGCTTTGGTTCACCAAAGCTCTTTCAGGGCTATAACCCAGTAAAACGAGCTCCCTGCGAGCAAACCTCTCCATGTTAATCCGACAAAAAAACCAATCAGATCATTAAATCACAACTTCTTCCAATCAATAACCAACCAAAGAGGCATCTCTGATTAGATGGAATTTGAAAACCGAGAAATGGCGGGAAAAATCTCGTTGAACTTGATCGTTGGAGTCCATTACAGAAACCCAGAAACCCATTTCAGTAACATGAACCATAACCGAACTGTTTCTGATTCAAGAAAGTTTGAGAAAAAGTGTGCTCAATAGAAACCAAAATCAGAGTCAAAATACAGGGAAATTAAAGCCGATTACTCTGATTCGTACCAGTTCTGGGAAGAAGTTTTTTGTTTAACTGCTTAACAATTGAGAATTTGAATCGAGTTGAGCAATAAATTTTCCGAGTTTTTGTGTGAAACAGCGAACTACATTTGGATTTGGAGAAAGAGACAATAGAAGCAGACAGATAAGAGTGGGCTTAGGGACGAGGAATTAGTGAGAATTGAAGCCACAAGATGCTCGTCAGGATCTCACGGTGCGTCACTTGTTTGGATAAGAAGAAAATTCCGAAAGACTTCTAATGCCATTGGGTTAATATTTTTATTTTCCTTGGCACCTGTTTTCAGCAATATTTGTGATCGGGATAACACATTGGGGTGTTTGAAAAAGCAATTGCCAGTGATTTTTAATTTTTTAATATTAATTTTAATTATAAGTTATAATTTTTTTTAATTGTTCATAATTTTTATTATAACTTATAAATATTTTTTTTATATTAATTATAAAATATAATTTTTACCGAATACTTATAATTTCTATTACAAACTACAATTTATAAATTATTAGTTTCAATGATGCTGAAAACTACCATTATTGGCCCCATTTGGGCTAATTGATGTTTATTTAATGGTTTTTTAGTTTTTTTTCAAAATTTTTTGTTTTTACAAATCAAAACTAGAAAAATAATTTTTTTAATTAAAATATAAAAAATTAAGAAATATAAAATTTGACTTATTAATTTATTTTAAGTTAATTTTATTTTTTTTGAATTTTTTTTATATTTTGGTCAAAAAAATATTATTTTTTCAATTCATCTTAATTAGAGAAGCCGAAAAATATATATATTAGTTTAATCAAATAATAAATATTTTTTTACTAAAAATAAAAATAAGCAAGTAATAAGCCATTATACCAAATGAGGCCAAATTATCTATTTACAAATTTTTGTGATTTAGTGAGATTTTTATTATAACTAAAATTATAAATTTATAGATTATAGTTAAAAATATATAATCATAATAACTATAAGTACAAATTACAAATATTTGTTAAATTATAAAATTATAACTTAAAATATTGTAATTCTTGATTTGGATCATAAATAAAAAATTATAAGCCTTTTTGTTTAAATTTTTTTAACTTCTTACTATATTATAAGTTAAAAGTTATAATTTATGTATGAACAAACATTTCTCTATAATTTGGGGTGTTTAGCAATACTATTACTAATGATTTTTAATTTTTTACTATTAATTTTATCTATAAATTACAAGTTTTTCTAAATACTTACAACTTCTGCTACAACTTATAACTACTTTTTTATATTTAAGCTATTGTTGGAATTCCTGAATTCATTTGGCTGAAATCAATTGGCATTTCTGGCTGAATTCAATTGCAATTCTAAATTCAAGTGGCCATTGAATTTTAGAATTCAATTGGATTCAATACTAGAATTCAATTGCTAATTCAATTGGCCATTCAATTGGCAATTGAATTCTGGTGTAATTCTATGACAGAAATTCTTTATAAGCTGCCTTCCTTCTTTCAGTTTTCAAGGTAGAGAAAGACAGAGCACAGACAGAAGGTAAGTGAAAGGAGAAGAGAGATACAGATTACAATTATCTGTTGTGAGAGAGAGAAAGACAGACGAGGTACGTTCGTAGCCGATCCTTGGTGGTGTTCCAACGTTCGGGTCAACCGTTTTATCTTGGAAGAGTGACGCCGGTGAAAAACCTACAACACCCTCGTATGCGGTAAATCATTCTTAAGGAAACTGCGTTTGCAAGACTCGATTTGCATATTCTGTTCATATTATTTTCTGCAATTTCGTTTCTGTAAATTATGTTTATTGTAATCGTTTAAAAGTTAATAAAAATTTATTTTCTAGATCACCGAGTATGTGTCTTATGGCGTGATATTTCTTCAAACAGCTATAAGTTATAATTTTTGTCAAACACTCATAACTTTTAGGGTAAATTACATTGACCTCCCATGAGATTAATGAAAATATCAATCACCTCCCCTGTGATTTTTGAAATATCACTAACCACCCATCTGGTTTAGTTTTTGCATCAAATTACACCCAACTGTTAATCCTCCGTTACTGATTTAACATAAACAAATTGATTTTTTTGTTTTTTTACTTATTTTCCTATTTTACCCCCCTTCTCTCTCTCTCTCTGCAAACTGTTAGTGTAACGTGATCCCAAGAGGGGGTGAATTGGAGATTTTAAAATTTCTTTCAAGATATTCAACTTTAAAGCATGCAATATATAATTTCTTGATCTT
>JAOTRH010000027.1:14230488-14262159 GCA_034768845.1 Heliamphora exappendiculata
CTAAACATAAAAAGAGTAAACAATATCATTTTCAATAGAGGGAAAGATGAAATTTAAAGATGAGTTGCTTCTGATTCAAAAAGAGATGAATAACTAGAGGTCAAACTGATCCCCAGACCATACATTATTATAAGAAGCCAGCTGACTTCGTTTAGATATGGATCTTTGCCCCCCATTAATTCCCACAAAAGTAGTCATATGAAACTTGTTAAACAGAAAAAGGGAAGGATTACATGATCTAGATCTGGATTCTACCTCCTTTTCCCAACAAAAACCCTGAACTTGAAACCTTATAGATCAGAAGCAATTATACAAGCATTATAACAGAGAAAGACTCCAAAACCGGAAGCAGCATACCTGGCCTGCGAGTGCTATGATACAAGCAGTTGAGGACCCTTTGGCTTTGGTGCTCGAGTGAGCCTTCTCCAAGACCCTGGCTGTGTCAATAGAACCCTTGGGCTCCTCTCGAACTGCAGCTATTGAATTAGACATGAGTTCTCGAGCAAATAGCCCTGAATCAATACCCATATCAGCCCAACCACCAACACCATCTGCTACACCAATTGCCTGTTCATCCGCGCAGATAAAGTGAGCATCCTCCCCACCAGTTTCTTCTTTGTCGGGATGAGGCAGGTAGCATGACCCTGAGATTAGCTTCAGCGTTCTCTCTGTTACGTCCTTCCTGCATTCAACACCTAGCAACTTAAGACAGCAGTGCAATAACACACACAGATTTCACTACAGGCTTTAAAAAGTTTAGAACGAAACACATTTTTGTAGAAACTCAGCACCTAACACACACACACACACACACACACACACACACACAAACCCGAGCTGATAAAACCAAAGAGTAATTGATCTGTGAATATCATCCTAGTTCAATTCTTGTTCCGCACCTAAATGGATAACTCAAACCCACAATATTATAAGCCAAACACATACCACCTTTAGTCAAATTACGAAATTCAGCATACCTTCAGTCAAATTATGAAATTCATGTACAAGGTCAACATATTCCAGGAATTCACAAAATGCTTTAATTATGAATACATAAATGATATTTAAATAGACTAAGCAGATTGGCAGCTAGAACATTTCAAATTTAACATATCATGATCCGTATATTCGTATCCCAGAGAGATCTCACTAATGACACAAATTGAGGTCTTGCCCATGGCCATAGAGATGAGTTCCACGATAAAATGAAGAAATCATAGGACAGATTTGTACTCATATCATAGTAAAATGAGGACATAACTAAAAAAGTACAGCCAAATGCACGGGACTCCCGCACTACAGGGTATGGGAAGGGTAAAATGAGGTCATAAAACTAAGATGAAAATATAGTGGCTGGTGAAAGGTGAGTGCAATATTTCTCACAGCCTTCTAGGAATTTATTCTAGACACATAGGAAGCACCAGACCACCAGAGATAAGATAGGTGAGAGTTGAGCTGGTTTTAGCAGGATAGACAAACGGCAGTGGGCTGCAGGTGGGAGTTGAGCTAATTCATTTGCATTTTATATATAATGGAACGCTCTTTTCCAATATATAAAGCAATTAATAGCTATTTTAAACATTGAAAAAATAAAAAACAAAATTCCCTATCATCCATACAGTGGTATTACACATTTGCACAAAGTGGAAGCGAGGGCAGTGGCAGGGAGCAATGGCACATAGATAATACTAAGGTTGGAATAATCTATAAAGCTGTCTATATGTACCATATTTAAATATAAAAAGGGTAGTCCAGTGCACAAAAAAGTAAGATTTTTTTCTTTCTTTTCGCTTGTTTCTAATATACATGTTAAAACATGAATAATGCTAGAGATTGATATCCACAACAAACTGTTTTTAAGTATAAATAATTAGAATATAAATATGAAGCATTATTATAAATTTGAGTTGAACTATATTCTATAAGTTGAAGGATAATACAGATTTTTTCATACTTCTTAGCTTTTCTTTTATCGTCTTGGGATTCACGTGTCCGAGAGGTTTCATCCCAGGTGGAATTTGGATTCTTTCTTGACAATTTTTGTTGTTTTCCACCCGTTGCTTGTTTTTGGTCCAAAGATGAGATCCTTAATAATAGTTGGCTGTATTCACCGATTTTCGCAATAATAGCTTGGTCCCCAGCAGGATTAACAGCATTTTATATGTTTCGGATCTATTTGCTTACTTTTGAGGGGCATTTAAATATTCATTTTCAAGATTACAATGGCAAGAAAAGTACCTCGTTTTGCTCATGAGATTGATGTTTTTTCTTGACGAGAGCTAGGTTCTAACTAGATTTTTATTGCAAATGCGGAATTCAGTTTCTAGAACGGATTCATCATCCTGGAAAGGTTTTTGCAACTAAGGTCTAATATATATGATGGTTGCATGACAAAACAAATATCACCCTTGTGAGCTCAAAATGCATTTAGTTTCTAGTTTCTACAATATACCATGATCAGAGAAATCCCATTTAATTAATAAAACACCAACCAAACCAAACTAAAATGCCTTTGTGTCCAATTAATTGAAGTTACATAAATCTTCTTTTGCCATTTCGCTCCATTCAGGACCATATGCTTGGTTAAATTCATATCCTATTTTACTAAAGCAACTAAAATTGTTACTAGATGTCTAGAACAAGAAGGGGAAAAAAAACAAAAACTAGAACTGTCCTGGGGAACAGCTACAGGAAAAGCAATTTACCCAAAAAAAGAAAGAAAAATTGGTTCACCAGGGCAAAGCGACTCCAAAATTGAAAACAAAGAGGTGTAACTCAATTTGGGCGGAGCAATGAAGATACATATCCAAAGAACAAGACTATCAGGAAATCACTGGAGCACTAGAACACTGGACTCTTTCCAGAAACAGATAAGAACTCAGCAGACAGAAGTAGAAAGGTAATAAAACATTTAGTTTTACATCCAAACAAGAGAAAAGAGGTAACATAGGAACACACCTAATGATTTTCACTTCATGCACCTCCTGATATAGGAATAAGAAGACATGAAATGCGGAAATATATTCATGAATCAGTTAGATTTGGAGCGCACTGAATTCAATTCTATAGTAAAGGTTGAAATTGCTCCTACAAGGTCTCCCTAACGAAAAATTCTGTCAAATGGGAACTTTATCAAAAGTATCAGATGTTCCATTATCATGATTTATCAAAACAATTAGGTATTTCAGTATTGCGCCTCTGATGCATATGTTAATGACATATTACTAGTTGCTGCAACAGTCACTGACAATTTGGATGATATTTTAAAACCGTTCTGATCACACTTTTGCACATGGGAAAGGTATCGTAACAGAAATCTAACAAATCCCTCACTTCGATCCGTGCAATTAAAAAAAATCACGAAGAGAACATACTGTACTGAATCAACAGCAGCACTTGCATGTTGCTCCTCACGTCCAGAGTTGTCAAAGGACACTTCAGGAGCAGTCCCAGCAGAAGAAGTTGCAGGTGATGAGCTGTGGAAGCCTTCATATCCGATGCCCAAGTTTGGAATAGAGTTGCCCCTCCTACTCGTAACATTATGTATGAAATATCCATAAAAGAATAAATTGTTGGATTGATCCTTATTTCTCAAACTCATGCAGGATTTCCTGCAGCTGTCAAAACTTCGATTGCCATAGAAAGTAGCAGCACTATTTGTTGACACTGTTCGGTTCCCCACTAATGAAGTTAAATTAGTTAAGGAACAGTCACCAAATGCAGCCCTAGAACCACAAACGGCCATTGGTGTCGTCTGAGACTTTACACCCAAAGGAAAGCAGCTGGATTCAGATAGTAGCTGATCAATGTGATACCCACAAATCTGAAATGAAGGCCCTGACACAGATGGAATAGAAAGTGTGCGAGAAAGTGCTCCAACAACTGAAAGATTCCTTCTTCGATTTACTATATGCAAATTTGATTGCACAGAAGCAACAGTTCCAGGTCGTAAAAGCACATCCAGATCACTAAAGGTCAAAAATGGTGAGGAATAGAACAACCTAGTACTGCCAAACAACAGTTTCCCCTGGTGAATAAGAACTCTCAGTGAGTCTTGGAGCAGTCCTTCTTGCCCCGAAATCGACCTCTGGAATTCCCGCTTGAATGCAGTACTTATACTGGAGAAATGATTAGATAGCATCTTAACCTCTCAAACAAAGCAATTTTGCTTGATTCCGTTTATTACAGATACCTAAACCACTTGCACAATGAACAAAAGGTGATCTCATAACTCCGAATGCATCAATTTTCAACTTACTAAGTAGCAGACTACTTCACACTATAACAGGAAGTCAACAACCTGAAATGCAGAAGCAGGCTCAACCATAAGCGGTAAAGAAACACCTTACAGTGACAAGAACATGTTGCAGAAGCTTGATATCAGAAGCATACCGTTTGTAGTAGGGGTACACAATTAATAGCCAAATAACCCTCAACCAAACCAACCCAACCTCTATGGGTGGAGTTGGTTCGGTTTTTTTCAAGCTATTGGTTTGGTTCTAGTCCAAAAAAAGTGCAAACCAATATTATTGATTTGGTTCCTGGGTTAGCCTCACATTAATTTTAACCAACTAGAGAACCAAACCATATAGACCCAATTTTATATATATAAGATTTAAAAAAAACAACAGTTTCTCTAGACTTTTCATTAATCTTTTTGTTGTATTTTCTAATTTTATAAATAAAACCAATTAGCCAAGAATTCCATAATTTAAATTAGTTGTACTTGGCTCCCATTTGAATTTTTTATGCTAACTCGGGTTGCAATTATTTTATAACTTCATCTTATACTTCAGAAAAATCAACTTAAAGACCATTTGAAAAGCACACCTATTGATCAAAAAAAAAAAAAAAAAGGTGGTTCCAAACCAAATCAACCCAATTTTTATGGTGGGGTTGTTTGATTTGATTCTACTAATTGATTAGTTTGAATCATTTGATTTTGGGTCTAAAAAATTAGAACCAATCAAGATTGTTTTGGTTTTATGCTTAGTACGGAACCGAATCATACCGACTCACGTGAACCCCTTGTAGACATCTAAAAACATTCTCTCCTCCTATTTTTTTTCTCCATAATTTATTGTTGCTAAAAAATAAACACAGGACAATGAGTTTGATACGAGCAAATACTCAAAAAGACCAAAAATAATCAAGAGTAACATACAAACCAGCAAATAACATGCATTGGTCAACATATTAGTATGATCATAAGTTAAATCACAAAATATAAAACTTCCAAAAATAGCACAAGCTACTCTCAATCAAGAACAAAAGAGAATATACAACCCCTCTTTAATCACTAATTCACGCTGTGACTCGCAAATAACCTTCACAAAAAGAGTCCATTACATTAACAAAGAGTGACCCTCATATACTCAGCAATCCAAAAATAATGGATACGTTGTTATAACAAAGAAATTCATAAATGAAAAAAAAAAAAAAAAACAAGACAACTCCAACATAAACGCAAAGGTCGAAATCGAAGAAACTCAAATAGCAATCCAAACCAACTGAAGATAATAAAAACAATGATAATAAACTGTTCAAAACCCTACCTTTTTCGATGAACTTGCAACGGTTAGAAAAGTCTCACCCTAACAAAACTGAGAAGCTTGACGACGAAACCCTAGAAATTGAGCAGGTGAGATCGAAGTTGGTTGTGAACCTTTGGAGGTAGATGGAAGCCACGAGCCTCTCTTTCTCTCTCTACCACTCCCGGCTGCTCAACGGTAAACGGGGGGATAAACGATTCCAGAAACTTCGTGGAATCTAAAAATTCACCGGAAACCTTAGGCACGTTTGGTTATTAATAAGATAAATAAAAAATAAAAAAATATATTTTTTATCTGCTTTAATTATAAGACAAACGAAGAGAAGTGATTGTATTTTTTTTAGAATTAATAAAAGAGAAAAAATTAGTTTTTTTAAAATTTTATTTAGATAAATTTCATAAAATAAAATAAATGTTACTAATTATTTTATAAAAATATTTTTTTTATTTTTAGTATCTTTTTCCTTCTCTTATTTTTAGATGACAATTTAAATAATATAAAAAAATAAATAATCATTTAGAATCTTTTATTTTCAAATTTTTCTAATTTAGAGAAATTTAAAAATATGAATTTTAAGGAATAACACTATATTTCTATTTTTTTTTTTGATTCTCTTTATTTTTTTTCCTTTCTTTTAAACTAAACAAGTAATTAGTAAGGTGAGATTTTTTATTTTTTTTCTACAAATTACTCAAACCAAATGGACCGTAAAAACTCAATAGGAAAGTGACAACTGAAGTTTAAGAAAATTTTAAGAAAATTACAAAAATAGGTTTATTTGACTCTATGTATATATCCCAATCAGTAGAGCGCATCAACGTCAATAACTAGTTAAATTCTCAAAATATGATTTTAGCTAGCCATTGTTTATTTACTACTTTAACAATGTTAGCTATTTTACCTAATTTTTTTAAAAGAAATTTGTTTATATTTTTTTAAAAAAATTTTTTTTTTAAAGGAGAAAGGTATCCTATCGCCGTTTGGTCCAAAACCCAAAATAGCCCCGTTTGTTTGGTGACATTTATGTTTATTATTTTTTGTTTTTATTTTTAAATTTTTTATAAATTATAAATAAAAATATATTCAATAATTATTTTTATTTTCAAATGAATATAAATAATTTTTAAAATTTATTAAATTCTTGTAAATATACAAAATGTGATTTAATTTATTTTTGTAAATAAATTTTTATTCTATTTTTTTTTCTTCTATCATCTCCGACCTCCACTTTCGATTTGTGGTTACCCCCTCCAACCACTACTTCTGACAATCATTTTTGACAATTTCAACTGGTTAAATTTTTCGACCACTACTTTTGGCAATTACCTCTAACTATCACATATGACCTCACTATAAACGGTTACTGCATTCGACTACCGTTTACAACTACTATCATTACTTCTTGCTATCATTAATGGCTACTATTTTCGGTCAGAAACTCTAATCACCACATTTTAAATATCTATATTTTAATATATTTTTATTTTTATTTTATTATAAAAATAAATACAAACATGTTTTTTTATTTATTATAAATAAAAAACAAAAAACTATATACGAATACCAAATGAGTAAAAAAAAGGAAAGAAATTTGAACTATTACTTTTGTAAATTCCACTACCATATAATTCACGCGTCCTTTTGTTAATAAAAAATGCTTAAAATAAATAGGTTTATTTTGCTGAATAATTATTTTTATAAAATAATTAGTATATTGAAATTATTAGTATTTAGAGTATTAAAAATTAGAAATTAGATTATAAGTTTAGTAGTTTTTGTACCAAAGAAATTTAGTTAAAAGTAAAATAAATTAAAGGTAAATAATACATTATTTAATTTGATATAATTTTGAAACTTGTGAAAGAAAAGAAAGAGAAAGAAAATAAGTGTAAAAAAAAAAGAGAGAGGATGAATTCAAGAGAAAGAGTGATTATATTTCTTTGTTTTTGTTTTGCCAAAAAAAAAAAAAAGAAGGAAAATAAGGTCGCATTGAAAAAAAAATTTGACTAATAAGTATAGGAAAGGAGATATCTGTGTGATAAATATTGAATTATAGTAAATTTTAAAATTATAAAAATAAAAAATTTTATAAGTTGATTTATTATTATTTTTGATAAAACTCAATTTAAGCTAAAATAATTAATTTTGTTGATCACCTTGTTTTTAAAAATTAGCTTATAAATTTTATTAAGAATTCTGAACTAATAAGTCAATTTATAAGTCATTTAACCAAACAAGACTTTATTTTCTAAAAAAAATATTATATATATATATATTTTTATATTTAGTATTAATCTATTTGACAAATAAGCTTTACAAGTATAAATTTTATTAAAAATAAATATATACAAATAAAACTAAAATATTTTAAAAATTACAATGAGGAACTTGACAGTTCATTGGTCTTAATCTTATAAGTTTCTTACCTGATCAGCGATTTGAGTCCCCACAACTCTCTTTAATTCTCTCATTCCCTCTCTTCCCCGCTATTTATGTACTTTTCATAAAATAAAATAAAATAAAAATTATAATAAAAAATTATTATTATTGGTCAGTACACGTCATCCAATATTATTCATACATTCAACTGAATGCAATGCTTTTTTACTTTGGCATTGATTGAGCCAATTATAAGAAGTGAAGTGCCCTAATAGACCCCAAAAATGCTATTCCAACGTAGTAGCCTTAGGTCTTATTTGATAACTACAGTAGATTAAGTAAAATAAATAGTGAGGTGTAATTATAAATAAGTTAGAATTAAAATGAAGTATGATTAATTTTTTATATTTGATTTAGGTAGGATAATATAATAGATTACACTTTGTTTTGGGTGAAATTGGATAATGGTGGTGTTTAGCATTGCTAAAATAAATAATTTATGTATTGTAATTTGTAGTAAAAATTATGAGTATTTAGTAAAAATTGTAACTTGTAACTGAAGTAAAATAAAAAATAATTATAAATTATAGTAGAAGTTATGAGTGTTAAGAAAAAATTTATAATTTATTATTAAAATTAGTAGTATGAAACTAAAAGTTGCTTGCAGTAATTTTGCCAAACACCCTCAATATAAGACAGGATTATATTTGTCAATTTTCAAAATTACTCTGGTAGTAAAAAAAATTAATAAATATGTTTTTTGTTTTTTAAATAAACTAATGAGTTAAAAAATTAAAATTAAGTTAAATAAGTTAATAAATTAATTTTTATGTTATTCATTTCTAAATTTTTCATTTTTATTAAAAAAATCTAAAAAGATTAATTGATTGGAATGTTTTTAAAATTAAAAATTTATAATTAAAAATTTAAAAATAAACAAAAAAAAAATCAATATTCGACGTCATTCATTTTCAATTAAAAAAGGAATAATGTCATCATTTTGGCACTTACAATGGGGGAAGTTTGGCAATTACAATTGGGATGCTAATTTCCCCGCTCTGCCCAATTCTCAAATGTTTTTGTCTTGCTATGTTCAGAATTTTTTCATTCTCCATAATAGATAGGGCAGGGACGACAATTGTTTCATTTGTATAACTTTCGATTACACAAAATAAATATTTTTAATATATATTAAATATATAATAAGTATAAAATATTAAATTATTATTTTAATTTTAAATTTTTTTTTATTTTTTATATTTTATATTTTTAATTCTATTAATTCATCAACTACTATTTTTTATTTATTATGTTATCTGTAATTTTTATTAATATCACTATCTTAACTTTAAAAATTATTTTCGAAATATTCCCATTTTCGTCTTATTCCCTACCATTTTCACGATGCTTTCTTCTATTTTCGCCCCAATCAAATAGGAGACGAGATGAATGAGCTCATTCCTAATCCTGTCCCATCTTATTACCATCCCAAAATTGCAATAAAAAAAGCAAGGATAATAACGTCTATCATTTTCATTTCAGATGAATTGAATTTACAATACCAGTCTCGGCTGATCATTAGTAATTCATCCATTCCATAGGATTAACAGTCCACTTTGGCCATATTTATTTTGAAGAAAATGATTAGGAGATATTTAGTATCTCTTCATTAATAATTCTAAAATAGTGTATCTAATACATTGTTAATTTTTTTTATTCATTTTTATTTTTTTTATGAGACATGAAAAATTAAAATCCAAACCTTATGCATAAATGACAATAATGCCCAATCTTAATCAAAATTCTTTCTATTGAAAATAATCATAAGAGTTTAGCCTAGCTAAATTCTAACTAGCCAAAATAGAGGCCAAACATGTTTGGCGCATAAAAATAATTTTTTAGGCCAAACATGCTATCTAGACTTCTAGAATTCTCAGGACATTGGATTCTTAGGACCTCTAACCCCCAGAACCCTGAGACTCCGTAGTGTCGGATCCTCAGGACCCCAGAATCCTAGGACTTCATAGTCTCAGACTCTCAAGACCTTGGGACCACTCAGAATCTCAAAACCCCAGACCATTGGGACTCCAATACCTAAGTGCACTAAACCTCTAGACCGCCGAGATCCTCCGAGCTCTAAACCCCTAGAATATGAGACCCCAGAGTAATAATCATAGGATAATATTGTCTAAATTAATAATCAAATAATATTTTTAAAAAATTAAATGAATGATTGATAATATTTATCTTCAAAGATATAATGGTCATTTCATGGTTTTAGAGTTTGACCTCTAATCCTTGAATAATGTGTCATACCCTCATCCATGGGATTGAGTTATTGTGGAATTGTCACTCTATTTGGAATATTTGTCCATTTCTCATTTTTACATCCAAACATAGAATATAATTTCTACTAAGTATTGCCAATTCAATCCTAATCTGGTATCCTTCAAAACAAACATAGCATTAGAGTATTAGTTCAACCATTTTTACATCAACCAAACAAGATATTATTAGACCCACTAACTTGGAACCCAATCTCATCCCTTACAACAGCAATCAAACATGTCCTTAAGAGCCCCAAAAATACTAAATAAATAGTTTGCATCCAAGTAGCATTCAGTAATGTTTGGTGATCTATTTTCACTGCACTGACTAGGCTGGCATCTTTTTAATATTTTTGACTAAAAATGTTTTTTTAAAAATTTAATTAATTAATTGCCACTAAAATTTAAATGAGTTGTAAAGATGAAATGATTTGACTTTGTACCCTTTTTATAATTTTTCTTATACTTTTTTGCTGGCTTTTGGAATCACCAAAACGGTAGACGTGGCATACACGAGAGTCCAAAAATTTCGTGGGAGTTAAAAATTCACTAGAAATCCTAAAAAATCAATAGGAAAGGGACGATTGAACTTTAAAAAATTGCATTAAAAAAGCTTGGGTAATAATGCCATCATTTTCAATTCAAATGAATTAGATTCACAATACTACCCTCAACTGATTACTAGTAATCCACCCTTTGTCCACTGGTTCGTTTGGTAATTCGAACTGAATTAAATTAAATTAATAATGAGAGGAGATTGATAATAAAGTAAAATTAATTGTGAGATAGAATTAATTTTTTGTGTTTGAATTGATTAGAATTAAATAACGAACTAAAAAATAATTTACCATTGTATTAAATTAATTTATTTTAAAATTAATTTTAATAAGTTAAATTTTATGTTATTTATTTTAATATTTTAATATTTTTATTATTTTTAAAAAATTTTAAATTCACTCCTTAATATAATTCTTCTTAATCTCACACCTCCCCTATTCACTAATTATATCTCATTGGACAGACTAATAGTCTGGATTAGTCCGTTCGAACTATTAGTCCAGAAGCTTAACAAACACGGTATTAAACTATAATTCGTTTGGAATCACTAGAAAAGTTAGTTTTTTCTAAAAAGTACGACTTTTTAAGCTGACTCGTTTAGGATAATAAATTTGCACGACTTTCAAGGTAATTAAAAAAATTTTAAATTTTTTTCTTCTAACATCTACTTATTCAAAAAATTTCAAATACTCTTACTTTTTTTTAATTTTTTTAAAAAAATTAATTTTCTTAAAAATCATGCTTAAAAACTATCCCAAAAAAGCACTAAATCACCCTCTCAATTTTTGGATGGGAACGATGAGATTTCTTTAATATTTACGGAAAATTAAGGTTATATTGTCACTGTAAATAATAAAACATCAATAAATAATAATGAGAAATTATATCCCGAAAATATGATTTTTGATTGACAATGCTTTAATACAGTGCCACATGTTAATTTTTAAATATGCCACGTACCATTAATTGTTGCATCAGTGCATTTGATTAGCTCATTTCGAGTACAATTTATAATTAATTTGTGATTGTTATTGCATATTTATTTTTACAATTATTTGTCATTTAAATATATATTATTAGTTTTGGTAATAACAAATACCACCTAAACACTCTATATATCATTTACTTTTTCCGCTCACGTGAAGTCAATTTTATTGTAACCTATAATAATAAAATTACGGTTATCTGCCGTCGCTAAAACTCTTTTCCAACTTATAATTATTGCCCCTATTTGCCGTCACAATGTTATTTGCGACGGTGATATCATTATTTGTGACGGAAAAGACCAACGCAAAATCTTTTTTTTAGTGGTGAGAAAAAATTTATAATTTGATAATTAACTTTTTCATGATTTTAAGTAATAAATTGGTTTTAAGCCAGTTAATAAATATTCTCATACTCGATTAAAAATTAACTCTACTATTAACAATAAAAAATTATACGAATATTCTAAATAACTCAACTCAAATAAAAAAAATTATAAGATATTTTAACAAAAAACAAAAAAAAAATTACCCTATATAAATTATGTCAAACATTTAGATTTTTTTCCATCTTTTTTTAATTAAAGCTAAATATTTTAAAAACTATGTTCTTTAGACATCTCATATAGAAACTCATTTTGGATAATTCTATTTACACGAAAAAAAACTCTTTAATTACACTGATATTTTTTTTCTAAAGTACTTATTCTTTTCTATTACTCTAACGGATTTTTTTTTCCAGAATACTTATTTTTTCGATAACTCATAAAACCACTCAATCACCACCCATTGCCAGTGCCCGCCACCAACTAATTGTTAGGAGACAATCCAATGCCAAAATAAAATATATACATGCTCGGTAATTCAAAAAATATATCTTTATTAACTTTCAACAATTACAATAATCTGAAATTACAGGAAAATAAAATAACAGAAATAACAGGAATAGAATTTGTAAACCGAGTCCTGCAAACGTAGTTTCCTTAAGAATGATTCACCGCCTACCGAGAGTGTTGTAAGTTTTCCACCGGCGTCACTCTCTAAGGATAAAACGGCTATACGATCGTTGGAATATCACCAAGGATCAGCTACGAACGTACTCCCTCTGTCTTTCTCTCTCTTATAACTTGCAATATAATCTGAGAATTGTATCTCTCATTTTTCTTATCTCTGCTGTGGTTTTTTCTGTTCTGTCTCTTCTTCTCTCCATTCTCTGCCCGAATAGGTTGACAGTATATATAGGCCTTCTATCATGGAGGGGGTTACAGGAAAATCAATAGCCATGAGTGGTATTAATTTCCAAGATTTAATTGTCAATTGAATGAATTCACAAAATTTCAACATTAATCTCACTACCTCGCCTTCCTCTCTTGCCACCACCGTATGCCACCTAGTACGATCCTATTCTCTGATCTTTTTTATATTCCAATTCTCATTAATGAGAAAATTTCTCATATATAAAGTTCTAAAATTTTATAAAAGAGAAGAAATTTTCAATACATACATCAAGCTGAAAACAAAACTATTGTATCTCACGTACGAGAAATTCGTTATGCTCTATATCAATGTTTTCAAACTATCTTAATGTATTAGATAGAAAAAAATCTTACAAAACACAAAAAACCTATTCAGGAAAATCATCTCTTTTTTAAAAGTATGAAAACTAATTTTTCTACTTTATGTAAAAAAAACTCCCATATTTTTAAGAAAATTAAATAAAATAATCACTCACTGTATGAAGTTTTTTTCAATATTTATGAATTTTTCAAACGAAGGTATACTTTTGCCAACAAATAAAATTTGTCGCCAAAAATTTTAGTTGGCCAAGGCTTGTCCGGAAAGATTTTTTTCGACCAAAATTTAGTCGGTCGCCGAAGGTATATTTTTGCCAATTAAATTTTTAGTTGGCAATATATGCTTTTGCCGACAAACAAAACTTTTGGTCGTCAAAAGTTTTCAATAAATCGAGAACTTTGGCAACCCAAATAATTGGCTAGAAAAAATTTAGTTTACACATATTTTAATTTATATGAGGATTATCTCGTAACAATCTCGAAAAAACAAGAATGGGAGTAGAAACATTACGACGACCTAAGAATACTTGAAACGAATGATCAACCTCAGATGCCTAGTCAATCTACAACACCAAGTCGTGAAAATGGTCATAAATCGAGAGTTCTTCGTGTGACAGCGATATCTCGATCTTGAGTTGAAAGGAAAAATTTCAAAGTACCGAGTAGTATTAGAGATATCGAAAACGTTATTAGACGGAATATCTATAAAAAATCAAGATAATTACCAAATTCGACAAAGTATCGAAACTCTCATCCAGATATCTCTCTACCTCATAAATGAAGAAAAGCTAATTAATTAAACTATTCGAAACAAGTAGTATTATTGGTAGAAAATTGTTGACTGATATGAGAAATTTTAATAGTTAATTTTTTTATTAATTTGGAAATAAGTCATATTATTCATTTTTTTATTTTTCAATAATTAAAATTAAATATGCATATTATTTTATAGATTTTGATGACTAAATTATAAAAACACAAACTTTATAAATAATAAATGTGTAGAATAAATACTACAATATTTTTAAGTTTAAAATTACAAAAGTAATTACACTAATGTCACGTCATACAATTATTTGCATACATTGAACTAAGATAGCATTGACATTTATTTGAGCACTCATTTAAAACATTTATTTGAACACTGAGCCTCTATTTGGTTTAAGTTTTCTTGAAAAAAATATATTTAAATTTTTTTAAAAAAGTTCATTTATTTAGCATTTTATTGTAATTAATTGATTTTTTTTCTTACATTTTTTTATATTTAATTTTTACAAAAAGGTTAAAGAATAAAAAAAAATTTTAAAAAAAAATTAGACCAAACACACGTTAATTCTAGTGATTGATTTTTACATTTCATTTCCCTTTTCAGTCTACATGAAGGTAGTTTCGACATCAATTTCGGCCATTGTCTTTCGTTGTATTTAGCATCGTTATTTTATTTTTTAATAAAAAAATATTAGAGACAGTTTAATTGACATTGGATAATAAATAAATTGTACATTAATATATGAACAAAGAATATTAATATTTACAAAATTAGTAATTCTACTTTTAATAGTGAATTGTTATTAAATTTCTTGTCCTCATTAATTTATTACACAACGTCATTAAACTCTTTCAGTCTTTTTAACAGGAATTTCTTGATACCGTGAAATAATACATAGAATTATATATACTCAAAAATTAATGGAATTAAATTACTTAAGAGTAGAAATAAAAAATAAAATTAAAAAAATCAAAGATTATTTGTTGTCATTGTTGGGTCGATTTCCTCTTCCTTCGAGATGAACGGGAAGGGGAGAGAACGAAGGAGAAGGGAAAGATTTACAGTGGAAGCTCGTTCGGTTCGGTTCGGTCCGAATGTATAGGTAGTCTTAAGGTTGGGAAAAAAAAATTTAATTGTTTATCAAAAGGTTTGCCTGCCAGTTACTTTTGGCTAATGAGTCTAAATTAATCTTTTTTAAGAAAGCTTTTAAAAACTATTTTTTGGAAAATTATATTTTCATATTTTTTATTTTTACTATAATAATTTGTTACCATAAATTTAATTACAACAAATACAACACATTGTGCATAAAACCTGAAAAATTGTATTGAACACTTCCCTAACAAAAAAAAAAACAAAAAAAAAGATAAAAGGGAAGGCTTTCTCTTAAGTCCAATTTTGAGCTTAAAATAGTTAAATAGGTTTATTTCGATGATCTAAACTTTTTATTTTATTATTTTTAGCATGTAGATTAATTGTGTAAAAAAATAAATGGGAAAATTTAAATATTTTTTAAAATAAAAGTGTGATTTATTTAGACACTTAATTTTAATAGAAGTACACCTATTTGACTATAAAATTAACCGGACCGGTTAGCAAAGGAGAGTTAATTGAAAAGAAAACCATTGGGTTTCTCTCCAATTCTTTGATGGATTCGACCAGTTCAATTCATCCAATTTTATGCACAAAATGGGATATTTTGATAATTCCAGAGTTGTTTATGACTCTTGACTCATATTTTGTTTATTATGCTTAAATTATTTTGAAAAACCTTCACCTTGCTAAAAACATTAACAATAAAGCCCAGACGCTGTCTATTTTTTTATCGTAAATATAATTTGTTTATATACCTAACAATATTCGATCAAATATAATTTTTTGCATAATTGATATACAGACCGAGAACGATAAAACGAATTGCTCGAATTATCAAATTGGACCCTTCTTGACCCAAAAGCAAACTAGACCGGTCTAATCACTGAAAAAGAGCTGGACCCAAAACAAAACTCATCCAGCAATGCTCCTGAAGAGGATGTGCGCACCATGTTGGGGCTGCAGGGTCAAATACTGCGTCGGGGCATGAACATAAGAAGGCGACACCGAGAAATAATAGCGCCTTATAACCATAGCCAAAACGATTTTGGCTTCCACCATTGCCAAGTTTTGGCCTACGCAGACTCGGCCACCCAACCCAAATGGGAAAAAAGAGGCCAAATGCTTCCTAGCCTGGGTGAATCTCATCGGATTGAACTCGCTAGCGTCTGGTCCCCATATCTCTGTGTCGTGGTGCACCGCGGTCATGGCCAGGTAGAGTTGGGTGCCGGCCGGGACGTCGAGGCCTCCCAGCTTCACAGTTTTGGTGGCTTGTCTCATTAACATCACAGCTGGAGGGTATAGCCGCAGCGTTTCGTTTATTATCATGCTCACCTGTCGGAAGAATACATTTCAATGTCAGTTGACAAAAACGTTAGGTGCATAAATATCGGACACAGATTCGAGTACACTTCTGACACCTCCTACATGGGGTGGTCTCAATGATCCACCTCATGTGAGAGCCGTGAATCCGTTACATGATCTATATTTGGCATATATACACCTAGAAAAATTTGACTTGTCAATTTAAATTTAATTATTCCACTCGAGGTTGGCCTTCGTTGGCATTTGACATCGAATGCAAAACTCGACTCGTCAGTTTAATTGTTCCACTTGAGTTTGGCCTTCATTGGCATCCCACATCGAATGCAAACAACATCTAAGTTAAATTTATAAAACAACAAGGGGCACTTCAAATTTTAATTTGTCTTTTTGGTTAGAGGTAACCCATAGCCAAAACTAAATGTGAACAATGCTTACAGATGGAAATTATGGAAATTAGGCAGCAAGTCTTATGTAGTATCAGAATTAGGGTAACTCATAAAACAATATAAGACAACTTCTAACTTGGAGAATCTTTTATTTTAAGAGTTCAGAAATACAAAATAATGAGGTAAATTGTGGCTAGGCCAATACAAAACAATACTTTCAAGTGAAGGTTGAGCTGTGGTGTGTCTAACAAACTCATTAACTTAATTTACAAACTTGAAGCCGTGTAAGAAGGTTAAGGATACTCTTATGGTTAAATGAATCAAACGAGAATAAAATTGCAACTAATCAAATAAGAACATAAAGATTTATTGGCTTTGGTGTAAAGTGTACTTGTATAGGCAATGAGCCGAACGACAATATCCGTAATTGTCACCACAAACCCTAGACCTAAAAAAATACCCAACATATAGGAAAAGGGTGCGGATCCCTGCTATGCTTTCGAATAGCGTTAATGGTTTATATAATTTTATAATTTGAATAGTTAGACCTCATCATTTATATTATCACACAAAAAAGAAAATTTATTAGGCATCTTTATCCCATGATCTGATCACATTTCTTTTTAAAAAATAGCTGTCTAGTATGATTTTTTGAACAAGAAGATAAATAAGATCCTATAGATAACAATGTCTAATAAATCTAATTCTTTGTATGGACTGCAATATGAACGACTCTGATCATATATAAGTGACATTAACAAGCACAGCAAGCATGTTGTGCCTCAAGGCAGAGCAAGGACCCAAGCTGACAGGAAAATCCCAGTTAGGAGAATCGAGTTAGACCTATAGGTAAACCCGAGTTACGTACAGAACACCAACCCAGAATAATTTTCAACTCAGAGGTGCTTTTCGATTAGTATTCTAATTTCTAAAGAACAAAACCATAAGGCCTTTTTATAAAATGATTAAAAGCTCGTTCGAGATCGACTCGTTACGTTGCTAATTGTGTCAAAACAAAGCAAGATATAATTCAAAAGAAACAATTGACCACAAACTTACAAGCTTGAAGTCATTTAAATTCTCTGCAGTGGGGAGCTGACTACTGTCCCTGCAAATGCCGATCACTTCTTCCCGGGCCTTGCTCTGCCATTCTTGATGCAATGCCAGGAGCAGCAGCGCCCAAGTCAAAAGAGTGGCAGTTGTTTCCTTTCCTGCAAAGTAGAATGTCTTGCACTCGTCTATGATTTCGTCCACTCCCAACCTCTCTTCTTCCCCGTCGAGATTTTTATGCCCAGACAACAACAAAGCAAGTAGATTTCTGGAATTCTCTCCCGTACTGCTGTTGATTTCGATCAGCGTCCTTATTGAGTCTCGGGTTTCTTTCTCCAATTGCCACCTCGTTCTGTTCTTCTTGGTGGGTAAAAACCTGCGTGTGATTTGTTTTGAGAACTCAAGGAAAACAAGCTTGGCCAGAACCAAGAAACACAAGACGAGGGCCAACCTTTTGTTTTGATATCAATTTGTATTATTTATCTATTAATCTGCTCAATAAACATCAATCAACAAACTATATGTACATGGAGTTAAATTTTTTTCACAAACATTAATGTTTTGTTTTCATATGATATCAATGTTTTATTTATCTATTAATCTGCTCAATAAACATCAATCAACATTTTCTGTAAGATAAAATTTAGGTACACAGAATCTAACCAGAACCAAGCATAAAGAATGATCTCAACAAACTGTATGTACATGGAGCCTAAGGGCTTGTTTCTTTTTTTTTTTTTTTTTGGTGGGTTCTGCGTACCTAGAAGAATTGTTTCTTTAATGGAAAAGAATAGAAGAGAGAAAAAAGAAGGAAAAAATATAAAATCTTATGATATGGCAGTAAATTATAGTGACCTGAATCCAGGAATGTAGACACTCCTGAAAGCCTGCAACACCAAACTTATTTGGCGTTCTTGTAACTCGAAAATGCGCTTTCCTTCTTCGAAACTGCTCCCAAAAGCCGTCCGAGATATGATGTCGGCGGAGAGGTTATGAAGCTCTTTGTGCACCTCCAATTCCAATTCGTCTCGACCTCCTCTTTCTTCTTCCCACTTCTCCAACATCTTCCCGGTGCTACTCACAATTTCTGGTACCCAACCCTGTCACAAAACACCATAAATGTAAGGAAAATTAATTAGTAAGTACTCAGATTCGCAGAGTATCACCTAATATAGCATACGTATATAATATTCTCCAGAAATAAATAAAAATAATATGATACACATGAAGTAAATTACTTTTATCTTTTATTTTTTAATAAAAATAGCCCAACATTCATGAGCGGAGCAACATGGGACTTAGAGCAACATGGGACTTAGAGGGGGCCAATCCCCCACTAAATTTTTGTCAATTTTTGTTTATATTTTTAAAAATTTTAATATTTTAAAATCTTTTTTCCTTAAATTTAAAATTTGTTTTATTAAATTATAAAATTCTTCCTTTTTGTTTTTTTTTGTTATATATTATTGATAATACTGATATATGTATGTGAATTTTTTAAGATTGATATTAATTTAATAAGTATAAATTGTCTTAGATACTTTTGATTTTGTTAATTAATTTTTTGATCGTGTATTTTTTACTTTAATTTTTGTGAATCCTGATTATAATTGTATATTTTTTTGTAAAAATTTTGTAAAAATTTTATTTGAATCTCTAATTTGATAATTGTGATTGCATATTTAATAATATGCTTTACCCTTTAACTTATGAAAAAATATTTTGAGAAAACTTTTTGAGTAAACTTTTAATTTAATTATTTTTATTATTAAATAAAAAAACAAAATTATTATTTTTTATAGGCCCTCTAAACGAAAGTTCTAGCCCACCCGCCAGCAGTGTACTTGCATATCCAAATTCTCCCTATTTTTTTAAAAAAAATAAAAGCCTTTCTATTTTTGCCTTATAATTTTTACAATGAGTTCATCTCGGTGATCTTAATTGTTCATATTATTAAATTTACTGACAAGATTATTCATACAAAAATTAAATTGATCGAAAATGAATAAAAATGAGTAACTAGATGATTGAATTAAATAAATTCTTAAAAAATAATAAAGTTTATTTTCAAAATTATATTACTTGACTATTTTTTGAGAATAAATATTTTTAAACAATATAACTATTGATCTTCAATCAACTTAATTTAATACATATATAATATTTTCAATAAAGTCTGTAATATAAACAGTTGAGATCATTAAAATGACCTATCAAAGAGAAAATATAAATTGAGATTTCTCCATTTATTTGAAGAATGGAGAGTACTTTTATATGTCCTTGTTTTTTTTTATTATACAATTATATAGGAGCATCTAAGTAAGAAATAAGGTATCCAATAATTACTCTAAAAGTAATACCATTGGACCCAAAGCTAAAAGTTCGTTTAGGCCTAATTTGAGATTAAAATTTGAATTTAAAAAAAAAGAATTATTAACTTTCTTTTAATTGTTTTTTATAAAATGAATATAAAAAATAAAAAATAAGTAAAAGATGAAAAATCTACTAAAAACAAAAAAATAAAAATAAATTACACTGACTTTCACTGAAATTTTAGTCAAATACAATTAATTCTATCTTTTTGGACAAATTACATTGACCTCCCTTACAGATTAAAATGTTGTTATATACTAACCCAAGTCGTTAGGATTCGTTAATGACCGTTTGTATCATTAAATTTGTTTCTATTTTACCCTAGCAGCCATCCAATATATTTATTTTTTTTTAAAATAAAGTTTGTAAAATAATAATTTTTCGGTTTGAATACCGGCGATCGAAGCCATTCACTAACTGTATTAAGTTGTCAAAATAGTAGTGAACGTTGTCGATCATTCTATTCCCATTTTTCCCCTTAACACATAAATCTTTTTTTTTTAATTCTTTTTATAAAATTTATACGATAATATTTTGGTTTGAATTTTTTAAAGTAATTCATCGGCGATCGAAGCCGTTCACTAGCAGCGTTAGGCCGTCAAAAGGGTAGTGAATATTGTCGACTGAGAAATAATTTATATTTTACAATTGATTGTGAATGTATTAACTCATTGTACACACTTTATTTTTTCTCAGGATTATGGCAAATAATGCAGCAAAACAATTTTAATAGAAAATGTGACTAATAGGTGACTTAAATTTGTGTTTTAAATTGATTATAGTATAAATTTTTTGGAACTAATGTACGTGACAATTTTGAATGAATTGATAGTTGTGGGATCCACCTTATTTATTAGTGGTTTAAATATAAATAAATAATAAATAGTAAATAATTTTGTGGATCAAAGTATAATTGTTGTTAGAAATTTAAATGCAATTATACTAAAAAAATTAATACTAATTATATCTATTAGTTTTTACGTGTCAAATAGATAAGTTAATTTTTTTAAAGTTAATTATTTAGATAAAAATTTATTTTTTTTGCTTTTTGTTTAAACTTGACAATTTTATCTTTTTATATATTTGATATTAACAATTATATATAATTGATAGTAATAATAAATAAGTTATGAATAAAAAAATATTACTGTATTTTAAAAGTAGTACGAATTTAATTTAAATATTCTGAAAGTCTGTGGTTTGATTTAATTTTTTAATTTTTTAAATTTTTTAACTTTTTTACCAAACAAATAAAATTAATTTTTTTACGTTTTTAACAAAAAAAAACAAAGGCTAAAAACAAAAAAAAAACCAAATAAACTAAGTTGCCTGTCAGGGCCTAAGAAGAGAAATTGGAACTGGGGAAAACTTTACTCCTTTGTAAGTTTTTTTTTTTTTTTTTTAAATTCACTTTCTTCTCTTGTACGAAAAATAAAATTTACTATTTAATATATATATATATATATGTGTGTGTGTGTGTGTATTACGTACCATGTGAATAATTTTTATATTGTAAATAGTTAATTTTAATTAAATACTTGAGCAAAATAATAAGAGCTAATTTTATTAATACAAATAGTTGGGATGAGTTTTGCCGTTTAAGTTACGATAAGTTGAAAAAAAAAAAAAAAGAGAATAAGAAATTGAGGCAAAATTGAAGCTAGCTATTAGATGATTAATTTAGCGTTGCAAACTTAAATTATTATTGTACACCTTATTAATATTTTATTCAATCAGGTAAATTCTAAATTTTGAGAATTATTTTCTTTTTTTATTTCGTTATGCTTTTAAATATGAAAATTTTAATTTTAGGGTCAATTTTACATGATTTTAATAAAAAAATAAAAAAATAAAAAAAATAATTAGAAAGGGGGATAACTGATTATAATCTGTAAAACTCAATGTTAAAATTTGACCCCATTTTCATAAAAATATAACGTGTTATACTTTTTGCATCTAAGCATAAGAATTAATTTTTTAAAAACATTATATGTAATGCATTATAATTTTATTAATTTCACATTGTTCATATTTTAGGATTAGAAAGGAGTATTTCTGCAGCTTAATTTCAAATCACATGTTTGAAAATATTAGTTGGTGCAATTTTTGACTTATTTTTTTAAGATCGGCGTGCTATTTTATAGAAATAACAATTAAAATAGTATTTTTATGTTATACTGAGCAAATGTTAAAATATAACTGTTATTTTAGTTAAAGTATATGCTTTACTAAAATGTTATTTCAAAATGAATCAAGATATTATAAAAGTGTTTGAAAAAAATAATTTTTGGTGGTTCAAGAATATGCCATTGTTATTTGGATGCCTAGAAGGTTACCTAGTGCATGGATGTTTCGTTGTGCAATATTTTTCTCTTTACTGTACACAAGGAGGATATATAAATTGTCTCTCTGAATGTACACAGACAGTGTATATAAATTGTCTATTGCTGTACATAACAGGGTAGATAAATATATGATTCTATCGTGGGGAGAGAACGGTACCGTTAACAACTCTTGATTGTAAGGTTAAACAATTTTTTGACATACTTGATGAATTTAATTTTACTTGTTATGAAAAATAATATTTAAAAATATTATTTTTGTTACTTAAAGAAAGTTACAAGTAGTGAGATTTGTGGAATGACTTTTCTCTATTATGAGATTATATTGAAAAACTCATGCTAAATTAAAACTATTCTTGATCCATAAATTTTTTTAATTGTTTTACTTATTTCTTCTTCTATGGATAGTAATACTCACTAAAATTTTTAGGTTACTAGAGTTGAGGTTTGGCCCACTACGAGATATCTTAGATAATTATATAACTAATGGTTGGAGTAGCGAGAGTCAAGATCCTTGTACATATTTTTTTATATAAATTTGTAAATATGTATATATTACTTTAGAACATATCTTGCCTCGTAGAGTTTTTAACTTAATAAAATAATATTTTGTTATTTTGCAATACTAATTGTGAAGAAAGTCTTTATTTTATAATTATTTTTTTATAACACTTTTTTGGGTTGGAGTGTTACAATAGTACTATAATTTCTTAGTTTATTTTTGTGTAAATTATCGTATAATATATATATATTTTTATATAATTCGAGTTACACACATGTGATCCTATTTAATAGAATATACTCATACATAGTTTTTTGCTTGTAATTTTTTATTTTAACTCAATAAACCCAAGTTTTATTACATGAACTATAAATTTATAATTTTAACAAAAATTTATAATTTTTTTAAAATTATAATAACAAATTTTAAGCAATAATCTATAAATTAATAGGTTCAATTACACCAAACATATTTTAACACATATTTAACTAAATACAACAATTTTAATCCATAACGACTAACCTTCTATTGGGACTATTGGAGCAATATTGTGATCAATAATAATATTACAATTTATTATATTTTCTTATCAATGTTTATTCATAATTAATTATCGATTATTAATTAACTTTAAGAGAGGAAAAAAAATTGTGATAAAGGCATGTGGTCCCCAATATTCTTAAAAGTCAACCGATCAAGTGGGAGTGAGTTACACTTAATCAAGGCCCACGTGATTATGTGGTTTGGAAAGTACATTAAGACACCGTGTAACCTTATTTATGGGGTGGGGTGACAAAATATTAAGTACTTTTATAGTTTTATTTAGGCAATATTAAGTAATATTTTTAATAAATAAATAATTATAATTGAGATGATTATATTTATTTATTTTTAGGTTTAAATTTATTATAAGAAATTTTTTTGTGATTTTTGAAATTACACTAACCTCCCATGAGATTTAATTTTTAACATTAATTACACCTAATTGTTAAAATTCCTGTTGAAATTTAACGAAAATTGCCCATCTCACTCCAAAACCACCATTCAAATCACTTTTTTCCTTCTTAAAACCACCATTCCCACCCTAAATTTCAACAAATTGTGATTTTGGGATGAAAATTGTGATTTTGGGGGGGGGGGAAATGTGATTTGAATGATAATTTTGGAATAGAAAGAGTGATTTTGAGGTGGGATGAGCGATTTTTGTTAAATTTTAACTATAATTTTAACAGTTTGGTGCAATTGATATTAAAAATTAAATCTCAGTAAAAGTTAGTGTAATTTTAGAGAACATAGAGAAGGCTCTTGTAATAAACGTAAACCTCATAAAAGGTAAGTGTAATTATCCCATTATAATTCAAATTATATGAATCACTTTTTCTCTTTTAACCACTTAACAAAAATAAATTATTACGATATTATTATTAAATTTTTCAATCACAATATTAAGTAAAAATATTACGTGAAATTATGACATAAAAGTGTGACCATACCTAATAATTACTCCTATGGCGTCATGAATAATTGCTAAAAAATGTTCAAAAATGTTACGTATATAAAAAGATTGTTAAGAATTTTATTTTAATTTTAAAATAAATTATTTAAATTTAACTGATTGTTATCTAAGTTATATCAAATCAAAACTATTAATTTAAAATTATAAATAAATTTATTGAGCTCGTACTTGTAGAGAGAGAGAGAGAGAGAGAGAGAGAGGACTACCTTAATTATCTCCATGTTAAATGCGAGGCTTGTAATCCTCCTGTGAAAAGCCCACTTCTTACCGGTCAACCCAATAAGTCCCTGAGGGCCAAAAAGCAGCCCAGACAAAGGGTTGAACCGAACCTTCTCAAACGACCCACCCGAATTGATCAAAACCTCCTTAATCATATCCGGGTCGGAAATCGCCAACCGAGGACTTGACCCGAACCAGTACAGAAAAGTCTTGCCGTAAACCGTGGACCAGTTGTGGTAGTGCGGAATCGCCCGTCGGACGATGTCGTGGTTGAAAGGCATGGGCCCCGATTCAGCTTCGGCGATCATACGTCGTCTGATCTCGGCCGAGTTTCCGAGGATCGGACGGTAGCTGGGGCCTCCGACGCCTTGGTTCCTGAAGTGCTGCTGGATCTTCAACGGCGTCCATAGGATTGAGTGTGCGAACTTCAAGAGGGAGAGGAGGAGGAGGATGAAGATCAGCGGAAGTAGAAGCGCCATGGCTGAACTCTGTGTGTATAAGAGAAGAAAGAGAGGAGGAAAGACAGTGTGATGTGGAGACGGACACATTCTTAGCCCTGTTTGGTTTTTCTTGAAAGTTACTTTTTTTAAAAAAATTTAAATTATACCGTTTGATTTATTTAAAAAAAAACCTACTAATACTTTTTCATTTTATCTGGAGAAAAAAATTATATACATCTCAACATCTTAATTTTTTAAGTAAAATTATTATAATATTTTTAATTAAATAAATCAATACTTTTAATAAATAAAAAAAAATTGTTCTAATATTCTAAATACTACATTTTAAAAATAATAAGTATGAATATATTAAAATTTTAATAAAAAAAACAAAAAACTATTATAAAAATTATTCTAATTAATCTTTTTTAAAAGATTTTTTTCAAAAATCAAATCTCTTGAAATTCAAATTTCATAAACATCTCCTACATCACCTTACTATGCAAGGAGCGTGGTATATTTAATAAATAAAAATAATTAATACATATTAAAGAGTAATTATTTGGTACTCCTATTATTAGGTGAAAATTTTACGTATAATTATTATCAAATTTTGTGACTAAATTTTTTACAATAGAGATTTAACTAATTATTTTTATTTGATGATTCACAAAATTTGAGTTATAGGCCCTGTTTGGAAATTTTATTTATTTATTAATAAATAAGTCAATTTGTTAATAAATCACTTCGTTTGGGTAAAATTACTTATTTGTTTATTTGGCTACCTAAACGAATTTATCTGACTTAAACTAATTTATTTGCTTATTTAGATACCTAAACGAGCTTATTTGTTTATTTATTTATTTATTTATTTGACTATCTAAACGAATTTATTTATTTATTTATTTTTAACTTATTTAATTATTCAAATAATATTACTTATTTTTTAATTTATAAATAAATAAATAAATAACTTTGCCCTAACGAGACCATAGTCATTATTTATTAAAAATATAACTTGGCATTACTTAGGTAATATTTTGAAAGAGTCTATTAATTTGTTTAGCTTAAATAGATCACTTCCGTTTTTTTTAAAAAAAACAAATTAACATTGTTGCAATTAATTTTTTTTTTGTTAAATCATTAGATCTGATAATAACGTGGCCAATAACTTGTGGAGTACCGAATAATTATTAGAGGAGAGGGGACGAAATGGTGGGCCTGCTTTTTTTTTTTTTTAATAACAAAATTCAATGGGCGTTCTGACTTGACGAGTAATTATTCAGTACTTTTTTTTATAACAATTATTTAGATAAATTATATTTATACTCCTGATAATTTAGAGTAATAACACTAATATTTTTTTTATTCTCTAAAATATTATTATTATTACTTATATTTTTATTTTTATAATAATTAGTTTTAATAAAAGAAGTGTCAGTGTTATTGCTCTAAAATACAGGAGTGTAAGTATAATTTCTAATTTTTAGTAGCTTTTAGATAAAAATTAAAAAAAAAATTTTAATGCATAAAATTTATTAATAAAAATTTTAATGCGTAAAGTTTAATTGTGATTTTTTTTAAAAATATCTTACAAATAAATAAATTTATTTGTTTGATATTTATTTGTTATTTATTTATTTAATATGCAAATAAATAAATTTATCTATTTACATATCAATACATATAATATAAACAGATAAATTTATCTTTATTCTGCATACTTGATTTTCATAAGACAAATAAATTTATCTGTGTTCTTTACACGTACTTTCAATAAAAGATAGATAAATTTATATGTGTTCTTTATACATATTTTGAAAAGACACAGATAAATTTATCTGTATTCTTTATACGTACTTTTAATAAGATAGATAAATTTATTTGTATTCTTTACATGTGCTTTTAATAAGACATATAAATTTATATGTATTTTTTAAATGTGTGTTTTTAATAAAAGATAAATAAATTTATCTGTATTATTCGTACATATTTTGAAAAATAACAGATAAATTTATCTGTTTTAGTGCATTTTTATCTCAAAGAGGCCTTGTGCGTTAAGATTTTTATACGGATAAATTTTATTCGTTAAATTTTTTTATATTGAATAAAAAATAATAAATTGCTTATAAATTAAACTGTTTAATAATTTTTCGTAATTTTTATGTAATATTTTAATTTAATATAATAATAATAAATTTTAAACAAGAGCATAATAAATCACTTTTAAGAAATTAAGAGAAATGAAATGACTTATAAATTGGATAATTTATTTATCAAAATTATTTATAATCTGCATAGCCCTCGGGATTACCGAACAATTTTCCTGACTTGAGTGCCGCTTTTGACGTGTGCTGGTTTCTCACGCGCGAGAATTTCAAAATATATTTAGGATTAGATTGATAATTAATTTAGGAAACTGCTAACCTAAATCAATTAAAGTGTGCTTAAGGAGTGTATATTATATAAATATTTGTGTAAAATATATTAATATTTATAAATTTTATATTAAAATGTGCATTAATATTAATTTTTTTTGTTTTTATTAGATTATTATTTAAAATTTATTAGACTCTTTTTAACTGCACTCATTAATTTAAAAATTAGTTTTAAGCTATTTTTTAATTAATTAATTAAATAAAAAAATATTTTTTATTTTTTATGCAAATTAAATAATATTATCTTTCTATATAATTAATAATAATTATTATTATATACATTTATCATTGATGATGAATAAGTTATTAAGTAGTAATAATATTCAGTTTTAAAATAAATGAAATTTTAATAGATTATTATATGTAGCATTTTAATGTGATTTTCTCACTTTTTATTTTTTTTATTAAACAAGTTATGTTGGATTTTTTTGTTTTTTTAACTAAAACAACTAAAATGATAAATTTGAGTCATAGTTGTCAGCACTGTACTAAGAACGATAATTTTGCCTGTTATGTTCTTGCATGTTCTAATCTTATTATTTATGAATTTGTTTTTATATATGATAATAAATGCGGTAAAAATAGTATTTGTATTTTCGTTTCGTTTATCTCGTCTCGTTCTTAATTATATAAAATAAATATTTTTTAAATATAAATACATCTATATAATTTAATTTTGACAAATATAATAAGTCTAAAACGTAAAAATATTATATCTATCTATTATTTTTATCTATATTTCTTACATTTTTTAATTTTAATTTTATCAATTCATTAACTACTATTATTTATTTATTGTATTATTTTTAACTCTTATTAATATTACTCTTTTAAATTTTTTCTTAAAATATCTCCGTTGCCACTCTTTTTCCGTTCTTTGTTAGTTTTTTGATATTCTTTTTTGTCTTCGTCACATTCAAATAGAAGACAGCAATAGTGGACTTTATTATGATCCCACTCCGTCCTATTGTCAATCCTATCTCATCCCGTTCTATTGTCATTTTTATACTGTACAATACCAGTTGATATGTACCGTTTAAAACAAAACCGATGGCTAGCTATAATTATTTGGTTTTGTATCAGTTAAAATATCGATGTATACCAATTCGTAAAATATCAAATACAAACTGAACCAAAATTAATTTTAAAAAAAAATATTTTTTGCTTATTTTATTCTACTCTTTCTTTTATTTTATATATATATATATATATATATCTATATATATTATTTTTATACTCCGATCCAGGACTCAAATATAGCATAAAGAAATATTTTTAAAACTAATCAATGTTAAATAATCAATGTTAAATTATTATTAGGAATTTTATTAATTAAATTTATATTACTGTGAAGTTAGCTAATAATGAGATTAAATATTAATTTGCACTAATTAATTAAAATATTATATTAGATAAAATATTTATGTTATACAAAATTATTCATTATTAAATAATATTATGTAAACATATATATGTAATACTTTATAATAATAAATTCAAAATAATATTTGGTATTTTACTAATATCAATACAAATTATATTAATAAAAAATTAATATATTATTTGATGAGATATTAAAACTATGACTTGAATTCCGAGATGAACTCACTTTTAAAAAAATATATGTGAATTGATTGCATTTTAATGGCTGAGATTGAGCGGTAGAAGTCTAAATCCACACATCATTTGATTGACACAATGGTTTAATAATAGTTGCACTATATATATATATATATATATATATTCTTATATTTAATGGTATTTAAATTAATTTATTTGCATTTTAATTATTTTTTAAGAATTAATCCCATCGTTTAGTAATAAAAGCCTAATTAAAATTGAGACAAATCTAATATAAGCTAGTACTAAATAGTTGATATTACTTAGCCGGTGTTTGGACTAATTTTTTTTAGTAATTTTTAGATTTTTTGATTTTTTTTTATAAAAAAATAATTATCAAATTATGTAAAAAAAGTAAAAATAATGAAAAAAAAAAACCTAGCTAATCCAAATCAGTTGACTTTTTATTACATTTAAGCCAAAAAAAAAAACTTGAAAAAAAAAAATAGCCCAAAAGGAGGCTTAAAAAATTTTAAACCTTAAATTTTAAAAAAAGCAAACTGTTAAATTCTAAGTCTTGAGCACAAGCAAATCTCATTTGGGTTGTCGCAATTTGTATATTCAGAAAAATAATTTTTAATACCTTTTAAAATGGGATATATTTTGTTTTATTAAATTATTTAAACATCAAATTGTATCTTATTAGTAGAAATTTTACTTTTTTTTGTTAAAACTTCTGTCCATTTTATTATTAAAACTTAAATATGAAGAAAAAATATGTGTATAATGTTAAGACTTTGTTCCCACTGGACAAAAATTTAATTCTACCATGAATTTGGGACATCCAGCGGTTGACGGGATTAAGGTCTCATTTGGGATAGATTATTAGATAAGATTATTTTCTTATTAAGGTCACATCGAGTCGAATTAAAAAAGTAAAAAAATAATAAAAAAATAAATGCAGATCATAAAAATAAAAAAAGTTGATAAATTAAATTTATACTTGTTATTTTTCGATCGATAATCTTTTATGTTATTTGATATGAGTTTTTTTTTTATTTTATTTTTTAAATTTCTCTTATAAAGAGGAATTAAAAAATAAACAATTGTGAGCAAGTTGTCTTATTTAGAGGTATTAGTGTTATTGCTTACATTTTTTTTTTCTTTTTGTTAGATAAAGGAAAGGAAAAAAATAGAGAGAGAAGCAAAATAGAAACAAATTAGGACAAAAAGGAAATAAGAAAATGACACAATACTTACTTCTAGTTTTTGATAAATGAAACAAAATCCCATACATGTGGTTATATTTGGTCTAATTTGTGTGATTTTAACTTACTTCTGTTTTTTTTCAAAATTTTATCTTTTTTTTATCACAATTCTTTATTTTTTTAATCATCTCAATGTGGAAAATTTTAAAAAGTTTTTTTACTAAAGACGAAAATAAATAATATAATATTTGGTTTGTTGATTGTTTTGGGTTAATTTTTTTTTTTTTTACTTTTGCATATTTTGGACGAAGAAAATTACATTTTTAATTTGTTTCGGTGAGAAAAATCTAAGGGCATATTTAATTGATCGGATTAGACATGAAATTTGACAATATATATATATTATGAGATTATATTTTTTTTATTTGAATTTAACAAGCGGTAGGAGAATTATGCATCTATTAGATAACTAATTTCACAAAATATGTTATATACAATATTTAAGATAATATGATAGTAATAATTCATTCATTATTAGTCTTATGGGACTACTTATTAAATAGAATTATATATTTTTTTATTATTAATTCGATCAATCAAACATGACCTAAAAATATATTAATTTAATTAAATAATAAAACAAATTAAAAATAAAAATAAATAAAATTAATAAATAAATAAGCCATTATCCCATACATAACCAAATTAAGTAATTCTAATCTTGCACTTAGCCAACAAAAATGAGGTTATTATTATTGTAATTGGAGTAATTATTGCTAGAGTAAATACTATATAAATAATTATACCTAATATTATATTATTCATTATAAATCTCATTTAAAATAATTTTTATTACACATTAAATAATAATATTATATAAACAATAATACAACATACTAGTATATTAATTACATCAATATGGCCCGAGTACCTATAATATATTAATTATTTTAGTGGGTGAAGATCATTTTTTTTTTAAATTAAAAAAAGCACAAGTTGGCAATAACTTGTGCGAGAATTTGTATTTATTGGCAATAGGCATTTCAGATAGAGCACAGGACAAGGGCGCATTGGGGG
>JAOTRH010000027.1:14283418-14309882 GCA_034768845.1 Heliamphora exappendiculata
CATGATGAGATGTAGGGAACACCTTCGGCATGGCCTCAAGCAAACCAGCATTACGGTCGAAAATGAAGCTTATATTTATGTCTGGTGACATAATCTTCCGAATACACAACAAAAATTAGTGCCAGTTATCCTCATTCTCTGAATCAACAATGGCAAAACATAGTGGGAAGAGTCCTGCAAGGCGTATAAACAAAAACAAGTAAGGTGGTATTAGCAATGATACATTTATCAATATTACATAATCTACATTATTACGTAAGTAAAAACATAATTTACATTTTATAAGTAGTGTTACAAATTACTAGTACCCAAGCCAACAAATAAAATTAACGGCAGTAATACATTTATCATCAGCATTTGATAAACATAATAGGAGTGATACATTTATCGCAATAGCACTACAGTATCATTTTCCCATTCCCAATTGATAAACTTAAGATCAGAGGTACATTCATCACTAGCATCAAGGTCAAATGATAAAATTAACATTAGTGATACATTTATATCGAATTTACCAGTAAAGTATCACTTCCCATTTTCAATAGATAGACTTAAGGGTAGAGATACATTCATCACTAAGAGGTAAACCAATTGATAAAATTAACAGCAGTGATACATTTATCACTAAGTATGGATCCAATTCAAAGCAGAGATTACCTGTATTGCCATCTTTACCAGTTGCAGCGAGAAGGTTTCCCTTGCATCTTCCTTTCAAAAATGTACCATCGATAAACAACATTGGATGGCATCGATTGAACCCACGTACGCAAGTATCAAATGCAACAAACAACCTCTTGAAACGCTTTGTATCCGTACAAAATTCCAACTCAAAAAAGCTACCAGGATTTTCTTTGCTTGCGGCATTACAATACCACTTCAAGTTATTGAAAGACGAAAAAAAATCACCAAATACCTCACCCTTGGCTTTCTCCACTCACATCCACGCATGATAATATGAAATATCTAACCTGTAGTTGCACTTAAACTCGCTTACCACATCAATTGGTCGTTTTAATGGCTTGCCGCGAATATCATTCACAATGACACTAGCAATAACATTAGAACTCATGTGCAAATTAGAAGCCGTCCGTACATCCGTCCCGCACGTATGGTTTCGGTTCAACTTTCGTATGTAAAAATAACTGTTTGCTGGTTCAACCCTAGCATGCACAAACCACATGCACCCCCTCGACTCCCTATGCCTACAATGTGCTGTGACCCTTTTTTTAAATCATTCTTAACGTACTAAAATTCAATCCCACACTTAACTGAGTACTTACACAACTCATTACGAAATTCACTAACCCCGCCTTCAAACTTTTGCCCAACATGACTGATAGATTTTGCCCACCTTGAAGACATTAAGACCTTCTCCTTATGAGAATTGAAACTAGGTAACAAATCCACTTCACTAGCAAGATCAACTCGCCACGAACTGCCAATATTAGGTGTGCTATCATCGTTATCATCATATTCGCTAGATTCCTCATTAACTGAATCATCTGAACTTTTACCCTCTATAACATCCACATCAATAGCATTCTCGACAACTGTTCCCATTAAAGAAAACATAGCCCTAATATCATCTTCGTTATCCAACATACATTTCGCATGACCAGGAACTGAATACGTCAGTGAAAAAGATCCAATTTCTAAATTGTTCCATTTGTTGCAAAGTTGAGTCAAAACCCACTCATACCTACAGTTGCGCTCCACCGGTAACACCACAGTATGAGATCCATACTTGCACATCAAAACCAGCATCCCGTCTATTATGATCAGTGTAGATAGTAAACTGCATGAATATAAGTGGTTGAGTCGTGTTGAGCGATTATACAATAAGGTCATATAATAAGGATTGATTGTAATGTACGTACAAGGAGTACAATGTATCAGTTCAATGCATGAATCTACTTCACCTACTGTGCAACTTGAAATTGATTGTGGATTGTGATAGCGAAAAGAGGAAGGGAGATGAGATGCGCATGAAATTATTACAATGTATCAATTGAGTTAGTTCTATGTTTTTTTTGTCCAATGAACCAGTATCATTTTTGTGTACTATGGATATTTAATCAAGTGTAACTTTGCCATTCTTAACAAGTGATGAATTTATCAGTACAATGTACGTAAAGTATAAATGTATCAGATAACCTAAACTGTTACAATCTCATGATAACACTATTCATCATCCACCCACGCAAAACTACATACTATTTTCTGTATGACTGGTTTCCAACACATCAGAAACCCAAACACACCAACTTGCTATATATGTTCACAGTATGTACCGACTGGATATCCAATAATTAATGCAAATATACTTCCTCGAAATGAAATCAAAAACATAAATATGTCAATGAAAAATTAAATCAACCAGAATACCTTCGATTTTGTCCCAAAGAACAGCCATTTGGATAAACCAATCAAAACACCATGCTCAAGTTTCGGTACAGCAAGGTTACGCACAATCAATTTGACAGAATACGATGGTATTTTTCGCTTTCAAAATACCATGCTCAAGCTTCTACTATTAGAATCAATTTACTGTGATTTTACCGCATTAAAAATCCAAATATTTGACAGATACGATGCCATTGTATATCCTATTATCAACTCGGCAAATCGCAATTCACTTTGAGGGCTATGAATGAGTGAGAAACATATTTCTCATTTATGGCCTTGTATATTGGTTTGCTATTCTCTTTTAAAAATTCAAAATTCAAAAATTCTAGATATAAATATACCAAATCTGATTTGAAACACAGCAACGCTCAGTAGTCGCACGATCTAAATAAATTTAAATGATCTTATATACCACGGTGATCCAAATTGGGAAAGATACTATGTTAAATATGGTCAAATCAGTCATAATAAAAATATTTAAATATAAAAAAGATTAAATCTTCTAAAATTAAAATAAAAGAAGTGAGATTAAATTTCTTATAACCTCTTAAAAAATGAGTAATACTTAAATTTTTTATATTTTTTTAGATTTTTTCAATTATTTAAAAAAAAATTATTTTAATAAAATAAATTAAAAAAATAAAAAAATTCACTAAAAATAAAAATAAGTAACATTAAATTTGACATATTAACTTATTTTTATTTATTTTTATTTTTTTTGAATTTTTTTATATTTTGATGAAAAATATTATTTTTTTATCGTATCAATAGAATAAATAAAAAATATAATAATTTAATTAAATAATTTAAAAAATTATACAAAAATAAACAAAATTAATAAAAAAAACCATTATTCTAAATTATTATTTGTACGAGTGAACCACAATAAAACACGTGGCATCCTTATAACGTCCAAGTCAAAACACATCCGCGAATCTTCTAGCATAGAAATCACGAGAGCCGTCGGTGCAACCCTATTTACCGGCAAATTATTAATAATTTCGATGTATTATATAGATAATATTATGTAATATTTTTAAAAATTAAATAATTATAATTTAAATAATTTAATTTTTTATTTTTTAATTATTTAATAAAAATAATTTATTATGTTTTTTTTATAAAATTTATTTTAATTATATTAAATAAAAATACAATATAAATTTATCACATAATACTTAAAGAGCACCAGAGCACCGAATAATTTTTTTATTTATCAATTACTCCTCAATGCACAGTATTACATAAAAAATTATTTAAATTATTAAATAAGTGATATTGCATGATATTTTTAATAAATATATAATTGTATATTATATAATACAAATTATTTTTTATTTTTTAATTATCTTAAAAAATAAATAATTATATATTTATTAAAACTACGTCAACTTGATTCATAATACTTAGGACCGAATAATTACTCGTATTAAGCACGTCTGACCGTTGATTCTATTGCATGTCATTCATTCACATCCGTTGGATCGTTCTATTCGGTTAATAAATCACCCTCACCGCCCCATTTTCTTCAACATTGTCATCCTCTCCTTTGTGATCATTTCTGGTTTCTCAGGCCGACTGTCCATTCCTCCCCTTTTCGTTAGATCTAGCCTTCGTCGTTTCTCATCTTTGAATCCTTACTTCATTTTCAGCTTGATCGTTTAACGATCTACGTTTCGGTAATGGATTCGATCGTTCTTGTTGATCGAGATTCGCTTTCCAACGCCGATTCACAGGTATGCGGTTCAAGTCGTATCTGTTCCTTTTACATGGCTTCAGATCGGTGTAGCTCGAACAGATCTGAACGATCTATGAAGGTGCGTTGTTATTCCGTTGTTAATCTATTCTTCATCCGTTATTTTCTTACTTTTCTGTCCGTTTTTCTCGACGTATAACTTATTTGAGTAAGCTATTTTGCTTGAAAGCTCTCGATGCTTGTTACGATCTGTTGAACCATTGTGCGCGAGCTTTGTTCGCCTGGTTGGATGAGAAATCATGCTTCCTCGTCAAACTTTTCTGGGTAAGTGTCAAAACTGTGAATAAATAGGGATAGTTTCGTTTGTTTTGATTATCCTATGTTCAGATTTATCTAGTTTTATAGTTCTTTTGTGCCGTTCTGCAGATCTAGTAATTCTTGTCTGGATCCGTTGACGTGCTTTCCATCCAGTTGGTGGTTTTGTTGCTGCAATTGATCGAGATCTGATCCTGCATCTTCTGAGGTTTGGTGAAGCTTTGCGGTGAAGATATGATGAAGGCCCGCTAAAGGGGTTGCTTGAAGCCAATTTTTGATTATGCCGTTTTCGTGGTGCTGTGTTCTTTCATATTTGTGGTATGCATCCATAATAATGGAAGGTAGTTTATGTCTGTGCTTCCGCGTGTACGAGAGAGGTGAAAAAAAATGAGTTGTGAAATGTTCTGCTGGTTGTCACGCGACCTTTGCCATGTCAGGTGCGCTTGCATGGCAGGTCAAAGAATACCTAATAAAATTTCTCTTTTTTGTGTTCGAGGGAGATGGTACGGGGTTTTTCCCGGCTCTCCCTCTTGTGTCTTGTGTCTTTTTTTGTGATTTTCTTCTCCCCATATTCTCTCTCCCCAATCAGTTCTTCATCGGACGTCTTTATTTGCCTCTTGAATGGTTCATTCTAAATCAATTAGAGGCAAACAGGACATCCACACCCCCTTCATCTATTTATTATAGGGCAAGCAAACGCAAGGATGGGATTAGCACAATGACAACGCGATCCAAGAGGTACAAACAATAAATCCTTCAAGTTTATTGTCGCACTTACCATTTCCAGTTTCTCAAAACATATTTCTTCGGATATATTTGAATACAACAGTAATAATTCGACAGATTACACATCTCTATTCTTCAATGGTTTAATATCGGGGGCAGTTCTTGAACCATGGAAGCATTACATTTTGTTGGCTTTGTTATATTTATCACAATTATGAAAACGTTTTGCTTGCGTGATTCTTACAGTTATACGAGCCAAAATTGTTATTGGTTCAGATTGCTTCTATTCATATTCGGGCAATTATTTCCAGTTTCATACCACCCTTGGCACTGATTACACGGTCTCTCTGCAAATTATGTAGTAGACAATGCTGTAAACTGTTTTTTCGCATTTGTTGGAGTACCAAGTTATTAATGCCACATTGTAACCAGATATTGCACATATAGGATGAGATTGTATTGTTTCTCTGTTCTGTATCTTGGGCCTTTTGGTCTGTTTTTTCCTTTTGGGGGTTGGGGTGGAAGGGGGTATATGTATTAGTAGTTTGCTGGGTGTGGTCCCTGACAGGTAGCAGTATTGGATTCAGAAAGTTACTTGTAATCTGCCATAGGGTGTGAAGGTGGAGGTTTGATGATGATTGATTGCTGTGGTGAATTCCCAATTTCAGCTGTTGCTTCGTGGACTACCTCTTCAGCGCTGTGTGAGCAAAGATATATGATAGACATGATTACAGATGTGATAACCATTCGGTTCTCTCTTCAATGCTAATGGTTGTATGGCTCTGTCCCCTTTCTCTACCAGGCGATTTGTGCTGATTGATTACCTGCTATTGTTGCTAAATTTGTATTCATTCCTTCTACCTTTATCTGGCGATGGAGTTGACTTATTGACTGGACAAACTGTTCTGCTTCACTTGTAATTTTCCTGCTGTGCTGTCAAGAAATTTTCCCTTTTGGAATTTCATTGCAGCTCAGGCTAGAGCAACCATAAGAAATTTTTCTTCCATTGAACATCATAAGTCGTAACTTATTAAAGATAGAGCAAAGTGTTGGTAACTGCGCCAATAATTGCATTGTATTGTAATTTGTAATTAGGACAAATGCCAGATTGATGATGTATCAATTTTCACCCTTTACACCTGCTTGGGTGTCTGCTTGCATTTAGTACTTTGTTGTATCCACACTTACGTATGGCTGGTTGTATAGAGGCTTGTGGAGGAAGTTGCATTTGGTAGACTTGTGCTAGAAGCTGGTTTCAGTTTGCTATTGGAGGGTCATTTTTGCAAGCAGGCAAAGTAATAATGCACACAGCTCATCGGGTAATTCTTTTTGAATTCGAGCATCTCCTTTAATATGTTTCAGTTTAGTATGAAGTAATTTATTTTTTCAAAGGATGATTTAGATGACTAGTCATCGTTTTCTTACTAATTTACTAGTTCGCCCCTGCATGCATCATATTATTTTTGGTTATTTATGTCTTTGTATAGTTCTTATATTTTGTATATTACCTTCCTTGCAAGTGGTAGGGCTTGACCGAGTAGTAGCAGGTGCTTCTTCCTTGCCCCTACTTATCGCAATATATCATCGCGGGATATAAGTTTATGGTCTCCCTCCCCGTGCTTCTACCTTATGTAGTCATCTGTAATAAATAAAAAAAAAGGGAAAAAAGTAATATCATTCCTTGCGTTTGGGGTTGTGCGCAATAATACCATGCTACCCGGATTGGATTTTGGTGGTTTGGACGGTGCATCTAGTTTCTTGCTCATTGAATACATGATTCATGCAATAAAGATCTTAGATGCCAGTGGCTACGTGATTATATTATTTGTCTTAAATAAATATATATTTATTAAGACCTTGATAGGTAGTAATTTTGGCTTTTTGGTTAAAAGCCTAGAAAAGTTATAGTTATTTGTTTGAAAAAAAAAATTAAAAAAAAGGTTTTAAAAAAAAGTTAAAAAATCAAATTAAAATATAAATTTTTATAATATTTTATTTAAATTCATATGACTTTTAAAATACATGTTTTAAAAATTAGATCAAAATATAAATTTTAAATTTATATAATTTTTTATTTATAATTTATTTATTAGTACTATTAATTATATATAATTGTTAATATTTATAATATATAGAAGGTTAATAAAATAAAAAAATTTTTTATACAAACAATTAATTTTAAATTAAGTTAGTTTAAATACAGTATTAAATAAATTATTTTAAATTTAATTTGATTTTTTGGTTAAGAACACAAGAAAAACAAAACAAAAATTGGTTTTTTTAAAAGTTAATTGTCAATTGTGGCCTAAGATTGGTTTTGCGGGAACATGTGGTTTCATCACGCTTATTAATAATAATAATATGTTAAGCGGGCAATACAATAAATTATAAATATTGTAAATAAAGTTTTTAATAAATTTGACCTCTTAAATAAAATGAGCTCATTTTTTTTTATGTATTGGTTGAATCTATTTAGTTTTTAAATAAATTAAATTGAATTTTTAAAATCAATCAATTATTTTTATTTTTTCTTCTTTTGGATCACAATTTACTGTTTATATCTCCTGTCGAGACAAATCCAATTAAGATGAAAATTGTTTTAAAAAATGAAAAAAAAGGTACAAAAAGAAATTATTCTTCATTTATGGAGTGTCAGGTTTCGTTATTAATTTTAAGGGTAAATTACATTGTTCTTTCATAATTTTGACGGAAATAAAAACTACTATGAAAGATTTTGAAATGTTGATAACTTTTTTTCAGGTTTAATTTTTGTTTGAAATGTCACTAATTATTTTAGGTTTAATTTTTGTATTAAATTAATTTTATTGTTAAATGTATATTTAGCTGTCTTATTTGGGTATATTTTGAACAAATTTTATGATTTAATTTGTTCATTATATAGAATTATTTGAGTTTGTTTAGCATGTGAAAATTTAAATTCGTCCGACATCCGTAACAAAATGATTGAACAAGATTTTTTAATATTGTTTTATAAATAAATAAATAGAAATTAAAATTTTAAAAAATATTGTTAAATAAATGCTATTCAATTATTTTGTTATAATTATTAGATGAATTTGGAATTTTTTTATGCTAAACAAACTCAATGAGTTTTATTTCATGAACGAATTAAATTATAAAAAATTTATTTGAAAAACATGGCAAATAATGCACACAGCAGAGCGGAAACAGTTAGTGGGTGGATTAATTTAATGTAAAAATTAAATTTAAAGGGAGATTAATAACATTTTAAAAATTAGAGAATGGGAGTGTAATTAAATTTAATTTTAAATATTTTTTAACATTTAAAATTATTGTTATAATTTATAAATATTTTTTATTTTAATTATAAATTATAATATTTGTTAAAAATAATTTTAAAAAATACACTTAATAAATTTATCTGGGTAGTCAAATAAATTGGTTTATAAGTAAATAAATTTGTTTAAGTAACTTTGTTTATAAGTAAATAAATTATAAATTACTTAAACGATATAGCTTAAATAGGATTAGATTTATTTGCTCGAAAGAAAAAAAAAAAAGTAAACCATTCAAATGTGGCCTATGTTAATAGTTTTATAAATAATGTGAATTGATATTGATATTCGTTTTAAATAGCATTTGCTTTATTTCACTTCTCTTATTTAGATTTTAATATTTTTTTCACTTCACATGGATTTTAAATTTTTTTTATCAAAAATATAATATATATATTTATATGTCATTAATTTATAAAATATAATTAATTTTGTATATTTTTATTTGTGATGTGAGAAGTTTTCAATGATGTTATTAAAATTTCTCTGTTACATTATTATCTTTAACATTAATAAAATTGTTTATTATTTAAAATTGATTTTGTGATAAAATTATATTTTAAATATCTTAAGTAACGGGGAATTGTTAGTATTTTTTTGAAGAAGACACGCAAATACTGATATTAGGGTTAATAATGTTCTATTTCTTTAAGAATTAAATATTTTTAATTAAAGATAATACAGCATATTTAAAAATGGAATATTATTTTTTTTTGAAAATGAGATTTAACTGGTAATTTGACTTGCATTTAAATTAATAATTAATTAAGCTACCAAATTGATTTAATCAATAGATAAGTGACAAGATTAACAAATATGGAGTAGTTAAGGGGCAAATGCGTTAAAAATGAGTGTAAATCATGAAATTATTTCCAAGAATTCTAACTCCTCCTGCGTGCAACCGAACGACCCAGATCTCCTCTTCCATACTCTGCTTTGTATCTTGATTTATTGGTGGTTAAGAGGTGGAGGATGTCAATGGGTTGGGTTGATGTTCCGCATTGATGAACCGAATGTGTTTTATGTTTCCTAATCTTCCCCCCCTTGTGGTGGTACGTGCTCTGGTAATGAAGTTGCTTTATCAAATTTTAATGATTCATTTCTCAATATTAGACCATATAAATTTGTAACAATAAAAGTTCATTTCTTAACGAGCACAAAATAGGATTCCAGTCTCATCCTACCGTGAGGCAGAGCCAGAACCCTGACCTTTTTTTTTTTTTTTTTATAGAGAATTTCCTACTTTAGTGTAGTTGCCCCCTTGTGCTCATATCAAAGTACCATTTCGGTATACAGAACTGTGCAGAAACAAAAGAACCAACTGTCGAGAGAAGGTAATATTTGTTGAGGGGGGAATCAGTTGGGAGGACCGCCAATGGGTTTCAAATGTCACAAGTGTTTAAGTGCTTATATCTTTTTAAATAAAAATATATTAACAAGGAATAATATTTGATGGCATTCAATTTTATTTTGGATTGGCTAGCTGGATAATTTGACCAATAATCAACTACTTATTGGATGATCTTGACTTCTTGTTCTATTAAAATTGTTGTAGTCCTTAAGTCTCTGTTTGGGTTAGCTTTTTTTCAGCTTTTTTGCTTAAAAGTCAAAAAAAAGCCAACTGATTTGGTTTAATTAGGTTTTTTCTCACTTTTTTGTTTTTGTTTACGTGATCTTTACTTTGTTTCGTTCTTTGTTCTTTGGTTTTTGGGTTTGACTGGTGGTTGTAATTTTCTTTTGTTACTGGACAACTTTCTTTTCTCCTGATGGTAGTAAAAGACAGTTTTTTTTTTTTTTAATCTGTTAAAGGTTAAATAAAAAAGAGGTGCATTTGTATAACAAGGATGTGAGAGAATTCTTAGTTTGTTTTTGTTAATTTATAAAATAGTGGTAGTATTAAATTTGGTCAAAGTTGTCATTTTAAACACACATTTTTAAGTATTTATTTATTGTTTAGTTATTGATTTCATGTAGTTAGGCAGTTTAAAATGGATGGGAAGGACATATTTAAATGCACCTGTTATTTTTTATTTAGTCAGAACTTCCATTTAGTAGGACACTGTTAAATCTACAAGTTAAAAGATTTTTTTTAACAAAAAAAAGTGAATGTAGTGTGGGAATTATTTTGTTTTAAGAAATGATATTTTTGAAGTTCTCCCGAAAAGGCAAGTTTAAATAAGTTTGGTTTAAGTTTTTCCGGTATTTTAATTTTTTTATTTATTTTGTAGCTGAAAACTATTCTTTAGTGGCTATAACCAAAATGAGGAAATTTTTATTTAGTTTTCGTAAATTAAAAATTCACTAGAATAAAAATAATTAAGCTTCATTAATGGTGTTGGTTAAGGAAGTACAATATGGTTTTCTTGTTATTGGTGGGGTGATGGATCCATAAGCTCAAATTGGTAAGAGCGCTTAAATGCTAATTTGTTTAGCGTTTGGGAGGTTAGTGGTTCGACTCCACTTGGATCCTTTGTTTGACCTTACGAAAAAGGTTGGTGGTGTTAGTTTAAAAACAATAACAGAGGATTCAATTGTTTTTGTAACTTAAAACAAAATTCTCTCTCTCTCTCTCTCTCTCTCTCTCTCTGTATGTGTTAAATCTGGGTTTTTTTTTTTTAATTTCGAGGGAGGGAGGGGCGGTCGTGGTAATTTTCTTTGGTCTTTTCTTTTCTAGAACTCCCTTTTCTTCTTTGATATCTCCCTTTTTATTGTTTATTTTTCTCTATTTTTTTGTGATTGCATTTTATTTTATTAGAGTATTTTTTTCATTCATTATGTGTTCTTTATCACTCTATTTTTTTTTGAGTAGGTTATTTTAGAATTGGGCATCTATTATATTGACACAAATAGATCAATGTCAATAATATTAAAATTGAGATTAAGCGATCACTTGTGTTCTTTAATAAATTTATTTGCAAGAGTTGGGTGGAGATTTAGCTAGTAGTGAAAGAAAAAGGTAAGCCAGCAATGTGACTCATTGTGATTTTATTTTTTGTCTATTTTTTAATTGTATTTTGATAATGTTTTCTTAGGTGGAAGTTTGATGGGTTTTCTTTGTGTGACAGTTTTCTCTTCCCAAAATGGAGTTTTTTCTCTCTTTGAGAATGTATTTTGCTATTTTTGTAATTTTTTTGTTTTTTATTAAATTGTTTAAAATACTGTTACTTTTTATTTTTAACCTATGATGCTTGGGATAATGACACATTTTTTAAAATTTTTGTAGATAGAGTTAATTTTTTAATTAAGAAAATTATAGTTATTTTGTTATGAAAAAATAAAGTGTTTAAAATGTGCATATGTTATTAATAGGGTTGCTGGAAAGAACTAATGGGATTTATAAAAAGTATAAATTAGAAGAAGTTGAATAGTGCAATTGTAATGACTTTTAGAATTCTCTCTAAAAAAAATTAGTTTTATTCTTTTTTGCCATCACATTTAATACACTCAGCATTCTCTCCGTAATTTATTTCTTTATCTTGCACAATTTATGACTCTCTGTGATGATTGAGCTCTGCTCTCTCCTTTAAATAAAATATTGTAGCATCTTTAACTTTTTTATACAAATAATTTGTTATATATTTTCTACAAATAATCAACATATTTTAGAATTAATTATTTTCTAATATTATAGATCATGCTATTTCTTGAATTGAAATCATAGTTGAATAATTTCAAACGTATGAACAGATTTTTTATTTAATTTTAAAAAGCTGAAAGTACGAGAAGATGATAGTTTAAAAAGAAATTGTCTTAATGTTGAACTTTTTTTTTAAAAAAACGCAACCCATTTAACCATATTGATGCTTAAATTTATTGACAAGAATTAGAATTTTAAAAGTTGTAGTAATAGAAGAAAAAAAAGAGAGGATACAATTGATGTATTAAATTATATTAAAACAATATTTTTTTTCAAAAAGAAATTATGCATTATTTATATAACATTATTAACAATTTCAGTAACAATAGCCACTGCAGAAAGAATTTTTTAAAATTAATATTAATAAAATCTTATCTTAGAATAACCATGTCGTAAGAAAAATTAAATGAATTAAAAATCTTATCAATAAGAAAGATATGTTAAAGCGTGGTTATAAAAATATAATCAATAATTTTACACCTAAAAAAAATTAAAAAATTAAATTAAATATAAAAGACTTCCATTTAATACCTCGCAGGAGGGGGACAAGAAATGAATGTAGTATCCTAATTGGGCATCAAGTTATGAGAGTGTTTGATATTGCTGAAATTAGTAGCTTATAAATTATAACTTGTAACAGAAATTGTGACTATCTGATAAAAATTATAACTTATAGCTGAAATAGAAAAAAAAATAATTATAAATTGTAACAAAATGTGTGTATTTGATAAAAAATATGTTTATAATTAAAATTAGTAACAAAAAATTAAAAACTATTAGCAGTAGATCGCACTCAGCGCAGCATGGATATAGCCCAAAACAGAATATTATTGTGGTTGGGGACGAGGACATTACAAGTTGTTCAAACTGCAGTTCTGTGCATGCAACAACTTTCATCCTTCAATGATCAAAAAACCCTGAACCCTACATACCCTTCTCAACAAATAACACGCCTAATCAGAACCCAAAAAGAAGAAATTAAAGCACACAAAACACCGAGTAGAATTTGCAGCCACATGACACATCTCACAAAAACTACGTTAGCCTTTGGATTAGAGGAATGAAAAGGGTAATAATGGTTACCAGCAAACAAAGACTACGGGAATCGCCTTCTAAAGTTTCTGGTTGTAGCTTGGTAACTGCGGACTAGCAAGCCGACTCCTATTCCGACACCAACACAAATGCCAAGGCCTATCCCAACACCAACCCTTACCCCAGCATTGAACCACGAGAGCTCGCCATCTTCACTTTCCATGTACTCGGCTCTCCTCCAGTACGTGTAGTCTTCTTCTTCAGTTTCGGGTTTGAAGTTTCTGTAATCTGCTACCTGCAAATTCACAAAATGGAGATGACGTGATGAAGGAAAGAAAAACACACTGATCCAATGAATTAGTATCAAAAGCAAGAGCCCTTTCTGGAAATTGGAATTGGAAGGAGATGCCAAACATCAAGAAACAAAAATCTCAATCTACAAGGTACAAAGTCAAAAAAAAAGAAAAAGAAAAAGAAAGGACAAACGCGAAGTGGCATTCTTCTGAGTTGCAAATTCATAATCTGTATTGCGTGAATAGCAAATATAGAAGTCCAGAAGAGTAAGTTGTTACCAAACAGTATGTATATAGTCTGCATAGATTAGGCAGGTGAATGAACTTCAAACCTGATGGAAACCTGATATAATGGAACTAGATTCACCTAATCCCCTGTACATTTTAGATTTTTTTTTTCTTATTTTCTAGAATAGCCTTGTCTAACAATCTTAACGAATTGATCATATTATCTTATGAAGTTAAGGAGAATTTCTGCAGAATAGAAGAATCTAATGTGCCTAACAGAAAGCAAAATAGATTTGAGCAAATAATATCAAGTTTGTGATGCATACTGCATACCAGTGTAGATTCAAGCAAATAATCAATTTTGTGACGCAAACGAAGGTAGATTAGAGAAAATAATATCAAGTTTGTGATGATAACAAGGGTATTGGGATTTATGAATTAGTAGGTCCATGTAAAAAAGATCTATGAGTAAAAATGACAATGCATGATTCATTTTACCATTTGGTTATAGGAAGTCAAGGTTTTAATGATAACTCTCAGAAAAGATTACACCTCAGGGCTGAGATGGTCCAAATCCCAATTAGTAGGTCCATGTTAAAAAGATCTATGAGAAAAAAAATGGCAATGCTTGATTCATTTTAGCATTTGGTTACTACTTCACGAAGTCAAAGTTTTAATGATAACTCTCAGAAAAGATTACATCCTAGGGTTGAGATGGTCCAAAATTTTCCTTTCATGCTAGTTTCTAGCCCAGACTTATCCTAAGCTGAGCAAAAGATTCCTCAGGCATGACGTGTAGAAAAGCCACGGGCATATGCATTAAGGGTGACTCTTGCACTGGTTAAGGTGAATTGTCTTCTCATAAGTTGGTCGTAAACCCAAAGCTGAAGCTCATGCACTGGTTAAGATGCATTGTCTTCTCATAAGTTGGGCATAAACCCAAAGCTGAACTTTATAAGACAACACTTAAGGCTAGTTTGAGTGAGCGGGTTAAATGTAGGATTAGATTACATGTTCCACGGGATTGTATTTCCCATGTTTTGAATGCAACAAGTGGTAGAACGATTATGTATCCATTGAATTACCTAGGATATACAATAATTAGAAAAATAGTATTAATAATCTCCTCACTACTAATCCCATGAAATTATCCATCCCGGTGGAATTATATTTCCTCTTAATCCAATTATTCAAATGGGACCTTAGTGCATGTTTGATTAACTAGATTATATGTAGAATTGGATTACATATTCCACAAGATTGCATCTATTGGATAACTAATCTCACAAAATATGAGATATACAATACTTAAGAGAGCATGGTATTAAATTATTAATAATCTGCGCACGATTAATCCCATGGAATTACTTCCCTCATTATTAACCCAATCAACTAAACGTGACCTTAAAGATCAAACACAAGTGCTATAGAGCCCAATTTATTCCCAGAAAACATTCTGCAAAAAGTCTTACAAGAGAAAGTGGGCCCTACAACAAGTGGCTCTGGTGATGAGGTCCATGCATGTCAGGTCCTGGAGGAACACGGATAATGCAACAGAAAACAGAAAGGATAATGAAGTCTTACTCAATCCCTTAAAAACATGTGCCCTCCCCATACCCACCCTGACATCTAAGGATAAGATTTCCGTTTGCCAATCCAATAATCAAAGCCCTAACAGAAATTAACTTTTTTTGGTAGCCAGAAACATGTTTCAAGAGAGGAAGCAGGCAAGCATAACAAAGAGGGAAAGGTTCCCATGGTCATAAGACGAATATTGTAACTCACACCAAGACACTTAGACCCAGCTTATTGGATTTAGATACAAAAGACAATTAGCATGCACTTTACCTAAGTTTGGTCTAAAAAAGCTGGGGCTTTTTTCGGGGCATTTTCTCGCCTTCTCTGATTTTTTTAGAATTTTTGGTTTAAGTTTTTTAATTTTTCAGTTTCTCGTCACAAGGAATCTAAAAAGTATGCCCATTTGATCCAAAGTCTAAAAAAGTTTACTAAAGACGAAAAAAATCCAGAAAAGCCTATTAAATGTTCTTTTTTATCTCATCTGAACTTTTTTTTTGGGGTAAAAAAGTTCTACTTTTTTGATTCTTTATGATGAGAGAAATCTAAAAAGTATATTCATTTAGGTTAATACTGGACAGAATTCACTAAAGATGAGAAGATAAAAAACGTATAAAAAAAGCTAGAGTGCATGTATCCAATTGGTGTAGAGTCTAGATTTGGATATTTAGTAACACAAAAGAAATCGAACCAGTGGATCCCTCAAATTTCATCCTGCAATTAATGATTCAAAAGGAAAGATCATGACAGTTCATAACAAAAGGTTCTCTTGATAGGTTTTCTGCTGCAGAAAGTGAATCAAACACAAAATTCACTACCACATTGCGGGTTTTGTATCATTGGAAGACATACACCATATTATGAGAGAACTTTCTCTCTCACTGTATAATCTTGTTAAGCAAATTCACTTAATTATTACAGAAACCACTGATAAAACAATTGTATCTGTGTATTTATATATGAATGTATTTATTTCAAGAAATCTGGGATGGGACCAAAAAAATCGGGGCGGGACGTCACCGCCCCATATGTTATTGGAGGTGGAAAAAACCCACACACAGCGGGGCTGGGACATGCAGGGGTGGGGTGAGGTTGGGTGGGGGAAATTGCCATCCCTCACCATTGAGGATTTGTACAACCAATGCAATGCCGTGAGATTACATATTTGCAGCTATATATCCATCAATATGTCCACATTTAAGACTTTGCTATTTTCTTAATTTCGTAACTTATATTCAAAGACATCGATATTTTGTAATATATTCATCGTTTTAGGGGTTTCAATATATCAATTTTGTTGATATTTTACTCAATGGGCAGCAGTAAAAGGGTAGATGAATGCTCTATCCAGAACTCAGAGAATTAAGAACACAGTGAAAATGTTTCAGTTTTAGAAGAGTACTTTTGCAATATATTACCTGCAGATCAAGACCAGACGCAGCATTTTTCTGTGATTCAGTTGCCTCATACTCCGGGATCGAATCTAATGTCCCCTTCCTATTGTGCTTCTTCCGGAAACTAGGTTGCAAAGTCTTGGTTAGGATAATCGGTGTCCCTGAGAAGCATCCTGCAACATAAACTTCAACAGCAGGTGGAAATGATTCAGAACCCACAATCTGTTTTCCCTTCAAGAATCCAGTGCCAGCCTTCATCACTGATTCGCAGTTCATGCTCCATCGCCTGGCACTGCTCTTCGATACCCCTGTGAAACCATTTCTATTGGACATCTCCAGAACCCCATATAGGACCAGATCTCCTTTATCAAAAACCTCAAACTTTACACTCCCCGTCAACCTTATGCTATCTGTGCTCACGAATGTGGCTTCTTCTGATTTCTTATCCATTCTGTCTCTTCGAAGAAAGGATGAGATTCCTTCCGAGTTAATGGTGCATCTCGCACCATTCACTTCAAGGAGGGTGTCAGGGCTTAGAGGGATATGGTTCAGAGTGAGACACTCTGGGGTTGAATCATCGACCAAGAAATTGCTGATTCTAACATAGAAAACTCTCAGATCAAACCACAGCAATGATAATTTGCTGCAGGGATGGAATGAAGGGTGCATAATAATCTGGAGCCCTGGATCAGCTGTCTCATCTTCGTTCCATCTTTCATAAGAATTCCCCATTTCCAGGTGCACAATCCTCACTTAAGTGCTACAACTCCAGCCATGACATCAGATGAACCAGATCATTATGAATCAGATGTAAAAAGTAAAACCCTGCTCCAGAACCAACAATAATTGGCTCTCAGGAAATAATAAATAGTGAAGTATATAGCAAACAATCAGAGTTAAACAAGGATGGTAAGGATTATAGATTTCCGATGCTAGAAAGAATTCACCAATGCAATTAAATAGGAGAATCCAGCAATCCCAGCTGATCAAACTTGTGACCAGGTAATAGAGAAACCCTAATTTTAGGAACAGAAATCCTTGATATGAGGAAGAGAGAGAAGATAGAATCATAACCGAAAGGGCATATCTAATCCAAGTCGCAACTATACCAACTCGCCGATAAGGATTAAAATGTAATTGCCAAATATACTTTCTGCTCCAAATCAAGAGAGCATATTATTTTAGAAAAATCAAACCCTAACTATAGAACAGAGGAGATAAAAATACCATATAATTCAAAGAATTGGAAGCAACAAAGGTTGATAGAAGAACTAGAACAAGCGATCTTTGTTCAAAATAATTCAGACCCATAATAATTTCCTGAACAAAATATTAAAAATTAAGCAAATGTATCATCAACCCAATACTAGAATCAACCAACACTGAACAAAAAATGAAAATTCACCAGCACCCGATGAATCCAAAGCTAAGCAGATTGGGTGCTGCAAGTTATATTCTCTTTTTTTTTTTTGCAATTTCAAATTCCGGAAATACTAGATTTATAGCCAAAATTCTTCTTTTCTTCTCTCTCTTACCACTTGCCTAGAAAATCCTCCGTTCTTTTACACAATTTATCACGATCTATCGAGAACCTCCAAAGGATCTATTCCAAATTTGGAGTTGTGATCTCTGAATCGCTTTCAATCTCTACGCTTCCAATTCGAGAGATTTTAGACTCCTTATCCTCCCTTTCGTTCCCCAAATCGCCCAATCGTTTAAAACAGAGAGCAACCCAAATCTTGAAATTTCTCTCATGACGAAAATGGGTCACCTTCCTTCTTTAAAGCACTGTATTGGAAATATCTAGAGGTGGACAACATGATATTTCAGTCTCCTAACCACTATGTGATGGGTCTCTGAATACAAATGTTCGTGCAAGTCGTTGAAGCATTCATTACCCAATGATCTTTTGAGAATAAATATTTGTGTACACGTGTATATTTAAAAATTAAATAATTAAATAATTTAATTTTAGTAAAATAATTTAATTTTTAAATTGAGAATAGTTATATATTAAGCAATGGAGAAAAAAATTAATGAGTATTTTGGCCAAAACAAAATGTTTACAGAACTTTAAAATAATACCAAAGACATTTTTAGCAATCGAAAAATTCACACAATCTTAATTTGAAACGCTAAATGATATATATTGAGTAATTATTCGGTGCCTTCGGAGTACCGTGTTATAAGTTCGCGTGATGTTCTTTTTTAATATGGTAGCGATAAATTTTGCAATAGGCATATAATAATTTATTTTTATTAGATGATTAAAGACAAAAAATAATTTACATTAGTTGAAAATTTTAGCTCAAATCTGATTTGAGTTGAGATAGACTTCTAGTCTATCATTATACTAAATTTTATCCACATCAATTTGATTTTTTAAACGATTTTAAAAAATATAAATTTGCACAAGTTTGATTAGTTTTGAATTCGACTAGCACAAGTAGAATTAAATTATGTCTTTTTTTCTCTCATACAAATATAAATGTAGTATCAGATTATTATGTGTGCAAATTTTATTTAAGAGAAGATTTGTGAAAATTGAATGATTTGTAATCCTTTCTTCACATATTAAATTTTGTCACTCGTGGATATAAGCAAATTGTCGAACCACGTAAAATTTATCTCTGTATTTGTTTGTAATTATTTTAAACTTTTTTGCACAATAACATTGCATAAAATTATAATTATATATTTATTAAAATAATCACGCGACATTCAAAAATATCTAATAAATTGGCTTATATTATTATATAGGGTAAATTACACTTACATTCTCTGTATTTAAGGGTTATATCACTGTTACCTCTTCTATTATTTGAAATATCAGTGCACCTCCTTATTTTTTTAAAATTATAACACTTAAATCCAAATTAACTTTCCGTTGACGGAAAACACTATTTCAACAGTGTTTTCACTGTTGAAACAGTATTTTTACTGTTATTTTATTTTATTTTTTAATTACAAAATCTTATTTAAAATTTTATAATTAAAAAATAAAAATTTACTAAATATAAAAATAAGTAAAATAAAAACATAAAATTCAATTTATTAATTTATTTTTATTTTTAAGTTTTTGATCTTGATAAAAAAATATTAATTTTGATAAAAAAAAATTAATTTATATAGTAAAATATTTTAACATTAACTCAAACGAGTATAGTGAAATGTTTTATCTGGGATAAATTCTTTTTTATCTTTTTATTTTTATTTTTATTTTTAGTAAAAAAATAAATAATTATATTTTTAAAACTCATTTAATTGAAATGATTTGAAAAAAAATTTAATTTTATTAACCAACGTATTATGTGAGATAATTTTTTTTTTTGCCTTTTTTTTTGTGTGTGTGGTTCTTTTCGTTTTTTTAAAATTTTTTAATTTATTAGAAAGTAAAAATATTTTGAGTAAAAAAAAAAATTCACTAAATTCGAAAATAAACAACATAAAATTTGATTAGTTGGTTTATTATAGTTTATATGTTTTTTTATTTTTAATGATTTTTTTAAATTTCAGCCAAAGCAGCTCTACTTTTAAATTTATTTTATTATAATGAATAAAAAAGGTAAAAAAATTTAGAGTAAAAAAATTTTAAAAATTCAAAAAAGAATGAAAGAGCCACACATACAAAAAAGGAAAAATAAAAAATTATCCCAGATAGTGCGTTAGTCAATAAAATTAAATTTTTTTTCAAATTATTTCAATTAAACGAGTTTTAAAGATATAATAATTTATTTTTTTACTAAAAATAAAAATAAAAAGACAAAAAAATAATAATAAATTAAATTTTATATTTTTATTTTACTTATTTGTGTATTTAGTAATTTTTTATTTTTTAATTATAAAATTTTAAATAAAATTTTATAATTAAAAAAATAAAAAAAATAGTAAAAATACTGTTTTAATAGTGAAAATACTGTTAAAATAGTGTTTTCTATCAACAGAAAGTTAATTTAAATTTAAGTATTATAATTTTTAAAAAATAAAAAAATATAATAATATTGTAAAAAATAAATAAAATAATAATAATATAAATCTTAAATACAGAGTTTGTAAGTATAATTTGCCTTATTATATATTAGATATTAGTATAGATAACCATAACCATGGAAATAAATTGATGGAGATGGGGGCCTCTGACCATCTTCGGACCGTACGATCTTATCCATGGATCTCAGCAAAACGGGTCTGGAGAGCGTGCTAGCATGCTCGTGCTGCACCCCGTTTGGCATATTTTTGAAACAAATTTGTATTGATTAAATTCGTTCATTATGTAAAAAATTTTGAGTTTGTTTAGAATATAAAATTTTAAATTCATATGATATCTGTAACTAAGTGATTGAATAAGATCTCCTAATGTTGTTATATAAATAAATAAATAAAAATTATATTTTAAAAAATATTACTAAACAAATGTTACTTAATTACTTAGTTACAGATGTCAAATGAATCTAAAATTATTTATATTAAACAAATTTGATGAATTCTACGTAACGAACAAATTAAATTATAAAAATTTATTTAAAAAATATACCAAAAGATAGATACTACGACCATGCTACCCTCTTAGGAGCAGCAAAGTTGGGATCGGTCGTCTCAAAGCTTTGATGGAATGAAACATCAGCTTCAAAGAAAAATAAAGTCAATAGCTGATGAATTATCTATTTGAAAAATTATTTCAATACATTGAACGCTGTAACATTGGCACTGTACGAGTAAATTGATTGATTGATTGATTGATTGATTTATTTATTTATTTAATTTAGTTAATTTTTTGTTTTTAATAAATTTTTTTCATTATTTAGTTAAACTGTTATATTTTTTAGATTTTTTTTATTGAGACAAATCAAAAAAATAAAAAAATTTAATTAAAATATTAAAAAAAAGTACAAAAAATATATAAAAAAAACAAAAATAAATCAATAAACTAAATAAATAAATTTATAATTAAAATAAATTAATAAGTCAATAAACAAATTTGTCCAAACAGGCCCATTATATTAAAATTTTGAGATATACAGTGTTTGAGACATTACTAATGGTTTTAATGTATTAGGATAAAAAAAAATATAATTTTTGAATCCAGTAATTTCTTACCCACGAGGGAAAATATGAATTTAGAAACGAGTTCAGCTTCTTTTGAGTGTCTTTGGGAGATTAGATGGTCATAGTCGGCCGTTCAAATTGATTTTATTTTGCCTATTCGAATATTTTATTTTATTGGTCTTAACGTGTAGATTGGGTATGTGAAATTTATTATGTTGAACAATATTGCTCAAATTATATTCATCTTTTTAATAAAATAACTGCATTGGTCATTTATTGTTATTTTGCAAGACAAAATATAGTTTTAAACTTCTCACAATATTCGATTAACTTAGTTTTAAAATAGTTAATATGTAAGTTGAAAATAATAAATTAAACAGAAAATTTTGATCATTAGAATGGGCTTAACTTGAGCCCATAAATAATTGAATGAAATTGTTCAATACCTTCAATATTTGTTAACAAGTGTAGGTTAGATGGTACTAATAATGAGGTGGAATTGCTGGTCTGGGTTTGAGCCAGTATTCTGCCGTGGCAGAGGTTTGAATTTGGGCCGAGTCACAGCTGATTTGTGGCGTTTGGCGCTGTACATTTAAAGGAAATAAAGTTATGTTTTCACCACTACATGCGGGTTTTGGTGAGATGGTAAGCGCTTAATTCCTAACCATTGGTATCAGAGCAAATGATCTCAAGTTCGATTTCTCATCGTAAAAGGCCTTGTGTCTTGCGGATAGTGTGGCAGGTGCTAGGAGAGATTGTTAATCTAGGTTTGGGCCAGCATTCTGTCGTGGCAGAAGTCCGAATTTAGGTCAAGTTACAGTCGACTTGCGGCGCTTGAAACTGTACACTTTAAGGATATAAAGTTGCGCTTTCACCACTATCTGCAGATTTTAATGAGATGGTAAGCGCTTGATCCTAACAGGAATTAGTGTATAGATTGGTAATGAGGTGGTAGTAGTTTTTTTATATTTGATTTAGTTAGTATTAAGTAATGAACTAAATAGATTCATGCTTAATTTATGTGGAATTGAATTAAATTTATTAATTTTTAATATTACCCTTAATTATTCAATTTGAGGATTAGAGTTCCATTTTTTTTTCAAACTAGAGTTTCAACTGGTTTTAAAGAAGCCGCAAGAGACTACCGTGCTTGTCACCATCGTTATGGCTTTTTGTTGATGCTCCACAGAGAAAGGACACGACAACGACGACAACAATGAAATCGGTGAAGCAATGGTTAGGGTTAGTGAGATGACGAAGAAATTGACAAACAACGACTCCGTTGCCACCGCCTTTCATAGATACTCCAAAGAGAGAGGACACGACAATGACGACCCAAGAGTTAGGGTTAGAGACGATGACGAAATCGTTGAAAGGTAAAATCGACAAAGGCAAAGTAATCTATCGGGACTAGATTACCAATAACGACTCTAGGCTAGTATTGCTATTAATCTATTTAAATCGGATTGACAGTCTATCGGACTATCAGGCAGGAGTCACTGAGGTGAAAATAAACAATGGTATATATTTTTCTCCGTTGTAACAATTCAGTCCATTGCATATAAGGGACAACAAACGTGGCTTTAAGGGACTGGAGAGTTGCTGAATTCTTTGAAAGCAATTCTTTTACACAAGTGTTCACTTCATTTGAGAGAATTGTATTAAAATTTTAAAAATAACAATGTTTTACAATGGGAGCAAGATGTGATGTCTTCATTCTATTTTCTATTTAATTAGAGCTAGAAGAGAAAGAAAATAAACTCTATATATATTTAGAAATAGAAATACACATTTTATATAATTGAGAGCTGGAGTAAACAAAACGTGACAAACAGATAGCATTTTCAATTCATTTATTATTAAGTACAAAAAAGATTTGTATGTAACGACTAACGAGGCAAAAATATTAAGAGTTGGGAATTGGGATAGAAAAGATTATTGTTTTATCTACCAACGAATCTATATTTGTCTGTACATATAGAAATATGTCATAACTTGTTTATTTATTTATTTATTTATTGATAAATAAGTAAAAATATGAATAAGTAATTTTATTTGGTTTAATTAACTTATTTGCTTCATTTGGAAGGATACTTATTTATTTGCTTATTTTGATTTATTTGTTTTATTTTTAGCTTATTGATTTATTTATTATTAGTTTAAATTTTACTTATTTGACAAACTAAACGAAATTATTTATTTAACTACTTATAAACCAAATAAGCTAATAATTCATTTACCCAAATAGAACCTTAGCATTATTGAACTTCTCTACACAAACAATTTTGTTTTGCTTACAACTGAGGCATGTACAAGTGATTAATTGATCGCAGGATGTTTTTTTTGGCAAAATACTTTTCAACTCAAAAAGGAATAGTTCTTGTGTGCAACTGCTCATTATTAAATTTAACAATTAAAGTTTTACAATTTTTATTTTTATTGTTATTTTTTAATATTTAACTTTCAACAAATCTCTACAGCTACCAGAAATTTTAAATTACCATTTACCACTCCTGTGAATTACTTCTTCACCTCACTATTTTCTCTCTTGAAAGACATGTTATAAAATTTATTTTATCATTATTTATGTACCAATAATACCATAGACGAACCCATGGAGAGGAGCAAATGGGGACGATCGTCTTTCTAAAATTTTGAAAAAACTCACTATTAAAATACTATTAGCTCAAAATATTTCAAGAATATATAAATTTGTCTCCCTAAGTTTTTATCGAAAATTTAATATATGCCATGTTAAGAATTTATGAGAACAATTCGCCAATTCTAAATTAAAATATTGCATTCGTCTCTACATAATTCAATTTATTTATAAATCTATCGATATCCGATCATGTTATTTTTTGCATAAATAATCTTCTCTGCGGCTAAGTTCAAATTATCATTGTAAATACACCTCAAACTCAAAAAATGAGGTCTCAGGAGGTCTTAAGGAGCAGGGAGCTCAACCACATCTCATAAAGGTGCAATGATTCTGCACAAGTCTGCACATTAGAAAGCTGATGTACTTTGCATTTTTTTTAAAAAAAGCTAATGTACTCTCTGTCTCAATTGAATAGTTGGTAATGTTTCTTTCTTGATGAATCCAGTACATCTTATGAAAACCTGAAACTGAATAAGTGGTACTTTTGTTTTCTCTGCATGCATTTGTTCTGAAACATGAGGAATTTAAACTTTCAGCCCAAATTACAATCCAAATCAATTTAAGGTTGGAAAGTCTCTTTCAATATTCTGCAGATTCGACCGAAATGTAGAAAATATACTGCATCAAAACCTCAACCGACCGATGAAATGTAGTTCTACGTAGTTACCGTACATCCTTTATAGAAATCCTACCCAAAATAATCAAGCAGGTTGTGCCAACTGACACATTCTTTGTGATCTACTGGAGAATCTTTTCTAGATATCTGCTCTATTAACAAAACCTAAGTTTAGGTTATCATACAGCGAACAAAGAATATCACCAGTCCATAGACAAGCCTCCTTTGGAAACTGTTCGGGGTTATGAAGGGTGAAATTGTCATTGTGACGTACCGGAGGAAACCACTGAATGCGTAGGCACAGGTGCCGGAGCTTGTGGCAAGCTTTCGTCCAGAGCCATTTCCTGGGATGCATGCATGTTGACCTTTATCCTGCATTCCAAAGAAATGTACAGTCATTTTCTCCCAACATTTATATATTGACTTCTCTTTTTCTTTACTTTATTCATGAAGCAATTATTCAAATGCTCTTGGTGCAATACTCAAATTCAATTACCAAATGACACATCTTTACATGTTGGACAAATACAAATAAAAAATGATAGACTAATACACAAACAGTTATGAAGTGGGGCACCAACTTGACTTTCTCCAAGAATATTGAATAATTGCTCATGTTTATGGAGTTATTATTTGGTAGTCCCGGAGCACCATGTGGCGTTGCTTATGTGGTGCTCCTATCCAATCATGTAGTGAAAAATACTCCGGGTGGGACAATGGTCGCCTACCTTTGTTGGGTAGGGGTGGGATACAAAGGGTGACCCACTTAGTGTGTATCAAACTTTTTCATTTTTTGGCTGTACCACGTAACCATGTAAGCAATGACGCGATACTCCTAGAGTACTTAACAATGTTCCCTGTTCACGGGCTGAAATAGTTTTATTGAAAGCAGGAGCATTTCTTTAACTCCATTGTCCTAATTCTTAGGAAATATGATGACAGGAGAAGAACACACTCCTGAACTGTGAAGAGGGAGAAAGAAACAGACTATGATGACAACAACCTGTGCCCTTCAATCTTGTATACACAAGCTGATAATACATGAGATTCATTCTCATAGAAGTGGCAGAGACTGAAGACCATAATCTCAATATAGGCATTGCATTTGTATGCAAGAGGTGTATTCAAATGAAGGCTGTAAGAAACACTCAGACAAATTTTACCTGTTATGAATATTTACGTATTCATCGGTCTCATCTAATATCTCCTCCTGACAAAAGAACATATAAGAGAAATGAGATTGGCCAGTATCACTATAAATCAACAATTCAAGGGTTATTTCAAGTAGCATTAAAGGATCAGTTGAATCCACAACTATAACTATTTACATCAGAAAGAAACTAAACCAGAAGCCATGCGTCAAAAGAAAGAGGAAGGGTCTTGAGGTGGAAAGAGGTAAAAGGCAGAAATTATTGAAATTTATTCAAATAGCCTTTGCATAGTTTACGAATTCTGCTTAGTAGGAACCTAAACACAGGAATAGTTTTTCTCAGAGTCAGACCACGCCTTATGACTAAAGGG
>JAOTRH010000027.1:14321696-14335905 GCA_034768845.1 Heliamphora exappendiculata
TTTTTAAAATTTTTTATTGCAAGAAAAGAAATTAAACAAAAATAAAAATAAATAAATAAGAAAACAGCTATTTTAAATTAAAAAATTTAATTAGAATAAACAAAAATAAAATAACTATCACACTTTTAAAGGACACCATGTTGTTCTGTCTTTAATGTTACAACTCATATATTTATGTTTATGATTAAATTTGTTTTATGGGCAGGTCACATCGAATTTATTATTTATTTAAGAAAAAAAGTTAGTCTAATATATGTTGTTATATAATTAGATTATAATTGTTTATAAATAAATAATAAATATAATTTTAAAAAAAAAATTTAAACAAATATTTGTAAACGACATAACTACAAATATCAAATTAGTTTATTTTCTATATGAATAACATTATCGACTATCTTTATTAATGAATTAATTTAATAATAAAAATATATCTTCAAGCTGTATCTATTAAAAACACAGTCACATGACACATCCTTAAAAAAAAAAAAAAAAGGCATAGACATGTCTCTTCCCGATCACACAATAAAGTGAAATTCACTACTAAGTTTGTGCTGTGACTAGGATTTTTTTAATTTTTTAATTTTTTTATAAAAAATAAATATAAAAAAAATGTGTAAAAAACTATATAAGGTCAAATTAGTAAACTTTTTATTTACTTATTATTTATTTATTTATTTATTTAAATTTTATTTATTTAATAAATTAAACAAAATTACCTATTTAACTGTTTATAAATTAAATAAACTAATAATCAAATTACCGGCAATGTAAAAAGACAATTTGTTTCTCACTCTCCTTCTTTGGTCAACTATCCTACTAATTACCTATCACTGCCTGAGATAAAAGTCAAAGAATCCTACTAATTAGCAGTCCCTGCCACGAGAAAAATTACCAAAGACTTATGATATTATTTATATAATATTTTTAATAAATAAAAATTATTAATATATATTTAGTGAGATAGTTTTTATTTTTAACTTTGCTAATGACAAAGAACACGTGACTATTATTGCACCCAAAGTATTATTCATTACATAAATTAGATAAACGCATCAGCATACGCAATATTGTGGAAGTACAGAATAATTACTCTTATTGCAATTAATAAGAATTTAGTAATAAAATTAACATTAATTTCTTTTAATAATAAAATTATAAATATTAGCACACCTTATACAGATAATTCTGTATTACTTATTCATTATCCATCGTTTAGTAGACAATAGTTATTGTGTTTTTTTATTTTATTTTCATTAGGCACAAATAAATATAAATACTATTCAAGTATTTTGGCAAAAAAGTAAAACATAAATAGAGAACAAAGAGTATTTCTGTAAATTTACTCCGATTAAAAAAAAGTGAATTTAATTTAAAAGTGGAACGCTAAAATTATTATTTTATATTTTATTTAAATATATTTTCTAAAAAGTTTTCTGTATAGCGTATAGACTTGTGCCAGCATATTGTCATGGACCACGCTAATGAATTGTGGCGGCTTTTGAGAACATGGGGCTGTTTTTTAAAATTACTATTATTAATTTTAAATTTTTTTGCTATTAAATTTAGTTATTAATTATAATCTATTTTTAAAAAGTGTTTGGTAATGTTATTATTAGTAGTTTTTAATTTTTTATTATTAATTTTAATTATAAATTATAAATTTTTTTAAATACTTATAATTTTTACTAAAATTTATAATTATTTTTTTTCTATTTTAATTAGAAATTACAATTTTTATCAAACACTCACAATTTTTAATCCAAGCTATAATCTATGAATTATTAACAGTAATTTTATCAAATACTATCTTAAATATTCATAATTTTTACTATATATTATAATTTTTTTTATTTTATTTATAAATTATAATCTTTATCAAGTATTTATAATTTTTATTATAAAATTATAATTTATAAATTACTAGTTTAATTAATCACAAACACACCGCCACAAATTTATGGGAATTAAACGCAGCTAACGTGCGCAACTATGGGGCGGACAAGGTCTGGCTTGTGCCCAATTTACAAATTATGTGAATGAAATATTATTTTTTTATTAATAAATATTCACGTATTTATCTTCATACCTTATATTTGAAAAAATTCAAACTTTTCGCTTTTTATTTAAGAGAGTAAGCTCTTGTTTGGCTTCACTAGAAAAGTATTTTTTTTTATAAAAAAATAGTTTTTAAGCCGTATTATTTGGCATATTTAAAAAGTTGTTATATTTTTTTAGTTTTTTTACTTAAAAATCTATACACGTTCCAAACACTTAAAAAAATTTTCGAAATAAAATAACTATAATACCTTTAATTAAAAAATCAACTCTTCTCAAAAAAAAAAAAAAACGGTGCCAATATTTTAAATACTATAGTTTAAAGTAAAAAGTAAAGTATTTTAGACATTTTAATAAAAAAAATCACAAAAAAACTACTAAAAAGTTATCCTAAACAATTTATTTATTTTTTCTTTAAAAAAATAATTAAATCTTTTAAAAATCAAATTTTTTAAACATTCTAAACTTCTTAAAGATTGTTTGGTGCCGCAGAAACAATCACTTCACAATTTTAGCAAATTATATTAATATATATTATCATTTTAAATCGAAGCTATAATTACAATTCTAAGTAATACATATGCATTTTTGAGGCACAATAACCTTTTAAAATTATATAATTTTTTTAATAAAAATATCTATATATATATATTTTTTTTTATAAAATTGAGCTTTAAAAGGGCAAGTTGAGAGTCCACGGATGGCTTCTGCTCAATTTTCAGCAGACCCAAATACTCAAATTCCCAGTGGGAGCTGCATACGGCATTTGTGTAATTATCTAAACACAATGGCCTCCTTTGGATAACTTAATTAATTATTTATTTATTTATTGATAAATAAGTAAAAATATAAATAAATCACTTTGTTTTGCTTAATTAGTTTATTTGTTTATTTGCTTCGTTTGGGAGGACACTTGCTTATTTGCTTATTTTGGCATATTTGACTTATTTTTAACTTATTTTAATTTATTGACATATTTGCTTATTAGTTTAAATTTTACTTATTTAGCAAATCAAACGAAATTACTTATTTAATTATTTTTAAACTAAATAAGTTAATAAATTATTTACCAAAATGGGGCTAATATTACTATGTTTGTTGTGTTAGATTAATATATTAGTTTTAATGGTATCTTTATCTTACATTTGTTTATCTAAACTTATTTTGAATTATTTGTTTACGTGGAATTTCATATCCCCATAGGGAATATTCGGGTCGGGGAGGAGTGATTGGAATTAGAGTTATGAGATTAGATAGGTCATGGGATTATATGTTAAATATAATATTATTATTTTTACTTAAATATTTATATTAAAAAATATGCTTAAAATATATATACACATATAGATAGCCAGAAGAAATATAGGTATTTTTATACATTTTAATTTCTGTTTAAATAGTTTATCAATTTTTTTTTGATTTACATACATTTTTGTTATTATTTGTAATTGAAATTAAGTGTGAGATTAATAAAATTATTTTTTAATACATTTTTAATATAAATAAATAAAATTAATTTATGATAAAATTATGTTTATGTGCTTTTAGGCACGGTACTTGCTAGTCTATGTAACAAGATTATATTAATTTTATGTATCATTTATATAGATGTTAAAAGTTAAACTCTTAAAATGAAAATTTTTTGACTTTTTATTTTGTCGTATCTCCTATCTCATGTTTTTATGTGTAAAAAAATAAAAAAAAATATTTATTGATATTACTTTTTCTTTTACTAATTCAATAAAAATTATCTTTTACTTTTATTATTTTTTTCTTATTTTTTTATCTCCATAAATTAATAAGCTAATAATGTCATTTTTTTAATTTGGTGCCTTAAAATCGGCTAATTAACTAATTATCATATTATTCATATTAGTTTTTTATTCTTAATTACTATAATTAGATAATTGGGTGTATGTACAAATAGAGGCAACGATAAATAAAAATATAATTTTATTTCATTATTATATGTTGATAACGTAAAATTTCTTATAGAAGGGTTTTTTTTTTGCCATAACATTATTATTCATATATAATTATTATCAAAACAAATACATGATTGAATTAGCTTGCCATTGATAAATTTTTATTCCATAGAGTAAGCAAACATAATTATGGATTAAAATGAAAAAATTTAATCCAAAATATTTGGTATACAGAAAAATTAATCCTGAAACTACTAATTCATACTAGTCCAATCCGAGAGGTCAAACATGATCAATAGAAATTGTCCAAAATATGAATTCCTAAATTGATTGGACGTGGTCATAGAAATTGCGAGTGGAAGTGGTGTAGTGACAATAACAAATAGTTGTGAGGGTGGTGTAGTGACAATAACAAATAGTTGTGAGGTTAAAGCGCTCGAAGATAGAAAAGTTAGTAAAAGTAATTCGCAACAATTAGAGATGGTAAACAAAAGTAGGTAAATTTGTAAAAAAAATAATAACTACAAGTAATAACAAAGATTGTGACTAGAAAAAACAACTGTCGAGTAAAGGTGACGGCAAAAAAGAAAAAAAAAATGTGATAAGAGAAAGCGATGACCACTAAAGAAGATGGTGAGTGGAGATGGTTGCTCATCACGAGAAAATTGAACTGGTGGATGAAGGGGACTAATTAGGGTGAAGGTTGTATATATGGAAGCGGTGAGCATGAGATGGAAATAGTAGGTGAATGGGGAAACGAGTAAGGAGAAGTGATGACTAAAAATGGTGAATATAACAGAAACTGATAATAGTGGGAGGTAACAGTCGATGGCTGAAAGTAACGATTGGTATGATAGTCAAAAAAGAAGAAGTAAAGATATATTTCTATATTTATAAGAACTTAATAAATTCTATTAATTGTTCGTATCTTTTAAAAAATAATTAAGTCAAACGGTCTTAAATTTTCAATAATAATAGGATCACTTTCCACTCTATGAGTAGTTGTGAAGCACCCTGAAGGTACACTTTAAAAAAATCAACTTTTTAGGCCCACAATATGTTGGTAGAAGCCATTAGTCATAACATAGGAGTGCTTGGTAAAATTATTACTAGTAATTTTTATTTTTTTACTATTAATTTTAATTATAAATTATAAATTTTTTTAAATACTTATAACTTCTTTTACAATTTTTAACTATTTCTTTTATTTCAGTTATAAATTATAATTATTACCAAGCACTTATAATTTTTATTATAAATTACAATTTATAAGCTACTAGTTTTAATAATGCCAAACATCACAGTAAGCTTATTCAAAATCAAACCCTTCAAAGTCTTTTTTTTTCCAAAGCAATAACAAAAGCTTTTTAGGCCCATGCAAGTTGTTGGAAGCTATTAACCATAAGTTTCTTCAAAATCAAACCCTTTAGTTTTGGAATAAACACCCAGTCATGCCAAATTATTTTAAACCACCCAAAAATTTATATAATTTGAAATTAATTTAAAATATATATAAAGTTAAATAATACATATCAAATATGAAAAATATAAAATCTGATCAAAATATACTTAATTCATTACATTTTAATCCTATAATTTTGATTTTAGTTTAACCAATTCTTTGACAAACATAAAAGATTGAATAAAATATATTTTATTGTTAAAAAACTTATAATACATAAGTTAAAAACTTAATATATAAATGGTATTATGTTATATTCAATTTTTATTTATAAATTTAATTTTGTTAAAACATAATTAAAAACCTTTTTTATTTTGTCTACTTAGATCTTTATGGTCAATTTTTTGAATTTATGTTAATGTTTATTGACACCTCGTATTATAATCTCATATAGACCTTCTAAGTCTTAAGAATGCCTTACCTTGAGGTTCTTGTGGAGAATTAATCACGATAATAATTCTACCCACAAATCGCTTGAAACACGCATAAATCACAAAAGAATAAAAGTTAAATGAATAAAAAAATAATTACAAGATCACAACATGCAGATTTATGTAGTTTGACAAGTTGTGTTTACGTCTCTTAGCTCACATTTTTTCATTAAAGCTTTGAGATAATACAAAAATAATGTTATGGGGCAAAGTTATGAGAGAAACTACACAATACATCAATGGTCACAACCTTAATAGTACAATCTCGAAATAGACTAATTGATCTGTCTATTATTTTGATAGATTTTCTTTACCTTTTTAGTAATTTTCTACTTGAAATAAATTCACTCAAGTATCTCAATACTTGAAAATCACTGTCGCGTCAAAACCAACCAAGAAAATCATTGTGAGCAATCCTCCCGTCTTCTAATGTTGAAGACCGATTGAAGCTAAATAGTCTTTCAGTTTCTTCACTGCCATGACCTTCATGGACATATATGTAGAATTCTTGAATAGAATGTCAAATTCTTAACCTGGTGTTTAGCACTCTAAGATGCCGTTTGGTAACATTTATATTTTCTATTTTTTATTTTTGTTTTTAAATTTTTCGTAAACTGTAAACAAAAACATGTTTGATAATTATTTTTGTTTTCAAAAGCCTGTAAATAGTTTTCAAAATTTACAAAATTTTAGGAAAAACAAAAAAAATATGTTTTCACTTATTTTGTAAACAAGTTTTGATTAATTCATCCGTAATTTCAACTATCACTTTTCAAACATTTATGTTACCAAACATGTTTTTATTTTTATGTTTTTATAAAAATAAACAAAAACATATTTTTTGTTTTTTATTTTTCATAAACAAAAAATAGAAAACTGTAAACGTTACCAAACAGGCCCTAATTGTCATTGAATAATTGATATTTGTCATGTTCATTTCATAGCTCCTTCAAAAAACTCCTTATTCATATCAACTCCTTGCATGCCTTCGTAGTTGTTATATAGTCCGCTCTATGATAGAAATAGTCATAATTTTCTACATCTAGATGCCCAACAAACTGTTGTACTACCCAAAATAAACACATATCTAATTGTACTTTTTCTGCTGTCAATGTCCCATGCTAGGTCTGTGTTAGGATTTTAGGCACAAAGCCTCTAACGCAACAAAAAAGAAATCACGGCTTTAATCTATACAAAACAAATAAAGAATACTAAGAACAACTGAGAACACAAAAGATATATGTGGCTTAGTTGATCGTCTACCTCTGCGGGAGAGAAGAATGAATAATCCACTATTATCAGTAAAGATTACAAAACTAACTCTACACTCCCTGATCTCTAAACTGAGCCTCACTCTAGTATATCTAAGCCTCTCTTTACACTCTCTGACCTCAACCTGAGTCTTTCTGGTGTATCATCACATTATATCTCAATCTCACAACTTTTCACACCTTCTCCCGCAACCTTAAACAACATATAGGGTCCATATATATAAGTTACGACCAAAAAACCTTAAAAACGCTTCAGAACGTCGTGACAATGCTTAAGCGCCCAGCTAGTGCCTAGTTAGTGCACCATTATGTCCTTCAGGCGCTTAAGCGCCCTGTGAGTGCCCAGCAAGCACTAGCTTATGGACTACTGGTTTCTTGGAAAATTTGAGCTACAAACCTAACAATTTCCACCTTGACTTGAATTTCTTAACCAACTTAAAGAACTGTCGGTGTTGCCTCAACCTGTACCCCTTTTCACAGGTATAGGTGCTCTACCTTTTCTGTTCATAATCAATAGTCTTTTGTGGTGACTCCTCTTTCTTTGACACTGCTACTTGCTACTGATCTCTGCCTGACCTGCCTATAACTCTCTTGTAAGACAAAAAATCTCTATTGCTGTTGATTTGAACCACAATCATGATCACCCGATTTTCTAGGTGAACAAATCTTGTCGATCTCCACCTCGACTCTTAGTGTCTTCTTCTAAAAATATGATATACTACGCTTGTCGATCTGACTGATCGGACTAAGCCGCATATACCAGAGACTTGTGTCATCACCACTGAACTGCTTGCGTGGTAGTGGTAACTCCACCTACCACCGTATCCCCTACCGGTCTATAGGGATCTCCATCTTGATGTTCAAAATCTTTATTGCGAACGAGTGATCCAGCCAATAACCTGAAACTCTTATACCAGTTGTTGAGATTTTAGGCACAAATTTTCTAACACATCGAAAAAAGAAACCATGGCTTTAATCAATACAAAACAAATAAAGAATACCAAGAATACAAAAGATATGCGTGGTTCGAATGACTGTCTATCTCCACGGGAGAGAAGAAGCAATAATCAACTATTATTAATAAGAATTACAAGAACTGCCTCTACACTCTCTGATTTCTAAACTGAGTGTTACTCTAGTGTATCTGAACCTCTCTTTACACTCTCTAGTCTCAACTTGAGTCTCTCTAGTGTATCCTTACATTGTGCCTCATACTTACCACTTTTCACATTTTCTCTCACAACTTTAAACAAGATATAGGAGCCATATATATAAGCTACGACCAAAAGATTCTAAAAAGATTTTAAAATGTCGCGGTGGCGCTCAAGCGCCTAGCTAGCGCACTATTCTATTTTTTAGGCACTCAAGCGCCTTGCGAGCACCAAGCGAGTGCCAAGTAGGTGCTCAAGCGCTCAGCGAGCGCCAGCTTCTGAACTTGTGGTTTCTTGAAAAATTCAAACCACAAACCCAGCAGTCTGAACCCACAAAATTTTGCAATTAAATTCTCAAGTCATCATAATACAAAGCATAATCCGTTATACTGCTAAAAAATCTCAAAATTCATTCAACTACTTCTCTTTACTTAAATTAGACATAAACCTGCTCACAACTCACATTGCATAGAAAATTTCTAGCCTCGTGTATGTCTTGGCGTACATCAAGCACGGCTAACCTGTACAACATCTTCACCATTTAAGTCATCTCTTCTTGTATGATAGCTTTCTATTCCTTTGAAAGTCTAAAATGATTTTCCAATAATGTGCTAATAGACTTAACGCATTCCATGTTGAACTACTAAAATACTTTTTCAACATATTTTGACTGTGATAATTTTAATTTTTTGGTCTTTCTGTCATTACTGCCCCCAAATCCTTCATATATTATTTTAATATTTCAAAATGCAAAATTATTTTATTTTATATTTTGAATGTGAGATGGGTTATCATAATTAATTTGATGAACCAATTAAATCATATTCATTATGTTTGAATTTCAAATTTAAAGTCTAATTCATTCCTATTCACTCTGTTTGTAACATATATATATATATATATATATATATAAGGCTTAAAGAATTTATATGGTGTAAAAAGGCACTTAAAACTTATGGCTATTATATAATATAATCAGTGTGGTTTGTATGAGAAACAGTTACCTTTTGTATAATATTATTATATATATTCCCATGTTCTCAATGTGTACTGTGTGATATGGCCCTTTTTCTATAATCAAGTAGTATGTACTTTTAAAAGAAAATTTAGTCTCGTTTAATAATCGATATAAATTGGATAAAATTAATAGTAAAGTAAGATTGATAATAAAGAAAGATTAATAATAAGGTGAGATTAATTTTTTTTATGTTTGAATTGAATAGGATTAGATAACGGATTAAATAAACTCATATTTAATTTGGATGGAATTAAATAACGTTAAATATAATTATAATAGTCAATTTTTAATATTATTCTTGTATTAAATTAATTTATTTTAAAATTAACTTAAATAAATTAATAAGTTAAATTTTATATTATTTATTTTAATATTTTTTATTATTTTTAAAAAAATTTAAATTCGCTCCTTAATCTAATTATTTCTAATCTCGCACCCCCTTCTCACTAAGTTATTCCTCATTTAGCGGATTTACAATCCGTCTGGATAACTAGTTCGGAAACTTTTTTATACAAACAAATATCAGATTGAACTATACTACAAATTAATAGTCTATCGAAACAAACGAGACTTTAGTGTTATGGCACTTAAAACTTTATACAAGTATTCGTCATTATTTTTAATTCGATTTTAGGATAATTAATTGAGCTATTTTTTAACACTTTTATATCTGCAAGTGCACACTGGTGGAAAATCGTTAGTTGAATCCCAAAATGTAAGAGGCCATAACTAGATGCATCGAGTCACGTATTTCGATAGATAAAAACTTATTCTTAAATATAGTGAGATGTTTCACGTCTTTGTCAATAAATTTTTTCATATATGTTAGGAAAATAAAGTACAATAGAGTATAGAGGATAAAAATCTTCAATATTCTATTGTACCTTTTATTTTTTATTTTTATGTTTATTTAATATCCTGCTTAAATATAAGATTTATCCCTTAAACTTTCCTACATGGATAAACAAGAAATAAAAAAGAGAGAAAAACTTGTTATTTCTCTCATGTCTTACATGGTTAGTTTAATAAAATAAAATAAAAATAAAGTGTCTAGTATTATTTACCAAATTAACCTTGTAATAAAGTATTCTGACTTTGTTTTTTGAAGTTATCTTAGTTACTAACTTTAATAACTATCTTTTCCTTTCAAATCTTTTTGTTGTAGAGATAAACAAAAAATGCTTGTTTTTAATAAAAAAAATACTTAATACCTTTATTTCTTTTTATTTTTTTTCATTTTTATTCTGTTTTAGGCCGGAGAGTAAATTAAGATAAGAAAACATCTTGGCCCGCTTGAGTTTTGATGGGAGCCCACGGGCCGAATCAAACAAATTTCCCAAATTCTTGAGCCGGACCCGGTCCATTGTCTTAGAGCTGGAGGGACTAAGCCCCAAGCCGGGCTTTTGATGATCTTGGATTGTCAGTTATTCATATTGTTTTTTTCAAATATTATTGTACTTTGCTTCAAAGTTGAGGCCTTCCCTAGGTTCTTTAAACATCAAAAAAATAATTAGAGTCTTTTGTTATCTAAAAAATGAGTAATTAGTCCTAAATTCAATTCTTAGTCATTATAGTACATTTAGTCTACATAAATTTTCTTTAACTTTTTTATGTTCAATGCTTTAACGGTTTTAAAGTTTTAAATTTTACAATTTAATATTTAACAATTTCATGTATAAAATGACCGTTATTACTCACACTCTCTTAATAACTTAATACAAACTCTCGCAACCGCCGACCTCACTACCGTTGGCCATCGCTAACCTCACCACTTTCGGCCACCTTTATCACATGCGGTACCATAGTCGGCCACTATCACCGTCGGCGACTAGATCAATTTTTGTCGCCATTGTCAATGCCATCCATTGCTTCAAGGATCACCACTACAGGTTGTGACATTATAACTTCGTCAACCACCTCTATTGTGACAAAACATTGCTATTTCATATTTGAATCCTCCATTGTTGACATCTCAATTATCGAAAAACCTAACCTATCAGATCCATCATCTCACACAAGATCTACTACCGTCAAAACCCTAATCAATTAAGTTTTCCAATTTCGCACTAGATCTATTATCACTTTTCATAGTTTATCCCAAGATCAATTGATTCCAAGTACAAAAGTGGATATCGATTTATTAATAAAGAACAATTGAAGCAAAAAAATCATAAATGACCGTTGAAATTGTGAGGTGAGATTGATGAGAGAACCATCGCAATCACAAATTTAAGATTTAAAAAAATCATAATAGCAATGACTAGCGACATAGTATGGAGAGTATGGGAGAGAGAGGAGGTTTCAATCCAAGAGGCCATTAAACTTGGCAAAAGAAATTAGAAAAGAAAAGTCATGAAAGTCAAGGTTTGTGTCCGCATTAGCGATAATTTTTTATTACTTTTTATTTTTGGGTTGGTTTTTAACCTTTCAAGACAAGAAAAAATCAACATGTTTAGAATCAACATTAATTACAGATAAATTTGTATAAAGAATAATTTTTACAGATAACTTAAACATATAAATTTCAATAATCTACTAATTACTGATAAATTTATCTGTAATAAATAAACATTAGTTCCAAGTAAATTTATCTCAAGAATTATTTTTATAAATAAATTTATCACTTTTAATATGTTAATGACAATACATACAGATAAACTTATCCGTACAAGACAAATATTACTTAACTTTATTTTTATATTAATAAAAATAGTTACAGATAAATTTATTTGTAATAAATAAATGTTAGTTACATATTAGTTTATCTCAAGAATAATTCTTACAGATAAATTTATCACTTTTAAAATATCAAACACGATACTTACAAATAAATTTATCTATGATTTTATTATAAGTGAATATTAAATAGAAACTCCACCGTTCATTGTATTCGAATAGTGAAATATATCTCTATTAACTTATTTCTTGATGTAAACATATAAATTTATCTATGATTTTTATTGTAAGTGAACACTAAAAAGAAATTTTATTGTATTTTCTATTCGAACAGTGAAATTTATCTATGTTCACTTATTTGTTAATTCAAATAGATAAATTTATTTCTGATTTTAATAATCACCAAAGTTGGTTGTTGAAAGTATCGAGAGTTGGTGATCAGAGACCATCGAAAATGCTCTGGAATTGATCATTACAAAAGTTGCCAAAATTGATCGTTGATAAGTTGTCGGAATTGGTGATTGAAAATCGTCGAAGTTGATCATTGAATCATCACCAGAGCTTACCGAAAATGGTAACTGGAGCTCACTGAAACTCGCAAGCGATCGTTGGAGTTTTTCTTTAATGTTCACTTATAATATTTATATATGTATGTATAGATATATTTGTATTCTTTTTATTTTTATATTTAATAGAGAATGCCAAATGATAAAAAGATAAGGGTAAATATCAGTGAGACAATATATGATCATTATAAAATTTGAGATGGTAAATACGAAAATTTTATTTTAATTCCTAAGAAATACACGAAACATCCATTTATATTTGGTCACAAACAAATATGATATAAAGTATTATTTGATAATATACATTCAGAATTATATCCATTTGTTGGGGGAAAAAAATCGTATTTCTACATAATGATAAATATTTTCAACGAAAAAAAGGAATCGAGCCTTCGAGAACTCCAGAGTCTTACAAAAAGAGAACACCGTTAGCACCCCGACCGGTGGTGATCGGCCGGAGGCACTCCGATGCTTAAGTTAGCCACAATCATGGTAGAAAATAATATCATGCTTGTATAAACATATGATTGCGTAATTTTACCCGTAGGGCTCGGTCTTTATTTATTGGATATGAGTTCTTTTTCATCAAGGATTCTAATTATTATTTTGAGTTATTTTTTTAAGAAAAAATCTATCATATCATATCTTTTAATATCATCTTATCTATTTAAGGAGATATAATTTTATCTTTGGGGGAATTTATCCTCTCAAATTGCCTCCAGCTTTTACTTTTTTTTAATCGTAGTGGAAAGGAGTGAAAACTTTTATTTGTTCGGATATACTTCAAACTGTTCGGATAAATTTTAAACTTAGTCTTTTAGGCTATTTCTTCCCAAGTATGGGATAAACTTCTACACGATGGGATAATTTTGTTCGAATAGATTTCGAACTTAGCCTTTTAGGCTATTTCTTCCCGAGTATGTAATGAACTTCCATACAAGAGGCTAATACTATTCGGATAGACTTCGAATTTAGCCTCTTAGGCTATTTCTTCTCGAGTATGGGATGAAATTCCATACAAGGAGATAATTATGTTTGAATAGACGTCGAACTCAGCCTCTTAGGCTATTTTCTCTCGAGTATGGAATGAACTTCCATACAAAGGGATAATTATGTTCGGATAGATGTCGAACTTAGCGTCTTAGGCTATTTCTTCCCAAGTATGGGATGAACTTCTACATGAGGGGATAATTTTTGGTATTGTCGTATAGACGCAGACTTCTTGAACATATGTCTCTCTCGTCTATGTGCTTCTTTCTATGTCTAGATATAATAGCGGCTCCAATCACTCCAAGAAGTCCATATTTTACCATCACTGCTGGGAGAGAAGAAAAGCATATTACTCTGTTGGTGCTGTTGCCTGATGACTGATTGTGAATTTTGCTGGAGCGTAGATTGTGTTGACTGTTGAACAGAAGATTGCAAGTTTTGTTGAAAGTTAGATAATGGAGCTTGTTGCATGACATAAGGCTACATAACAGATTGCTGAAAAGAATATTGAAATTGAGTAGACTGTATTAAGTTATGTTGTTGCTGCAACTGTTATAGCTGCAAGTTGAAGAAATTGAGAAGGAAAAATAACTGTATATTTTCTGTGTATTGAAACTGTACAATATATGGCCTATTTATAGGCGAATAGGGATAAACAAGA